>CM042952.1:2644172-2649172 GCA_023678885.1 Pogostemon cablin | reverse complement strand
CCCTCGGCACCCGACGTGGGCATCCCCCGGCAACGTGGGCGTCCCCCGGCGTGCCCCGGCACCCGACGTGGGCGTGCCCCGGCACCCTATGTGGGCGTCCCCCGGCGTGCCCCGGCACCCGACGTGGGCGTCCCCCGGCACCCGACGTGGGCGTCCCCCGGCGTGCCTCGGCACCCGACGTGGGCGTCCCCCGGCGTGCCCCGGCACCCGACATGGGCGTCCCCCGGCGCCCGACGTGGGCGTCCCCGGGCACCCGACTTGGGCGTCCCTCGGCGTGCCCCGGCACCCGACGTGGGCGTCCCCCGGCACCCGACGTGGGCGTGCCCCGGCACCCGACGTGGGCGTGCCCCGGCACCCGACGTGGGCGTCCCCCGACACCCGACGTGGGCGTCCCCCGGCGTGCCTCGGCACCCGAAGTGGGCGTCCCCCGGCGTGCCTCGGCACCCGACGTGGGCGTCCCCCGGCCTGCCCCAGCACCCGACGTGGGCGTCCCCCGGCCTGCCTCGGCACCCGACGTGGGCGTCCCCCGGCACCCGACGTGGGCATCCCTCGGTGTGCCCCGGCACCCGACGTGGGCGTCCCTCGGCGTGCTCGGCACCCGATGTGGGCGTCCCCCGGCTTGCCCCGGCACCCGACGTGGGCGTCCCTCGGCCTGCCTCGGCACCCGACGTGGACGTCCCCAGGAGTGTCCCGGCACCGACGTGGGCGTCCCCCGACACCCGACGTGGGCGTCACTCGGCCTGCCTCGGCACCCGACGTGGGCGTCCCCCGGCGTGCCCCGGCACCCGACTTGGGCAAGGGCCGTGTAAGCATGGCCTGTGCATGGGCAACCCGTGGGCATACGTGGGCGACCGCCGTGGGCAACGGGAGTTGGTATGGGCAAGCCAAGGCAACGGCCGTGGGCAAGCCGTGGGCGTGGGCCGTGCAAGCATGGCCTGTGCATGGGCAACCCGTGGCAACGGGCGTGGGCAACCGTGGGAGACCCCGTGGGCAACCGTGGGCATGGGCCGTGGCGTGGGCACGCCCAGGCACCCGTCGTGGGCAATCCTAGGCAACGGGCGTGGGCAACCCCGCGGGCACCCCAGGCAACGGGCGTGGGCATTCCTAGGCAAGCATGGGCAACCCGACGAGGTTCTTCTTGGGCAACCCCCGGCACACGGCATGCGCAATCCGAGGCAACCATGGGCAGCCCGACGGGGTTCTTCCCAGGCAACCGTGGGCAACCGTTGGCAGCCATGGGCAAACCCGACGAGGCTCGGCACGGGCAATCCTAGGCAACCACCGTGGGCAATCCTGGGCAACCATGGGCAACCCGATGAGGTTCTTCCTAGGCAACCCCCCGTATGGGCAATCCTATGCAACGGGCGTGTGCGGGCAAACCACTAAAAATGAATTCGAATCTCAAAAGTGAAATCCGACTCAAAAAATGAATTCCTTGCTCGATTTTGATGGGTCGTGCAATCTCAACCGACCACCATTCGTCGATATGTGGGCACGTTCGATGTCGCCCGGCATATTGAATGCGCTGAAATAAAAAAAAATTATAAAAAAAAATTGGAATCTCAAAACTGAATTCCGATTTCAAAAATAAATTCCTTGCGCAATTTCGGTGGGGCGTGCAAAGTTTCGTGCCGAACGGACGTCCGGATCGACGGGAACCAAAAACTTGCCTCCTAGGGAATTTCAATATCTACTGCTGTCACTTGGGTTTCGCATCTGAACGATATGTTAATTATTCAAAAACGAGAGGCCGAAGCCAGAGTCACAAGTACATATAATAAAGACTCCACATGCGGAGCAACCAAAGGAAAATACGCCTATCTAGAAAGCAAATGCTCGAATCTAATTACATGCAAAAGAATAGAATTAGTCAAGCTATCCAAAGAAGGTCGGGCACCCTGGAAGAGCGCATCATTCCGAGCCTTCCATATGAAGAAGACGCTTCCATAGAGAGCAAGCGTTCACCTCCTCCTCTCACGAACATGCACACGCCGGTCCTTGCAGAGCCACTTAAGGCCGGCTTTCAGCGTGGTAACCTGTCGCTTCCACTCCACTTCATCCCTGACCCGATTCCATACATGCCTCGTGAACGGACACCCAAAGAAGAGATGGTCTCTC
Source organism: Pogostemon cablin (assembly GCA_023678885.1). Classification (NCBI taxonomy): domain Eukaryota; kingdom Viridiplantae; phylum Streptophyta; class Magnoliopsida; order Lamiales; family Lamiaceae; genus Pogostemon; species Pogostemon cablin. Next base: position 2,647,054 of record CM042952.1, on the reverse strand, counting down.
GATTCGGGGGCCCCCACGCACAACACGCACTCGATCGGGCCCTCATGCTGTCTCCATCTGTCCATGGTAAGCAGCCTGTTCCTCACCGCGATCCACATCCTGAACGAATGCATCTGCGGGGCCCATGGACTCCATAACTTCTTGTAGACAGGCAGTACCGGCATAGAGTGCGAAACGAGCCAATACAGCCTGCCCACTCGAAGTTTCCCCATCTCCGAGCACGAGGCTAAGGTAGTAACGATGTCACCACCAATCCGTGCTCTCACCCTATCCCTCGCACGGAGTATGTCATTCCACACGATTGAGGCACTGTAGTTCACCTCAACATCCCAACACGAGGAAGACTGAAGATAAATGGCGTTAATCCACTTAACCCACAGCGACTTCTTCTCCTGATGCACATCCCACAACACACCACAGAGGGCCGCATCGTTCAAAAGGTCAATTCCCTTGAGTCCCAGGCCACCCTGTTCCTTAGGGAGAGTGACCTCCTCCCAACGAACTGCGCCCCTCGGAGTGCCCCAAAGGAAGGACCGAATCATCCTCTCAATCCTATCCACAATACCCTTGGGGATCTTCACCATAGACGTCCAGAAATTCATCAGCCCGTACACTACCAATCTAATGAGTTCCAAACGGCTGGCATACGAAAGCAAATGCGTGGACCAACCCCTAAACATATTAGTCACCTGCGTTATGAGCGGCTCGAAAGCCGATTCTCGGAGCTTGCTTCCCTGTAGCGGTACTCCCAAATATCGGACAGGAAAGGTGCCTTCCTGAAAAGGCAGAATCTCACGAATAGCCTGCTCCTCATCCTCCGGAACCCCAGCTATAAACAGATGAGACTTGTCTACGCTGACCTCCAAACCTGACATTCGGGCGAATCGATCGAGTGCCTTGGCTACGACCTCTGCCGAAGATCGGTTACCATAGGCAAATATGATCAAGTCATCTGCAAACGCCAGATGAGTGACTCCCAACTTCGCACAGTGCCTAGAGTGGTACTTATATTTGTCCGTCACAGTCATTCTCCTGAAGAGACGGGAGAAGTAATCCATGCACAGAACAAATAATAAGGACGACAGCGGATCACCCTGACGTAGGCCTCTCTTACCATCGAAATATCCCTCAGGTGAGCCGTTGACAAGGATGGAGAATGAGGTGGTGGTGACACATTCCATGATACATCCTATCATACGCTGAGGAAACTTCAACCCCGTAAGCACACCACGTAGAAACTCCCAGTCCACCGAATCATAAGCCTTCTTGATATCAACTTTAATGGCCATTCTCCTATACTGACGGTGCCTAGCCCACCCATAGTTCTTAACAATCTCCTGGGCGAGCATCACGCAATCTCTCATCTTTCGGTTCTTCACAAAGCCAAAGTGATTTTCCGCCACCAAGTCCTCCATCAAATCCGTCATTCGCGCCACAATGATACGGGAAATAATTTTGTAGATCACATTGCAGCACGAAATCGGGCGGAAGTCCCTAACAGTGGTGAAGGCTGCGCCTATCAACAACGCCATTACGGGCGTAGACAACAGTGATGAGGAACTCCTGTTGTGAAATCAGACAGCGCACCAAACCAGAAATACATTGCTCGTGGAGCACAACATTACTAAAAGCTATCAGGGTGGGATCCCACACAATCACAATACCACCCTCAACAATATCCATATTAGGCAAGGGAAGTCGGCAAAATGGATCCGTAACCTCGGGAAAAGGATTGGCTCTGAGGGCTGGGCACGGGGGTCCCAGTCCCGAACATGTCGGCTGTCGGCGAACTGCTCGAGCTGCTCGCGCGGCGAGAGCGGGTCATCGCGTGCCGATCGGGGACGGACTGGGAACGGCTCCCTCAGGGGCCTTCCCCGGACGTCGAACAGTCGACTCAGAACTGGTACGGACAAGGGGAATAAGACTGTTTAATTAAAACAAAGCATTGCGATGGTCCCTGCGGATGCTCACGCAATGTGATTTATGCCCAGTGCTCTGAATGTCAAAGTGAAGAAATTCAACCAAGCACGGGTAAACGGCGGGAGTAACTATGACTCTGAATATAGATGTTAATATTCAAAAAAAGGCCGAAGCCAGATACAATGTACAAAAGCAATCCTCAACGACTAAAGTCGAAAACAAGACCCTAACGATACAAACATCAAGAGGGTCCGAACACAATCATCTAGCTAGAAGAAACTGAAACCTAGCTACATGCATTAATATATTATTTACAACACTACTAACAGTCGGTCTAATATCATCAAAAATGGCTTCATTCCTCGCTTTCCAAATAAAGTAAACCGTAGCAAAAAGAGCAAGCTCTCTCCGTCTACGATCTGCTTTGCGAATGCCACGATCCTTAGAAATCCACTTGACGCCTGCAAAGATGGTTGAGATACGTCTTTGCCACCCAATAAAAGAGCGCACTTGGTTCCAACAGTACTTGAAAAAGAACACTGAAAGAACAAATGATCTCTTGATTCATGAAATCCCACACAAAAGCAACACTCCGTGCAATCTCCCTCAGCATGCCAACGATCCAAAGTAGCTAAGCGATTCTTAGCTACTATCCACATACGAAACACATGCTTCCTAGGGACGCACGAAGACCATATCTTCTCAAAGAAAAATCTCCTCGGAGCCGATGGAGCAACCATATTATAAAGTTTCCGAGTAACAAGGTTGCCCAATTCAGTACACTTCATAAAAGCATCAATAGGATCACCTGGTAGTCGTGCTCGAATACGATCACGTGCCTTGAGTAAATCCTTCCACACAATAGACGCTGCATTGGTTGGGATAGCATCCCAAACCGACACCCCCTGAATGTAAACTTCATGAATCCATCTCAGCCACAATGAATTCTTCTCCATATGAAT
>CM042952.1:2619176-2634176 GCA_023678885.1 Pogostemon cablin | reverse complement strand
CGTGCCGAACGGACGTCGGGATCGACGGGAACCAAAAACTTGCCTCCCAGGGAATTTCAATATCTACTGCTGTCACTTGGGTTTCGCATCTGAACGATATGTTAATTATTCAAAAACGAGAGGCCGAAGCCAGTGTCACAAGTACATATAATAAAGACTCCACATGCGGAGCAACCAAAGGAAAATACGCCTATCTAGAAAGCAAATGCTCGAATCTAATTACATGCAGAAGAATAGAATTAGTCAAGCTATCCAAAGAAGGTCGGGCACCCTGGAAGAGCGCATCATTCCGAGCCTTCCAAATGAAGAAGACGCTTCCATAGAGAGCAAGCGTCCACCTCCTCCTCTCACGAACATGCACACGCCGGTCCTTGCAGAGCCACTTAAGGCCGGCTTTCAGCGTGGTAACCTGTCGCTTCCACTCCACTTCATCCCTGACCCGATTCCATACATGCCTCGTGAACGGACACCCAAAGAAGAGATGGTCTCTCGATTCGGGGGCCCCCACGCACAACACGCACTCGATCGGGCCCTCATGCTGTCTCCATCTGTCCATGGTAAGCAGCCTGTTCCTCACCGCGATCCACATCCTGAACGAATGCTTCTGCGGGGCCCATGGACTCCATAACTTCTTGTAGACAGGCAGTACCGGCATAGAGTGCAAAACGAGCCAATACAACCTGCCCACTCGAAGTTTCCCCATCTCCGAGCACGAGGCTAAGGTAGTAACGATGTCACCACCAATCCGTGCTCTCACCCTATCCCTCGCACGGAGTATGTCCTTCCACACGATTGAGGCACTGTAGTTCACCTCAACATCCCAACACGAGGAAGACTGAAGATAAATGACGTTAATCCACTTAACCCACAGCGACTTCTTCTCCTGATGCACATCCCACAACACACCACAGAGGGCCGCATCGTTCAGAAGGTCAATTCCCTTGAGTCCCAGGCCACCCTGTTCCTTAGGGAGAGTGACCTCCTCCCAACGAACTGCGCCCCTCGGAGTGCCCCAAAGGAAGGACCGAATCATCCTGTCAATCCTATCCACAATACCCTTGGGGATCTTCACCATAGACGTCCAGAAATTCATCAGTCCGTACACTACCGATCTAATGAGTTCCAAACGGCCGGCATACGAAAGCAAATGCGTGGACCAACCCCTGATCATATTGGTCACCTGCGTGATGAGCGGCTCGAAAGCAGATTCTCGGAGCTTGCTTCCCTATAGCGGTACTCCCAAATATCGGACAGGAAAGGTGACTTCCTGAAAAGGCAGAATCTCACGAATAGCCTGCTCCTCATCCTCCGGAACCCCAGCCATAAACAGTCTGCGCTGACCTCCAAACCTGACATTCGGGCGAATCGATCGAGTGCCTTGGCTACGACCTCTACCGAAGATCGGTTACCATAGGCAAATATGATCAAGTCATCTGCAAACGCCAGATGAGTGACTCCCAACTTCGCACAGTGCCTAGAGTGGTACTTATATTTGTCCGTCACAGTCATTCTCCTGAAGAGACGGGAGAAGTAATCCATGCACAGAACAAATAATAAGGACGATAGTGGATCACCCTGACGTAGGCCTCTTTTACTATCGAAATATCCCTCAGGTGAGCCGTTGACAAGGATGGAGAATGAGGTGGTGGAGACACATTCCATGATCCATCCTATCATACGCTGAGGAAACTTCAACCCCGTAAGCACACCACGCAGAAACTCCCAGTCCACCGAATCATAAGCCTTCTTGATATCAAATTTAATGGCCATTCTCCTATACTGACGATGCCTAGCCCACCCATAGTTCTTAACAATCTCCTGGGCGAGCATCACGAAATCTCTCATCTTTCGGTTCTTCACAAAGCTAAAGTGATTTTCCGCCACCAAGTCCTCCATCAAATCCGTCATTCGTGCCACAATGATACGGGAAATAATTTTGTAGGTCACATTGCAGCACGAAATCGGGCGGAAGTCCCTAACAGTGGGATCATGCTTTCCTTTCGGGATTAGTGTAATAAACGTGGCGTTCATCTGGCGCAAAAGCTGCCCGGAATGGAAGAACTCCTGGACAGCCTTCACCACGTCCGAACCAACCACGTCCCACGCATCCCTGAAGAAAGCCGCCGTGTACCCATCCGGCCCAGGTGCTTTATCCCCATTCATACTCCACACAATCCTCTTCACTTCATCATCCATGACAGGCGCCTCAAGCTGCTGAGCCTGCTCATCACTAAGCACTGCTCCCCACTCAAACACACTGTCATCAATGCCCTCACACTCCCCCGCAGTACCCAACAAGTCTCTGTAGAATGAGAGGAATTCTCCAACGACTTCCTCACGGGAGGTAGTATGCCCGGATTCCGTGCGTATGGATGGGATGAAGTTCCTCACACTATTCGACTTGATCTTCTTGTAGAAGAATTTCGTGGGTTTATCCTGACTGATCAAGTAATCGGCTCTGGCCATCTGAGAGAAGAATAGATGCTCGGCGTGACACAAGAAGTCGACCCTCTTGGCTGTCTCCCGAACCCTGTCCCACTTCTCAATATTACCGGGATCAGCGTGGCTCTCCATCTGCAGACTGTCAAGCTCCGCTCTAGCTCGCTCTGTTTTTTCATCTATATGACCGAAATCCCTCTTGCCAAGCTGTCTTAACTTCGGTTTGAGCAGCTTTAGCCTTCGACAAAAACTGAACTGAGCCGTGCCCCACACCTGCGAGTCCCATACTTCACGAACGGAATCCAGGAAGCCCTCGCTGGTTTTCCACATGTTCACGTACCTGAATGGTCTCCCCTTCGAGTGCTCAGGATGGAAGATGGAAACTAGGACGGGGCAGTGATCCGAAGTGGCCCCCATGGGTAGAAACTCCGACTCCACTACACCTGAAGCGGCGTCCCAGTTCGAGTTCACCAAAACTCGGTCTATGCGACTCCATATTCTGCCGTTCGTCCAGGTAAAGAAGCACCCCTTGGACTTGGCATCATCCAGACCCCTATCAACACAGAACTCCTCAAAATCCACCCTATACCAATTCCGCTGAGATGGAACAATTTCAGATCTCTCTTCCAGTTTCCTCACACAGTTAAAGTCTCCAAGGATCATCCAGGGAGAGTTAACTGCTGGGACAAGCGAAGAGAGATGAGTCCATAGCCTGCACTATCAACAACGCCATTACGGGCGTAGACAACACTGATGAGGAACTCCTGTTGTGAAATCAGACAGCGCACCAAACCAGAAATACATTGCTCGTGGAGCACAACATTACTAAAAGCTATCAGGGTGGGATCCCACACAATCACAATTCGACCACCCTCAACAATATCCATATTATGCACACAATTCCAACTCGGAACAATTCTACCAACAACGTCTAACACATTACTAACAGATAATTTAGTTTCGAGGAAGCCAGTTAAGCATATTTTATTCTTGCGAACTAACCTGCGGGCTGCTCGCTGCGCACGAGGGGCTGCAAGCCCTCGTACGTTCCATGCTAGGCACTTCATTGACGAACAGTGGGGGAAGAGCCCCCGCCTCGTTCTTGTCTGATTCCTCTGTCCGGCGGCTCCTAAATGGATATGCCGGTGCCTCTCCTAGCCCCTCCCGCCCTATGAGTGGATGAGGGGGGCGGGGAACGACCCGAGCGGCCCACGGCCTCGGCATCGTCCTCCTCTTCCGTATCAGAAGCCCATGTCTTCCTAGTGTTCAATCTCATGGGCTGTTTACCTTCCCGTCTATTTATCCTCCAATCATCCTGGTCAAGTTCGTCCAGAATTTGGAATCCGCCAGTTGCGACCTTGTGTGCCTGTTCTTCGGTTAGAGGAGGACCGGCGGAGGCTCTTCTCTTTCCGTTGCGATTTCGTTTCTTCCTTGGTCGTGTGTTCCGAGTGCCTACGTGCTGGAAACCATCTTTGTCAACTGTTTCATCAACACGCGTGGGTTCCGGAGGCTGTTCCGAACTCTTCTTCTCCTTATTACCCCTGACAGACCCGTCACAATCACTAACAAGGTGGCCAAATTTCTTGCACTTAGTACAATACGCCGGGAGGCGTTCGTACAAGACGGACTGCGTGAAATTGGCACCTCGATAGTTGAATGTGACCTCCTTCGGAAGTTCCTGCGAGACATCAATATCAACTCTCACACGAACAAACGATACCTTATCCGCCTTAGCAGAGGTATCATCCACCATAATCGGTCTTCTGATCAAAGAAGTAACCTTGCTGATATGATTCTTCGACCACAGTTCCAGGGGGAACGAAGGAAGATGAATCCAGACCGGAACATGGGAGATTTCCCGGTCGTCAAACTGAAAGGCCCGCGGCAACCTTTCAAGCATAAGATATCGCTCCCAAATAGAATGGGTAGCGCCATCCAACACCTTGCGCACATCCTCCTCCGAACAGAGCTGGAATATGATCCATCCCGATTGGTGCATGACTATGGTATACTTGACGCCCCACGCCCGGCAGATGGCATGGAGAGCCTGCATACCCGGAAACCTCCCCGAGAAATAGCCCACTAGTGTGTGTTTCCATTCGTCTGAGTCATCTTTCGGATCCAAATAGGCTACCCCATCGCATGGTGCGATGTACTCGAGTTTCCTATTCGGATCAATATTATTTTTGTTGACGAATTTGGAATAGTCGACGGGTTCCTTGGGAGCGGAACCGCCATCCTTTTGCGCGCGCTGATCGTGCTGGCCGCCCTGTTGCCAAGGCGCAGTCGGCCCGCCCTGTCGTTGCCCCGCGCCGCTTGGGCCTCGCCCAGTATTGGCGCCAACTGTCGGTGCGCCCGAGTGCTGCCCTGCGCCGCCTGGGCCTCGCCCAGCACTGGCGCTCGGCCTCGGCGTAGACTGCCGAGAGGGAGAGCTGGACGCGCGCGTCGGGCTGCGCTGAAGCCCCTGCCGAGAAGGTGATCCACCCGCCTGCCGAGTAACCCCGGCACTTCCAGTTGTCTCGGCAGCCTGCCGGGACACACTCACCATCTCCTGATCCTGCCGAGGGCTGCCGCTATTTTGCCGAGACGTGCCACCCGCCTGCCGAGAGGGAGAGGCAGGGGGGTAGCGACGTCTAGCCGACGCCTAGTGCCCGGGGTTGCGCTACGACGCCTCTCCGCTGAGGGTTTGCGCTTGACGTTGGGATTGCGATCGATAGGCGCATCCGGGGTAGTGTCGACCACAGCCGAGTCGACGAGGCCTTGCGTGGGGCTGCCGATTGCATGGGCGCTCGGCGTGTCAACCGCAACAATGGCCAAGGACCCGACGTCGGATTCAGCCTCCATCTCCGTTCGATCCGCAGCGATGGAACGCGCCAAAGCAGCGCCATCATCCAACTGCGGGTTCTCCACAAGAACAGCTTCCTTCAAAGTTTTCTTCCTTTCAATCTCTTTCGCCCTATCCTTAACCGATTTGAACGTCTCATCACCTACACGTAATTCCGGCGACGCCTTAGTTGGCGTCTTGCTCCGCGATTTCTTCCCCATAAGAGAGAGATACGGGAGGGCTTACATGAACAAGTGAGAAGACTCTTTCCCCGCCGTGGGAAGCGGGGAGATCAAACGGGTGTTGCCGGCGATGATGCCGACAACGAAGGGGGAGGGACGATGAGGGCAGTCGATGTTCAACAGGCCGCGGACAGGTGTTGCTGCCGTGTGTGACTTGAACGCGAGCAAGTCGACGTCGGCTGCAAGAACAACCACGCAAGAACCCACCGCCGCGGGGAAAACTTGTCGCCAAAGAAAGAGCGAGAGTTCCACAGCCGAAGGAGGAGACCGCGTGTTGCCGCCGGCAGGAGTCGCCTGTGAGAGTCACCGGTACCGCGAGGGTGTTCGGCCGTCCCTGAACGATGATCGCCGCCGTGAACCAAAGCCGCGGGCAGGAGGCGCCGCTGGCCGCAAGATAACTTGCGCGAGAAGAAAGTTGAAAACAGGGACGAAAACTCCGCCAAGGGGATCGACCAGTCAACCGAAGTCGCCGGCAAGAGACGCCGGCAACGTGGGGTGATCGGCTGCCGCTGGGAAGTGGTCGCCGCCGTGAACCAAAGCCGATGGCAGGAGGCGCCGCCGGCTGCAAGAAGACTTGCGCAAGAAGTTTGAGAGAGCGAAAATTTTGGAACTAGGGTTCCGAAAATTTTTTGTACGTGCAATGACTCTTCTCTCACTTGGGTTTCGCATCTGAACGATATGTTAATTATTCAAAAACGAGAGGCCGAAACCAGTGTCACAAGTACATATAATAAAGACTCCACATGCGGAGCAACCAAAGGAAAATACGCCTATCTAGAAAGCAAATGCTCGAATCTAATTACATGCAGAAGAATAGAATTAGTTAAGCTATCCAAAGAAGGTCGGGCACCCTGGAAGAGCGCATCATTCCGAGCCTTCCAAATGAAGAAGACGCTTCAATAGAGAGCAAGCGTCCACCTCCTCCTCTCACGAACATGCACACGCCGGTCCTTGCAGAGCCACTTAAGGCCGGCTCTCAGCGTGGTAACCTGTCGCTTCCACTCCACTTCATCCCTGACCTGATTCCATACATGCCTCGTGAACGGACACCCAAAGAAGAGATGGTCTCTCGATTCGGGGGCCCCCACGCACAACACGCACTCGATCGGGCCCTCATGCTGTCTCAATCTGTCCATGGTAAGCAGCCTGTTCCACACCGCGATCCACATCCTGAACGAATGCTTCTGCGGGGCCCATGGACTCCATAACTTCTTGTAGACAGGCAGTACTGGCATAGAGTGCGAAATGAGCCAATACAACCTGCCCACTCGAAGTTTCCCCATCTCCGAGCACGAGGCTAAGGTAGTGACGATGTCACCACCAATCCGTGCTCTCACCCTGTCCCTCGCACGGAGTATGTCCTTCCACACGATTGAGGCACTGTAGTTCACCTCAACATCCCAACACGAGGAAGACTGAAGATAAATGGCGCTAATCCACTTAACCCACAGCGACTTCTTCTCCTGATGCACATCCCACAACACACCATAGAGGGCTGCATCGTTCAGAAGGTCAATTCCCTTGAGTCCCAGGCCACCCTGTTCCTTAGGGAGAGTGACCTCCTCCCATCGAACTGCGCCCCTCGGAGTGCCCCAAAGGAAGGACCGAATCATTCTCTCAATCCTATCCACAATACCCTTGGGGATCTTCACCATAGACGTCCAGAAATTCATCAGCCCGTACACTACCGATCTAATGAGTTCCAAACGGCCGGCATACGAAAGCAAATGCGTGGACCAACCTCTGATCATATTGGTCACCTGCGTGATGAGCGGCTCGAAAGCAGACTCTCGGAGCTTGCTTCCCTGTAGCGGTACTCCCAAATATCGGACAGGAAAGGTGCCTTCCTGAAAAGGCAGAATCTCTCGAATAGCCTGCTCCTCATCCTCCGGAACCCCAGCCATAAACAGATGAGACTTGTCTGCGCTGACCTCCAAACCTGACATTGGGGCAAATCGATCGAGTGCCTTGGCTACGACCTCTGCCGAAGATCGGTTACCATAGGCAAATATGATCAAGTCATCTGCAAACGCCAGATGAGTGACTCCCAACTTCGCACAGTGCCTAGAGTGGTACTTATATTTGTCCGTCACAGTCATTCTCCTGAAGAGACGGGAGAAGTAATCCATGCACAGAACAAATAATAAGGACGACAGCGGATCACCCTGACGTAGGCCTCTCTTACCATCGAAATATCCCTCAGGTGAGCCGTTGACAAGGATGGAGAATGAGGTGGTGGTGACACATTCCATGATCCATCCTATCATACGCTGAGGAAACTTCAACCCCGTAAGCACACCACGCAGAAACTCCCAGTCCACCGAATCATAAGCCTTCTTGATATCAACTTTAATGGCCATTCTCCTATACTGACGATGCCTAGCCCACCCATAGTTCTTAACAATCTCCTGGGCGAGCATCACGCAATCTCTCATCTTTCGGTTCTTCACAAAGCCAAAGTGATTTTCCGCCACCAAATCCTCCATCAAATCCGTCATTCGCGCCACAATGATACGGGAAATAATTTTGTAGATCACATTGCAGCACGAAATCGGGCGGAAGTCCCTAACAGTGGGATCATGCTTTCCTTTCGGGATTAGTGTAATAAACGTGGCGTTCATCTGGCGCAAAAGCTGCCCGGAATGGAAGATTTCCTGGACAGCCTTCACCACGTCCGAACCAACCACGTCCCACGCATCCCTGAAGAAAGCCGCCGTGTACCCATCCGGCCCAGGTGCTTTATCTCCATTCATACTCCACACAATCCTCTTCACTTCGTCATCCATGACAGGCGCCTCAAGCTGCTGAGCCTGCTCATCACTAAGCACTGCTCCCCACTCAAACACACTGTCATCTATGCCCTCGCACTCCCCCGCAGTCCCCAACAAGTCTCTGTAGAATGAAAGGAATTCTCCAACGACTTCCTCACGGGAGGTAGTATGCCCGGATTCCGTGCGTATGGATGGGATGAAGTTCCTTACACTATTCGACTTGATCTTCTTGTAGAAGAATTTCCTGGGTTTATCCTCACTGATCAAGTAATCGGCTCTGGCCATCTGAGAGAAGAATAGATGCTCGGCGTGACACAAGAAGTCGACCCTCTTGGCTGCCTCCCGAACCCTGTCCCACTTCTCAATATTACCGGGATCAGCGTGGCTCTCCATCTGCAGGCCGTCAAGCTCCGCTCTAGCTCGCTCTGCTTTTTCAGCTATATGACCGAAATCCCTCTTGCCAAGCTGTCTTAACTTCGGTTTGAGCAGCTTTAGCCTTCGACAAACACTGAACTGAGCCGTGCCCCACACCTGCGAGTCCCATACTTCGCGAAAGGAATCCAGGAAGCCCTCGCTGGTTTTCCACATGTTCACGTACCTGAATGGTCTACCCTTCGAGTGCGCAGGATGGAAGATGGAAACTAGAACGGGGCAGTGATCCGAAGTGGCCCCCATGGGCAGAAACTCCGACTCCACTACACCTGAGGCGGCGTCCCAGTTCGAGTTCACCAAAACTCGGTCTATGCGACTCCATACTCTGCCATTCGTCCAGGTAAAGAAACACCCCTTGGACTTGGCATCATCCAAACCCCTATCAACACAGAACTCCTCAAAATCCACCCTATACCAATTCCGCTGAGACGGAACAATTTCAGATCTCTCTTCCGGTTTCCTCACACAGTTAAAGACTCCAAGGATCATCCAGGGAGAGTTAACTGCTGGGACAAGCGAAGAGAGATGAGTCCATAGCCTGAGCCTATCAACAACGCCATTACGGGCGTAGACAACACTGATGAGGAACTCCTGTTGTGAAATCAGACAGCGCACCAAACCAGAAATACATTGCTCGTGGAGCACAACATTACTAAAAGCAATCAGGGTGGGATCCCACACAATCACAATTCGACCACCCTCAACAATATCCATATTATGCACACAATTCCAACTCGGAACAATTCTACCAACAACGTCTAACACATTACTAACAGATAATTTAGTTTCGAGGAAGCCAGCTAAGCATATTTTATTCTTGCGAACTAACCTGCGGGCTGCTCGCTGCGCACAAGGGGCTGCAAGCCCTCGTACGTTCCATGCTAGGCACTTCATTGACGAACAGTGGGGGAAGAGCCCCCGCCTCGTTCTTGTCGGATTCCTCTGTCCGGCGGCTCCTGAATGGATATGCCGGTGCCTCTCCTAGCCCCTCCCGCCCTATGAGCGGAGGCTCTTCTCTTTCCGTTGCGATTTCGTTTCTTCCTCGGCCGTGTGTTCCGAGTGCCTACGTGCTGGAAACCATCTTTGTCGGCTGTTTCATCAACACGCGTGGGTTCCAGAGGCTGTTCCGAACTCTTCTTCTCCTTATTACCTCTGACAGACCCGTCACAATCACTAACAAGGTGGCCAAATTTCTTGCATTTAGTACAATACGCCGGGAGGCGTTCTTACAAGACGGACTGCGTGAAATTGGCACCTTGATAGTTGAATGTGACCTCCTTCGGAAGTTCCTGCGAGACATCAATATCAACTCTCACACGAACAAACGATACCTTATCCGCCTTAGCAGAGGTATCATCCACCATAATCGGTCTTCCGATCAAAGAAGCAACCTTGCTGATATGATTCTTCGACCACAGTTCCAGGGGGAACGAAGGAAGACGAATCCAGACCGGAACATGGGAGATTTCCCGGTCGTCAAATAGAATGGGTAGAATGGGTAGCGCCATCCAACACCTTGCGCACATCCTCCTCCGAACAGAGCCGGAATATGATCCATCCCGATTGGTGCATAACTATGGTATACTTGACGCCCCACGCCCGGCAGATGGCATGGAGAGCCTGCATACCCGGAACCCTCCCCGAGAAATAGCCCACTAGTGTGTGTTTCCATTCGTCTGAGTCATCTTTCGGATCCAAATAGGCTACCCCATCGCATGGTGCGATGTACTCGAGTTTCCTATTCGGATCAATATTGTTTTTGTTGACGAATTTGGAATAGTCGACGGGTTCCTTGGGAGCGGAACCGCCATCCTTTTGCGCGCGCTGATCGCGCTGGCCGCCCTGTTGCCGAGGCGTAGTCGGCCCGCCCTGTCGTTGCCCCGCGCCGCTTGGGCCTCGCCCAGTATTGGCGCCTACTGTCGGGGAACGACCCGAGCGGCCCACGGCCTCGGCATCGTCTTCCTCTTCCGTATCAGAAGCCCATGTCTTCCTAGTGTTCAATCTCACTGGCTGTTTACCTTCCTGTCTATTTATCCTCCAATCATCCTGGTCGAGTTCGTCCAGAATTTGGAATCGGCCAGTTGCGACCTTGTGTGCCTGTTCTTCGGTTAGAGGAGGACCGGCGGAGGCTCTTCTCTTTCCGTTGCGATTTCGTTTCTTCCTCGGCTGTGTGTTCCGAGTGCCTACGTGCTGGAAACCATCATTGTCAACTGTTTCATCAACACGCGTGGGTTCCGGAGGCTTGTCCGAACTCTTCTTCTCCTTATTACCCCTGACAGACCCGTCGCAATCACTAGCAAGATGGCTAAATTTCTTGCACTTAGTACAATACGTCGGGAGGCGTTCGTACAAGACGGACTGCGTGAAATTGGCACCTCGATAGTTGAATGTGACCTCCTTCGGGAGTTCCTGCGAGACATCAATATCAACTCTCACACGAACAAACGATACCTTATCCGCCTTAGCAGAGGTATCATCCACCATAATCGGTCTTCCGATCAAAGAAGCAACCTTGCTGATATGATTCTTCGACCACAGTTCCAGGGGGAACGAAGGAAGACGAATCCAGACCGGAACATGGGAGATTTCCCGGTCGTCAAACTGAAAGGCTCGCGGCAACCTTTCAAGCATAAGATATCGCTCCCAAATAGAATGGGTAGCGCCATCCAACACCTTGCGCACATCCTCCTCTGAGCAGAGCCGGAATATGATCCATCCCGATTGGTGCATGACTATGGTATACTTGACGCCCCACGCCCGGCAGATGGCATGGAGAGCCTGCATACCCGGAAACCTCCCCGAGAAATAGCCCACTAGTGTGTGTTTCCATTCGTCTGAGTCATCTTTCGGATCCAAATAGGCTACCCCATCGCATGGTGTGATGTACTCGAGTTTCCTATTCGGATCAATATTATTTTTGTTGACGAATTTGGAATAGTCGACGGGTTCCTTGGGAGCGGAACCGCCATCCTTTTGCGCGCGATGATCGCGCTGGCCGCCCTGTTGCCGAGGCGCAGTCGGCCCGCCCTGTCGTTGCCCCGCGCCGCTTGGGCCTCGCCCAGTATTGGCGCCTGCTGTCGGCGCGCCCGAGTGCTGCCCTGCGCCGCCTGGGCCTCGCCCAGCACTGGCGCTCGGCCTCGGCGTAGACTGCCGAGAGGGAGAGCTGGACGCGCGCGTCGGGCTGCGTTGAAGCCCCTGCCGAGAAGGTGATCCACCCGCCTGCCGAGTAAACTCGGCACTTCCAGTTGTCTCGGCAGCCTGCCGGGACACACTCACCATCTCCAGATCCTGCCGAGGACTGCCGCTATTTTGCCGAGACGTGCCACCCGCCTGCCGAGAGGGAGAGGCAGGGGGGGTAGCGACGTCTAGTCGACGCCTAGTGCCCGGGGTTGTGCTACGACGCCTCTCCGCCGAGGGTTTGCGCTTGACATTGGGATTGCGATCGATAGGCGCATCCGGGGTAGTGTCGACCACAGCCGAGTCGACGAGGCCTTGCGTGGGGCTGCCGATTGCATGGGCGCTCGGCGTGTCAACCGCAACAATGGCCAAGGACCCGACGTCGGATTCAGCTTCCATCTCCGTTCGATCCGCAGCGATGGAACGCGCTAAAGCAGCGCCATCGTCCAACTGCGGGTTCTCCACAAGAACAGCTTCCTTCAAAGTTTTCCTCCTTTCAATCTCTTTCGCCCTATCCTTAACCGATTTGAACGTCTCATCACCTACACGTAATTCCGGCGATGCCTTAGTTGGCGTCTTGCTCCGCGATTTCTTCCCCATAAGAGAGAGAGACGGGAGGGCTTACATGAACAAGTGAGAAGACTCTTTCCCTGCCGTGGGGAGCGGGGAGATCAAACGGGTGTTGCCGGCAATGATGCCGACAACGAAGGGGGAGGGACGATAGGGCAGCCGATGATCAACAGGCCGCGGACAAAAATCGCAAGCCTCCACAAGAGCAAATAGCACAAGATCAAAACCCTAAAAAGGGGTGTGATCACGTACCTGTTTTCCGTCGACGGGACGAACCCTGGACAGGTGTTACTGCCGTGTGAGACTTGACCGCGAGCGAGTCGACGTCGGCTGTGAGAACCAACCGTGCTGGGACCGACCGCCGCGGGGAAAACTTGTCGCCCAAGAAAGAGCGAGAGTTCCACCGCCGAAGGAGGAGACCACGTGTTGCCGCCGGCAGGAGTCGCCTGTGAGAGTCGCCGGTACCGCGAGGGTGTTCGGCCGTCCCTGAACGATGATCGCCGCCGTGAACCAAAGCCGCGGGCAGGAGGCGCCGCTGGCCGCAAGATGACTTGCGCGATAAGAAAGTTGAAGACGGGGACGAATACTCCACCGAGAAGATCGACCAGTCCACCGTATGTCGCCGGAAAGAGACGCTGGCAACGTGGGGGTGATCGGCCGTCGCTGGGAAGTGGTCGCCGCCGTGGACCAAGGCCGAGGGCAAGAGGCGCCGCCGGCCGCAAGATGTCTTGCGCAAGAAGAAAAGAGAGTGCGAAAATTTTGGAACTAGGGTTCCGAAAATTTTTTGCACGTGCAATGACTCTCTCTCACTTTCACTTGGGTTTCGCATATGAATGATATGTTAATTATTCAAAAACGAGAGGCCGAAGCCAGTGTCACAAATAGATATAATTGAAACTCCACAGACGGAGCAACCAAAGGAAAATGCACCTATCTAGAAAGCAAATGCTCAAATTTAATTACATGCATAATAATGGAATTAGTCAAGCCATCAGTAGAAGGACGGGCCCGCTGGAATAGGGCATCATTCCGAGCCTTCCATATGAAGAAGACGCTACCGTAGAGAGCAAGCGTCCACCTCCTCCTGTCACGAACATGCACACGCCGGTCCTTGCTGAGCCACTTGAAGCCGGCCTTCAAAGTGGTAACCTGTCTCCTCCACTCCACTTCGTGTCTGACTCGGTTCCATACATGCTTCGTGAACGGACACCCGAAGAAGAGATGGTCTCTCGATTCAGGAGCCCCCACGCACAGCACGCACTCAACCGGGCCCTCATGTCTTCATCTATCCATGGTGAGCAGGCGGTTCCTCACCGCAATCCACATTCTGAACGAATGCTTCTGCGGAACCCATGGATTCCATAGCTTCTTGTAGATAGGCTGTACCGGCATAGAATGTGAGATGAGCCAATACAGCTTACCCACTCGAAGTTTTCCCATCTCCGAGCACGAGGCAATAGTGGTAATGATGTCGCCACCAATTCGTGCTCTAACCCTGTCCCTCGCTCTGAGTATGTCCTTCCACACAATTGAGGCGCTATAATTCACCTCAACATCCCAGCATGAAGAAGTCTGCAGATAAATAACATTAATCCACTTAATCCATAGGGACTTCTTATCCTGATGCACGTCCCACAGCACCCCACACAGAGCTGCATCGTTCAGGAGGTCAATTCCCCTAAGTCCCAGGCCACCCTGTTCCTTAGGGAGAGTGACCTACTCCCAACGAACTGCACCCCGGGGAGTTCCCCAAAGGAATTTACGTATCATCCTCTCGATTCTGTCCACAATTCCCTTGGGTATCTTCACCATAGCCGCCCAGAAGTTCAACAGTCCATACACCACCGAACGGATGAGTTCCAACCTGCCGGCATACGACAGCAGGTGCGTGGACCAACCTCTGATCATATTAGATACCTGCGTGATGAGCGGCTCAAACGCAGACTCCCTGAGTTTGCTTCCCTGCAACGGTACTCCCAAATAGCGCACAGGGAAGGTGCCTTCCTGAAAAGGCAGGACCTCACGGATAGTGTGCTGTCAAGGGGCTGGCAGGGCACACATGGGCACACATGGGCAACGGTTGCCTAGCACCAAGGCCATGGGTAGGCAACGGCCGTGCCTTGATCGGGTCTCCGACCGGGCACTTTTTCGGCGATTGCCGGCGAGTTTCCGGCGACATTCCTGTTGGGAATTTGAGCGTCCCCCGGCACCCGACGTGGGCTTCCCCCGGCCCTGCCCCGGCACTCGGCATGGGCGTCCGCCGGCCTGCCCCGGCACCCGACGTGGGCATCCCCCGGCGTGTCCCGGCACCCGGCGTGGGCGTCCCCCGGCCTGCCTCGGCACCCGACGTGGGCATCCTCCGGCGTGCCCCGGCACCCGACGTGGGCGTCCCCCGTCCAGTCCCATTCCCGATGTGGGCGTCCCCCGTCGTGCCCCGGCACCCGACGTGGGCGTCCCCCGTCCAGTCCCGTTCCCGACGTGGGCGTCCCCCGTCGTGCCCCGGCACCCGACGTGGGCGTCACCCGGCGTGCCCAGCACCCGACGT
>CM042952.1:2611676-2614176 GCA_023678885.1 Pogostemon cablin | reverse complement strand
CAAGAGTTTTTAAAGAACCCCGCAGAATAGCCATCAAGGCCAGGAGCCTTATCCTCACTAATAGAGAAAATAACATCTTTTATCTCACAAGGGAGAATGGGTTTAGTGAGGTCGAATGCAAGCTCAGGGGATAAAGAAGGACCCCAATCAAACACATGAGAATCAATAGGAGTTCTCGGGGAATCCACGCCAAACAGGTTGGTATAGAAATTCACAAATTCATTAGCAACATGGTCAGTAGAAGTGGTAGGCAAACCATTACTTCCAATAATAGAAGCGATGTAGTTCCTAGAAGCATTCCTCTTAATAATGCTATGGAAGAATTTGGAGTTCTTATCATTTAAAGTGAGAAAGTCACATTTAGTTTTTTGGGCCAAGAAGCTTCTTTCGGCTTCAGAGAGAAAAAGAGCTTTGGAACGAAGATGTTTAACATGCTCAGACAAGTTCAAATCCGAAGGGTTACGGTCAAGAAGCAACTGGTTTTGCATAAGATCATCAATTGCTGCTTTAGACCTCGAAGAAATGTGGGAGAAATGTTGACAGTTTAGGGTTTTGAGACTAGACTTCAACACCTTTAATTTCTGACAAAGAACGTATTGAGATGTTCCACTGAAGTAAGAATCCCAAGCAGAGGATACTACAGAATTGTACTCAGGATGAAGAGTCCACATGTTAAAAAATTTGAACGGTTTCTGGGTGGAACGCAGTTGGGAGAATAAGGACACAATAGCAGGCGAATGATCAGAGAGACACCCTGCAGGGGGAAAGGCAACAGTACATTGGAAGCCATTAGATTGCCAACTGGGGTTAACGAGAACCCTATCAAGCTTACACCAAGTACTATTATTATTCCAAGTGTAAAAACAACCAGAAGACTGGACATCAGAAAGACCCAGAGAAAGACACAAATCCTGAAAATCCTTGAGGTCATAGGCAGTGACTGGCGCACCCATTTTTTCCTCAGGATTTTTGATGCAGTTGAAATCACCAAGAACAATCCAAGGACTCGAGAGAGGGTGGCCAAATTGGAGAAGAGAATTCCAAAGGGCCCTACGATTAACAACTGTATATAAGCCATAAACAAAAGAGATATTGAAAGAAACATGAGTCTCTTTACAAAAAACCCCACAATGGATGACTTGCGGGGTAGAAGAGAGGGCAACTAAATCGACTTTAGAGGGATTCCAAATAATGAGGATGCGCCCACCACTAAAAGAATCAAAGTTGTTGACTTGGTTCCAAGAGGGGAAATAATTTCTCATCAATAGGTCCAACTTAGGAGGCTTTAGTTTAGATTCTAAGATACCCACAATGTCTAAGTTATGATTTTTTTTAAAACTAGACACACCTTTAAGCTTGAGAGGTTTATTACAACCTCGGATATTCCAAGATGCAAAACGCATTGGAAAACAAAAGGAAAGAGATAACTAACGGCGAAGGGAGGGCCTAGCATTCGGGGGAATGTAGGGGATCCTAGCCGTAGGGAAGGCAGAAGAAGTGGAAGGAAGGTTTTTCGAACCTTGGACCACTCCAGGAACTTTGGGGATATGCTTCCTATTATTTTTAGAAGTCACCAAAGTAAACTCCTTTTCAGTAGGAGTTGAGTCAGAATGAATATTAGGAGCAGACGGGATGGAAGGCACAGATAAACCACCACTCACCAAGTTAATGTCCCCAATTCTC
Source organism: Pogostemon cablin (assembly GCA_023678885.1). Lineage (NCBI taxonomy): Eukaryota > Viridiplantae > Streptophyta > Magnoliopsida > Lamiales > Lamiaceae > Pogostemon > Pogostemon cablin. The sequence goes on along the minus strand of CM042952.1, from coordinate 2,612,493 downwards.
ACAGACTCAGAAGCACTATTGTGCAAACCAGATGAACCCAAACCCTCATCGGGAACAATACCAGAGTCACCATTACGACATTTGTCAGAAGAAACAGAGATATCAGCAGTACCAGTATTAATAGAGTTGGCCACAGGCCCATTATTATGTAAATCAGATGCAATCAGCCCATTTCCAACCATATCGTTTTTTGATGCAGGTTTAATAGACGAACTAGGATCATCAGCATCTAAGATAGCAAATCTGGAACCGACAAGGTTCGCAGAAAGAGAGTTTTTCGCAAAGGTACCTTTGTTTTTATCCACCACACGAAATTCGACATTGTTACCTTTAATGACCTGTGGAACAGAGGTACCTGTTTGTTGATTTGCAGCATGGTCTTCTTGCACACCACCCTCCTTAGGGTTCAAAGGAGCCTGCCTTTTAGGAGCAGAAGATGGGGGAGGGCAGTTAGTAGAAAGATGACCAAATCGAGAGAAAGACTTACAGAATTTGGGATTTTGCTCGAAGATGAGGGGCTGCTCAAGTAAAGTGTTGTTCGACAACGTGATGAGTATATTGCTTGGGAGTTCCTTTGTAGCGTCCACCTCCACCAACACTCTAGGAAATGATATTCTCTTTACTTCCTTAGTGTTTCTGTCAGTGCAAAGGGGCTTACCAAGGCGAGAGCAAATTTTCCCAAGGGAATTAGAGTGCCAACAATCAAGAGGCAGCCCCGTAAGTTTAACCCACACCGGAACCGTCCAGTTTAGATTCCTAAAATTAAAGAATTTGGGATTTTTTGCAGCATGAACGGTTTGCCAAATTCAAAGTGAGC
>CM042952.1:2591676-2606676 GCA_023678885.1 Pogostemon cablin | reverse complement strand
CCTGTGCATGGGCACCCGACGTGTGCGTCCCCCGGCGTGCCTTAGCACCCGACGTGGGCGTTCCAAGGCACCCGACGTGGGCGTCCCTCGGCATGCCTCGGCACCCGACGTGGGCGTCCCCCGGCGTGCCTCGGCACCCGACGTGGGCGTCCCCGGGCGTCCCCCGGCCTGCCTCGGCACCCGACGTGGGCGTTCCCCGGCGTGCCTCGGCACCCGACGTGGGCGTCCCCCGGTGCCCGACGTGGGCGTCCCTCGGCGTGCCTTGGCACCCGACGTGGGCGTCCCCGGCCTGCCTCGGCACCCGACGTGGGCGTCCCCCGGCGTGCCCTGGCACCCGACGTGGGCGTCCCCGGCACCCGACGTGGGCGTCCCCCACCCGACGTGGGCGTCCCCGGCGTGCCCCGGCGCCCGACGTGGGCGTCCCCCGGTGTGCCGCGGCGCCCGACGTGGGCGTCCCCCGGCGTGCCGCGGCGCCCGACGTGGGTGTCCCCCGGCGTCCGACGTGGGCGTCCCCCGGTGTGCTTCGGCGCCCGACGTGGGTGTCCCCCGGCGCCCGATGTGGGCTTCCCCCGGCGTGCCTTGGCACCCGACGTGGGCGTCCCCCGGCCTGCCTCGGCACCCGACGTGGGCGTCCCCCTGCGCCAGACGTGGGCGTCCCTCGGCGTGCCTCGGCACCCGACGTGGGCGTCCCCCGGCGTGCCCCGGCACACGAAGTGGGCGTCCCCCGGCGTGCCCCGGCACCCGACTAGGCGTCCCCCGGCGTGCCTCGGCACCCGACGTGGGCGTCCCCCGGCCTGCCTCGGCACCCGACGTGGGCGTCCCCCGGCGTGCCTCGGCACCCGACGTGGGCGTCCCCCGGCGCCCGACGTGGGCGTCCCTTGGCGTGCCTTAGCACCAGACGTGGGCGTCCCCCGGCCTGCCTCGGCACCAGACGTGGGCGTCCCCCGGCGTGCCCCGGCACCTGACTAGGCTTCCCCCGGCGTGCCTCGGCACCCGACGTGGGCGTCCCTTGGCGTGCCTCAGCACCCGACGTGGGCGTCCCCCGGCGTCCCCCAGCCTGCCTCGGCACCCGACGTGGGCGTCCCCCGGCGTACCCCGGCACCCGACGTGGGCGTCCCCCGGCCTGCCTCGGCACCAGACGTGGGCGTCCCCCTGCGTGCCCCGGCACCCGACTAGGCGTCCCCCGGCGTGCCTCGGCACCCGACGTGGGCGTCCCTTGGCGTGCCTCAGCACCCGACGTGGGCGTCCCCCGGCGTCCCCCGGCACCCGACGTGGGCGTCCCCCGGCACCCGACGTGGGCGTCCCCCGGCCTGCCTCGGCACCCGACATGGGCGTCCCCCAGCGTGCCCCGGCACCCGACGTGGGCGTCCCTCGGCGAGCCTCGGCACCCGACGTGGGCATCCCCTGGCTTCCCCCGGCCTGCCTCGGCACCCGACGTGGGCGTCCCCCTGCGCCAGACGTGGGCGTCCCTCGGCGTGCCTTGGCACCCGACGTGGGCATCCCCCGGCGTCCCCCGGCCTGCCTCGGCACCCGACGTGGGCGTCCCCCGGCGTGCCTCGGCACCCGATGTGGGCGTTCCCCGGTGCCCGACATGGGCGTCCCTTGGCGTGCCTAGGCACCCGACGTGGGCGTCCCCCGGCCTGCCTCGGCACCCAACGTGGGCGTCCCTTGGTGTGCCTCAGCACCCGACCTGGGCGTCCCCCGGCGTCCCCCAGCCTGCCTCGGCACCCGACTAGGCGTCCCCCGGCGTGCAACGGCTCCCGACGTGGGCGTCCCCCGGCACCCGACGTGGGCGTCCCCCGGCCTGCCTCGGCACCCGACGTGGGCGTCCCCCGGCGTGCCCCGGCACCCGACGTGGGCGTCCCTCGGCGAGCCTCGGCACCCGACGTGGGCGTCCCCCGGCGTCCCCCGGCCTGCCTCGGCACCCGACGTGGGCGTCCTCCTGCGCCAGACGTGGGCGTCCCTCGGCGTGCCTCGGCACCCGACGTGGGCATCCCCCGGCGTCCCCCGGCCTGCCTCGGCACCCGATGTGGGCATCCCCCGGCGTGCCTCGGCACCCGACGTGGGCGTTCCCCGGCGCCCGACATGGGCGTCCCTTGTCGTGCCTTCGCACCTGACGTGGGCGTCCCCCGGCCTGCCTCGGCACCCGACGTGGGCGTCCCCCGGCGCCCGACGTGGGCGTCCCTTGGCGTGCCTTGGCACCAGACGTGGGCGTCCCCCGGCCTGCCTCGGCACCAGACGTGGGCGTCCCCCGGCGTGCCCCGGCACCTGACTAGGCGTCCCCCGGCGTGCCTCGGCACCCGACGTGGGCGTCCCTTGGCGTGCCTCAGCACCCGACGTGGGCGTCCCCCGGCGTCCCCCAGCCTGCCTCGGCACCCGACGTGGGCGTCCCCCGGCGTACCCCGGACGTGGGCGTCCCCCGGCCTGCCTCGGCACCAGACGTGGGCGTCCCCCGGCGTGCCCCGGCACCCGACTAGGCGTCCCCCTGCCTGCCTCGGCACCCGACGTGGGCGTCCCTTGGCGTGCCTCAGCACCCGACGTGGGCGTCCCCCGGCGTACCCCGGCACCCGACGTGGGCGTCCCCCGGCACCCGACGTGGGCGTCCCCCGGCCTGCCTCGGCACTCGACATGGGCGTCCCCTGGCGTGCCCCGGCACCCGACGTGGGCGTCCCCCGGCGTCCCCCGGCCTGCCTCGGCACCCGACGTGGGCGTCCCCCTGCGCCAGACGTGGGCATCCCTCGGCGTGCCTCGGCACCCGACGTGGGCGTCCCCCGGCGTCCCCCGGCCTGCCTCGGCACCCGATGTGGGCGTCCCCCGGCGTGCCTCGGCACCCGACGTGGGCGTTCCCCGGCGCCCGACATGGGCGTCCCTTGTCGTGCCTTGGCACCCGACGTGGGCGTCCCCCGGCCTGCCTCGGCACCCGACGTGGGCGTCCCCCTGCGCCAGACGTGGGCGTCCCTCAAAGTGCCTCGGCACCCGACGTGGGCGTCCCCCGGCGTGCCTCGGCACCCGACGTGGGCGTCCCCCGGCGTGTCCCGGCACCCCACTAGGCGTCCCCCGGCGTGCCTCGGCACCCGACGTGGGCGTCCCTCGGCGTGCCTCGGCACCCGACGTGGGCGTCCCCCGGCGTGCCTCGGCACCCGACGTGGGCGTTCCCCGGCGCCCGACGTGGGCGTCCCTTGGCGTGCCTTGGCACCCGACGTGGGCGTCCCCCGGCCTGCCTCGGCACCCGACGTGGGCGTCCCCCTGCCTGCCCTGGCACCCGACGTGGGCGTCCCCGGCACCCGACGTGGGCGTCCCCCGGCGTGCCCCGGCGCCCGACGTGGGCATCCCCCGGCGTGCCGCGGCGCCCGACGTGGGCGTCCCCCGGCATCCGACGTGGGCGTCCCCCTGCGTGCTTCGGCGCCCGACGTGGGTGTCCCCCGGCGCCTGACGTGGGCGTCCCCCGGCGTGCCCCGGCGCCCTTCGTGGGCATCCCCCGGCGTGCCTTGGCACCCGACGTGGGCGTCCCCCGGCCTGCCTCGGCACCCGATGTGGGCGTCCCCCGGCGTGCCCCGGCACCCGACGTGGGCCTCCCCTGGCACCCGACTAGGCGTCCCCCGGCGTGCCTCGGTACCCGACGTGGGTGTCCCTCGGCGTCCCCCGGCACCCGACGTGGGCGTCCCCCGGCGTGCCTCGGGACCCAACGTGGGCGTCCCTCGGCGTGCCTCGGCACCCGACGTGGGCGTCCCTCGGCGTGCCTCGGCACCCGACGTGGGCGTCCCCCGCCACCCGACGTGGGCGTCCCCCGGCGTGCCTCGGCACCCGACGTGGGCGTGCCCCGGCACCCGACGTGGGCGTCCCTCGGCGTGCCTCGACACCCGAAGTGGGCGTCCCCCGGCGTGACTCGGCACCCGACGTGGGCGTGCCTCGGCACCCGACGTGGGCGTCCCACGGCGAGCCGGGCACCCGACGTGGGCGTCCCTCGGCGTGCCTCGGCACCCGACATGGGCGTCCCCCGGCACCCGACGTGGGCGTCACCCGGCTTCCCACGGCGCCCGTCGTGGGCGTCCCCCGGCGTGCCGCGGCGCCCGACGTTGGCGTCCCCCGGCGTCTGGCGTGGGCGTCCCCCGGCGTCCGACGTGGGCGTCCCCCGGCGAGCCCCGGCAACCGCCGTGGGCGTCCCTCGGCTTGCTCCGGCACCCGACGTGGGCATCCCCCGGCGTGCCCCGTCACCCGACGTGGGTGGGCAAGGGCCGCGCAAGCGTGGCCTGTGCATGGGCAACCCGTGGGCAACGGACGTGGGCATACGTGGGCGACCGCCGTGGGCAACCGTGGATAACGGGAGTTGGGCATGGGCAAGCCCAGGCAACGGCCGTGGGCAAGCCTTGGGCGTGGGCCGTGCAAGCATGGCCTGTGCATGGGCAACCCGTGGCAACGGGCGTGGGCAACCGTGGGAGACCCCGTGGGCATGGGCCATGGCGTGGGCACGCCCAGGCACCCGTCGTGGGCAATCCTAGGCAACGGGCGTGGGCAACCCCCGTGGGCATCCCAAGCAACGGGCGTGGGCATTCCTAGGCAAGCATGGGCAACCCGACGAGGTTCTTCCTGGGCAACCCCCGGCACACGGCATGCGCAATCCGAGGCAACCATGGGCAGCCCGACGGGGTTCTTCCCAGGCAATCATGGGCAACCGTTGGCAGCCATGGGCAATCCTAGGCAACCACCGTGGTCAATCCTGGGTAACCATGGGCAACCCGACGAGGTTCTTCCTAGGCAACCCCCCGCATGGGCAATCCGATGCAACGGGCGTGCGCTGGCAAACCACTAAAAATGAATTCGAATCTCAAAAGTGAAATCCGACTCAAAAAATGAATTCCTTGCTCGATTTTGATGGGTCGTGCAGTCTCAACCTACCTTCATCCGTCGATATGTGGTTACATTCGATGACGCCCGGCATATTGAATGCGCTGAAATAAAAAATAATTATAAAAAAAAAATTGGAATCTCGAAACTGAATTTTGACTTCAAAAATGAATTCCTTTCGCGATTTTGGAGGGGCGTGCAAAGTTTCATGCCGAACGGACGTCCGGATTGACGGGAACCAAAAACTTGCCTCCCATGGAATTTCAATATCTACTGCTGTCACTTGGGTTTCGCCCCTGAATGATGTGTTAATTATTCAAAAAATGAGAGGCCGAAGACAAAGTCACAAGTACAAATAATAAAGACTCCACATGCGGAGCAACCAAAGGAAAGTACGCCTATCTAGAAAGCAAATGCTCGAATCTAATTACATGCAAAAGAATAGAATTAGTCAAGCTATCCAAAGAAGGTCGGGCACCCTGGAAGAGCGCATCATTCCGAGCCTTCCATATGAAGAAGACGCTTCCATAGAGAGCAAGCGTCCACCTCCTCCTCTCACGAACATGCACACGCCGGTCCTTGCAGAGCCACTTAAGGCCGGCTTTCAGCGTGGTAACCTGTCGCTTCCACTCCACTTCATCCCTGACCCGATTCCATACATGCCTCGTGAATGGACACCCAAAGAAGAGATGGTCTCTCGACTCAGGGGCCCCCACGCACAACACGCACTCGATCGGGCCCTCATGCTGTCTCCATCTGTCCATGGTAAGCAGTCTGTTCCTCACCGCGATCCACATCCTGAACGAATGCTTCTGCGGGGCCCATGGACTCCATAACTTCTTGTAGACAGGCAGTACCGGCATAGAGTGCGAAACGAGCCAATACAACCTGCCCACTCGAAGTTTCCCCATCTCCGAGCACGCGGCTAAGGTAGTAACGATGTCACCACCAATCCGTGCTCTCACCCTATCCCTCGCAAGGAGTATGTCCTTCCACACGATTGAGGCACTGTAGTTCACCTCAACATCCCAACACGAGGAAGACTGAAGATAAATGGCGTTAATCCACTTAACCCACAGCGACTTCTTCTCCTGATGCACATCCCACAACACACCACAGAGGGCCGCATCGTTCAGAAGGTCAATTCCCTTGAGTCCCAGGCCACACTGTTCCTTAGGGAGAGTGACCTCCTCCCAACGAACTGCGCCCCTCGGAGTGCCCCAAAGGAAGGACCGAATCATCCTCTCAATCCTATCCACAATACCCTTGGGGATCTTCACCATAGACGTCCAGAAATTCATCAGCCCGTACACTACCGATCTAATGAGTTCCAAACGGCCGGCATACGAAAGCAAATGCGTGGACCAACCCCTGAACATATTGGTCACTTGCATGATGAGCGGCTCGAAAGCAGATTCTCGGAGCTTGCTTCCCTGTACCGGACAGGAAAGGTGCCTTCCTGAAAAGGCAGAATCTCACGAATAGCCTGCTCCTCATCCTCCGGAACCCCAGCCATAAACAGATGAGACTTGTCTGCGCTGACCTCCAAACCTGACATTCGGGCGAATCGATCGAGTGCTTTGGCTATGACCTATGCCGAAGATCGGTTACCATAGGCAAATATGATCAAGTCATCTGCAAACGCCAGATGAGTGACTCCCAACTTCGCACAGTGCCTAGAGTGGTACTTATAATTGTCCGTCACAGTCATTCTCCTGAAGAGACGGGAGAAGTAATCCATGCACAGAACAAATAATAAGGACGACAGTGGATCACCCTGACGTAGGCCTCTCTTACCATCGAAATATCCCTCAGGTGAGCCGTTGACAAGGATGGAGAATGAGGTGGTGGTGACACATTCCATGATCCATCCTATCATACGCTGAGGAAACTTCAACCCCGTAAGCACACCACGCAGAAACTCCCAGTCCACCGAATCATAAGCCTTCTTGATATCAACTTTAATGGCCATTCTCCTATACTGACGATGCCTAGCCCACCCATAGTTCTTAACAATCTCCTGGGCGAGCATCACACAATCTCTCATCTTTCGGTTCTTCACAAAGCCAAAGTGATTTTCCGCCACCAAGTCCTCCATCAAATCCGTCATTCGCGCCACAATGATACGGGAAATAATTTTGTAGATCACATTGCAGCACGAAATCGGGCGGAAGTCCCTAACGGTGGGATCATGCTTTCCTTTCGGGATTAGTGTAATAAACGTGGCGTTCATCTGGCGCAAAAGCTGCCCGGAATGGAAGAACTCCTGGACAGCCTTCACCACGTCCGAACCAACCACGTCCCACGCATCCTTGAAGAAAGCCGCCGTGTACCCATCCGGCCCAGGTGCTTTATCCCCATTCATACTCCACACAACCCTCTTCACTTCGTCATCCATGACAGGCGCCTCAAGCTGCTGAGCTTGCTCATCACTAAGCACTGCTCCCCACTCAAACACACTGTCATCCATGCCCTCACACTCCCCCGCAGTACCCAACAAGTCTCTGTAGAATGAGAGGAATTCTCCAACGACTTCCTCACGGGAGGTAGTATGCCCGGATTCCGTACGTATGCTCAATATTACCGGGATCAGCGTGGCTCTCCATCTGCAGACTGTCAAACTCCGCTCTAGCTCGCTCTGCTTTTTCAGCTATATGACCGAAATCCCTCTTGCCAAGCTGTCTTAACTTCGGTTTGAGCAGCTTTAGCCTTCGACAAACACTGAACTGAGCCGTGCCCCACACCTGCGAGTCCCATACTTCACGAACGGAATCCAGGAAGCCCTCGCTGGTTTTCCACATGTTCACGTACCTGAATGGTCTCCCCTTCGAGTGCTCAGGGTGGAAGATGGAAACTAGGACGGGGCAGTGATCCGAAGTGGCCCCCATGGGCAGAAACTTCGACTCCACTACACCTGAGGCGGCGTCCCAGTTCGAGTTCACCAAAACTCGGTCTATGCGACTCCATATTCTGCCGTTCGTCCAGGTAAAGAAGCATCCCTTGGACTTGGCATCATCCAGACCCCTATCAACACAGAACTCCTCAAAATCCATCCTATACCAATTCCGCTGAGACGAAACAATTTTGGATCTCTCTTCCGGTTTCCTCACACAGTTAAAGTCTCCAAGGATCATCCAGGGAGAGTTAACTGCTGGGACAAGCGAAGAGAGATGAGTCCATAGCCTGCGCCTATCAACAACGCCATTACGGGCGTAGACAACACTGATGAGGAACTCCTGTTGTGAAATCAGACAGCGCACCAAACCAGAAATACATTGCTCGTGGAGCACAACATTACTAAAAGCTATCAGGGTGGGATCCCACACAATCACAATTCGACCGCCCTCAACAATATCCATATTATGCACACAATTCCAACTCGGAACAATTCTACCAACAACGTTTAACACATTACTAACAGATAATTTAGTTTCGAGGAAGCCAGCTAAGCATATTTTATTCTTGCGAACTAACCTGCGGGCTGCTCGCTGCGCACGAGGGGCTGCAAGCCCTCGTACGTTCCATGCTAGGCACTTCATTGACGAACAGTGGGGGAAGAGCCCCCGCCTCATTCTTGTCCGATTCCTCTATCCGGCGGCTCCTGAATGGTTATGCCGGTGCCTCTCCTAGCCCCTCCCGCCCTATGAGTGAGTGAGGGGGGCGGGGAACGACCCGAGCGGCCCACGGCCTCGGCATCGTCCTCCTCTTCTGTTTCAGAAGCCCATGTCTTCCTAGTGTTCAATCTCACGGGCTGTTTACCTTCCCGTCTATTTATCCTCCAATCATCCTGGTCAAGTTCATCCAGAATTTGGAATCGACCAGTTGCGACCTTGTGTGCCTGTTCTTCGGTCAGAGGAGGACCGGCGGAGGCTCTTCTCTTTCCGTTGCGATTTCGTTTCTTCCTCGGCCGTGTGTTCCGAGTGCCTACGTGTTGGAAACCATCTTTGTCAACTGTTTCATAAACACGCGTGGGTTCCGGAGGCTGTTCCGAACTCTTCTCCTCCTTATTACCCCTGACAGACCCGTCACAATCACTAACAAGGTGGCCAAATTTCTTGCACTTAGTACAATACGCCGGGAGGCGTTCATACAAGACGGACTGCGTGAAATTGGCTCCTCGATAGTTGAATGTGACCTCCTTCGGAAGTTCCTGCGAGACATCAATATCAACTCTCACACGAACAAACGATACCTTATCCGCCTTAGCGGAGGTATCATCCACCATAATCGGTCTTCCGATCAAAGAAGCAACCTTGCTGATATGATTCTTCGACCACAGTTCCAGGGGGAACGAAGGAAGACGAATCAAGACCGGAACATGGGAGATTTCCCGGTCGTCAAACTGAAAGGCTCGCGGCAACCTTTCAAGCATAAGATATCGCTCCCAAATAGAATGGGTAGCGCCATCCAACACCTTGCGCACATCCTCCTCCGAACAGAGCCGGAATATGATCCATCCCGATTGGTGCATGACTATGGTATACTTGACGCCCCACGCCCGGCAGATGGCATGGAGAGCCTGCATACCCGGAAACCTCCCCGAGAAATAGCCCACTAGTGTGTGTTTCCATTCGTCTGAGTCATCTTTCGGATCCAAATAGGCCACCCCATCGCATGGTGCGATGTACTCGAGTTTCCTATTCGGATCAATATTATTTTTATTGACGAATTTGGAATAGTCGACGGGTTCCTTGGGAGCGGAACCGCCATCCTTTTGCGCGCGCAGTTCGCGCTGGCCGCCCTGTTGCCGAGGCGCAGTCGGCCCGCCCTGTCGTTGCCCCGCGCCACTTGGGCCTCGCCCAGTATTGGCGCCTACTATCGGCACGCCCGAGTGCTGCCCTGCGTCGCCTGGGCCTCGCCCAGCACTGGCGCTCGGCCTCGGCGTAGACTGCCGAGAGGGAGAGCTGGTCGCGCGCGTCGGGCTACGCTAAAGCCCCTGTCGAGTAGGTGATCCACCCGCCTGCCGAGTAACCTCGGCACTTCCAGTTGTCTCGGCAGCCTGCCGGGACACACTCACCATCTCCTGATCCTGCCGAGGGCTACCGCTATTCTGCCGAGACGTGCCACCCGCCTGCCGAGAGGGAGAGGCAGGGGGGTAGCGACGTCTACCCGACGCCTAGTGCCCGGGGTTGTGCTACGACGCCTCTCCGCCGAGGGTTTGCGCTTGACGTTGGGATTGCGATCGAAGGCGCATCCGGGGTAGTGTCGACCACAGCCGAGTCGACGAGTTGCGTGGGGCTGCCGATTGCATGGGCGCTCGGCGTGTCAACCGCAACAATGGCCAAGGACCCGACGTCGGATTCAGCCTCCATCTCCGTTCGATCCGCAGCGATGGAACGCGCCAAAGCAGCGCCATCATCCAACTGCGGGTTCTCCACAAGAACAACTTCCTTCAAAGTTTTCTTCCTTTCAATCTCTTTCGCCCTATCCTTAACCGATTTGAACGTCTTATAACCTACACGTAATTCCGACGACGCCTTAGAAGGCGTCTTGCTCCGCGATTTCTTCCCCATAAGAGAGAGATACGGGAGGGCTTACATGAACAAGTGAGAAAACTCTTTCCCCACCGTGGGGAGCGGGGAGATCAAACGGGTGTTGCCGGCGATGATGCCGACAACGAAGGGGTGTGATCACGTACCTGTTTTCCGCCGACGGGAGGCGTCGGGAGAGACTGGGGTGATCAGACGAAGCCTGAACAGGGGTTGCTGCCGTGTGTGACTTGATCACGAGCGAGTCAACGTCGGCTGCGAGAACAAACCGCGTAGGAACCCACCGCCGCGGGGAAAACTTGTCGTCCAAGAAAGAGCGAGAGTTTCACCGCCGAAGGAGGAGACCAAGTGTTGCCGCGGCAGGAGTCGCCTGTGAGAGTCACCGATACCGCGAGGGTGTTCAGCCATCCCTGAACGATTATCGCCGCCGTGAACCAAAGCCGCGGGCAAGAGACGCCGCTGGCCGCAAGATGACTTGCGCGAGAAGAAAGTTGAGAACAGGGACGAAAACTCCGTCGAGCGGATCGACCAGTCAACCGTAAGTCGCCGGCAAGAGACGCCGGCAACGTGGGGGTGATCGGCCGCCGCTGGGAAGTGGTCGCCGCCGTGAACCAAAGCCGAGGGCAGGAGGCGCCGCCGGATGCAAGAAAACTTGCGCATGAAGTTTGAGAGAGCGAAAATTTTGGAACTAGGGTTCCGAAAATTTTTTGCACGTGCAATGACTCTTTTTCCACTTGGGTTTCGCCCCTGAACGATATGTTAATTATTCAAAAACGAGAGGCCGAAGCCAGTGTCACAAATACATATAATACAGACTCCACATGCGGAGCAACCAAAGGAAAATACGCCTATCTAGAAAGCAAATGCTCGAATCTAATTACATGCAGAAGAATAGAATTAGTCAAGCTATCCAAAGAAGGTCGGGCACCCTGGAAGAGCGCATCATTCCGAGCCTTCCAAATGAAGAAGACGCTTCCATAGAGAGCAAGCGTCCACCTCCTCCTCTCACGAACATGCACATGCCGGTCCTTGCAGAGCCACTTAAGGCCGGCTTTCAGCGTGGTAACCTGTCGCTTCCACTCCACTTCATCCCTGACCCGATTCCATACATGCCTCGTGAACGGACACCCAAAGAAGAGATGGTCTCTCGATTCGGGGGCCCCCACGCACAACACGCACTCGATCGGGCCCTCATGCTGTCTCCATCTGTCCATGGTAAGCAGCCTGTTCCTCACCGCAATCCACATCCTGAACGAATGCTTCTGCGGGGCCCATGGACTCCATAACTTCTTGTAGACAGGCAGTACCGGCATAGAGTGCGAAACAAGCCAATACAACCTGCCCACTCGAAGTTTCCCCATCTCCGAGCACGAGGCTAAGGTAGTAACGATGTCACCACCAATCCATGCTCTCACCCTATCCCTCGCACGGAGCATGTCCTTCCACACAATTGAGGCACTGTAGTTCACCTCAACATCCCAACACGAGGAAGACTGAAGATAAATGGCGTTAATCCACTTAACCCACAGTGACTTCTTCTCCTGATGCACATCCCACAACACACCACAGAGGGCCGCATCGTTCAGAAGGTCAATTCCCTTGAGTCCCAGGCCACCCTGTTCCTTAGGGAGAGTGACCTCCTCCCAACGAACTGCGCCCCTCGGAGTGCCCCAAAGGAAAGACCGAATCATCCTCTCAATCCTATCCACAATACCCTTGGGGATCTTCACCATAGACGTCCAGAAATTCATCAGTCCGTACACTACCGATCTAATGAGTTCCAAACTGCCGGCATACGAGAGCAAATGCGTGGACCAACCCCTGATCATATTGGTCACCTGCGTGATGAGCGGCTCGAAAGCAGATTCTCGGAGCTTGCTTCCCTGTAGCGGTACTCCCAAATATCGGACAGGAAAGGTGCCTTCCTGAAAAGGCAGAATCTCACGAATAGTCTGCTCCTAATCCTCCGGAACCCCAGCCATAAACAGATGAGACTTGTCTGCGCTGACCTCCAAACCTGACATTCGGGCAAATCGATCGAGTGCCTAGGCTACGACCTCTGCCGAAGATCGGTTACCATAGGCAAATATGATCAAGTCATCTGCAAACGCCAGATGAGTGACTCCTAACTTCGCACAGTGCCTAGAGTGGTACTTATATTTGTCCATCACAGTCATTCTCCTGAAGAGACGGGAGAAGTAATCCATGCATAGAACAAATAATAAGGACGACAGCGGATCACCCTGACGTAGGCCTCTCTTACCATCGAAATATCCCTCAGGTGAGCCGTTGACAAGGATGGAGAATGAGGTGGTGGTAACACATTCCATGATCCATCCTATCATACGCTGAGGAAACTTCAACCCCGTAAGCACTCCACGCAGAAACTCCCAGTCCACCGAATCATAAGCCTTCTTGATATCAACTTTAATGGCCATTCTCCTATACTGACGATGCCTAGCCCACCCATAGTTCTTAACAATCTCCTGGGCGAGCATCACGCAATCTCTCATCTTTCGATTCTTCACAAAGCCAAAGTGATTTTCCGCCACCAAGTCCTCCATCAAATCCGTCATTCGCGCCACAATGATACGGGAAATAATTTTGTAGATCACATTGCAGCACGAAATCGGGCGGAAGTCTCTAACAGTGGGATCATGCTTTCCTTTCGGGATTAGTGTAATAAACGTGGCGTTCATCTGACGCAAAAGCTGCCCGGAATGGAAGAACTCCTGGACAGCCTTCACCACGTCCGAACCAACCACGTCCCACGCATCCCTGAAGAAAGCCGCCGTGTACCCATCCGGCCCAGGTGCTTTATCTCCATTCATACTCCACACAATCCTCTTCACTTCGTCATCCATGACAGGCGCTTCAAGCTGCTGAGCCTGCTCATCACTAAGCACTGCTCCCCACTCAAACACACTGTCATCTATGCCCTCGCACTCCCCTGCAGTACCCAACAAGTCTCTGTAGAATGAAAGGAATTCTCCAACGACTTCCTCACGGGAGGTAGTATGCCCTGATTCCGTGCGTATGGATGGAATGAAGTTCCTCACACTATTCGACTTGATTTTCTTGTAGAAGAATTTCGTGGGTTTATCCTGACTGATCAAGTAATCGGCTCTGGCTATCTGAGAGAAGAATAGATGTTCGGCGTGACACAAGAAGTCGACCCTCTTGGCTGCCTCCCGAACCCTGTCCCACTTCTCAATATTACCGGGATCAGCGTGGCTCTCCATCTGCAGACCGTCAAGCTCCGCTCTAGCTCGCGCTGCTTTTTCAGCTATATGACCGAAATCCCTCTTGCCAAGCTGTCTTAACTTCGGTTTGAGCAGCTTTAGCCTTCGACAAACACTGAACTGAGCCGTGCCCCACACCTGCGAGTCCCATACTTCACGAACGGAATCCAGGAAGCCCTCGCTGGTTTTCCACATGTTCACGTACCTGAATGGTCTCCCCTTCGAGTGCTCAGGATGGAAGATGGAAACTAGAACGAGGCAGTGATCCGAAGTGGCCCCCATGGGCAGAAACTCCGATTCCACTACACCTGAGGCGGCGTCCCAGTTCGAGTTCACCAAAACTCGGTCTATGCGACTCCATACTCTGCCATTCGTCCAGGTAAAGAAACACCCCTTGGACTTTGCATCATCCAGACCCCTATCAACACAGAACTCCTCGAAATCCACCCTATACCAATTCCGCTGAGACGGAACAATTTCAAATCTCTCTTCCGGTTTCCTCACATAGTTAAAGTCTCCAAGGATCATCCAGGGAGAGTTAACTGCTGGGACAAGCGAAGAGAGATGAGTCCATAGCCTGCGCCTATCAACAACGCCATTACGGGCGTAGACAACACTGATGAGGAACTCCTGTTGTGAAATCAGACAGCGCACCAAACCAGAAATACATTGCTCGTGGAGCACAACATTACTAAAAGCAATCAGGGTGGGATCCCACACAAACACAATTCGACCACCCTCAACAATATCCATATTATGCACACAATTCCAACTCGGAACAATTCTACCAACAACGTCTAAAACATTACTAACAGATAATTTAGTTTCGAGGAAGCCAGCTAAGCATATTTTATTCTTGCGAACTAACCTGCGGGCTGCTCGCTGCGCACGAGGGGCTGCAAGCCCTCGTACGTTCCATGCTAGGCACTTCATTGACGAACAGTGGGGGAAGAGCCCCCGCCTCGTTCTTGTCGGATTCCTCTATCGGCGGCTCCTGAATGGATATGCCGGTGCCTCTCCTAGCCCCTCCCGCCCTATGAGTGGATGAGGGGGGCGGGGAACGACCCGAGCGGCCCACGGCCTCAGCATCGTCTTCCTCTTCCGTATCAGAAGCCCATGTCTTCCTAGTGTTCAATCTCACGGGCTGTTTACCTTCCCGTCTATTTATCCTCCAATCATCCTGGTCAAGTTCGTCCAGAATTTGGAATCGGCCAGTAGCGACCTTGTGTGCCTGTTCTTCGGTTAGAGGAGGACCGGCGGAGGCTCTTCTCTTTCCGTTGCGATTTCGTTTCTTCCTCGGCCGTGTGTTTCGAGTGCCTACGTGCTGGAAACCATCATTGTCAACTGTTTCATCAACACGCGTGGGTTCCGGAGGCTGTTCCGAACTCTTCTTCTCCTTATTACCCCTAACAGACCCGTCGCAA
>CM042952.1:2574176-2581676 GCA_023678885.1 Pogostemon cablin | reverse complement strand
CTCTGTTCGGAGGACGATGTGCGCAAGGTGTTGGATGGTGCTACCCATTCTATTTGGGAGCGATATCTTATGCTTGAAAGGTTGCCACGGGCCTTTCAGTTTGACGACCGGGAAATCTCCCATGTTTCGGTCTGGATTCGTCTTCCTTCGTTCCCCCTGGAACTGTGGTCGAAGAATCATATCAGTAAGGTTGCTTCATTGATCGGAAGACCGATTATGGTGGATGATACCTCTGCTAAGGCGGATAAGGTATCGTTTGTTCGTTTGAGAGTTGATATTGATGTCTCGCAGGAACTCCCGAAGGAGGTCACATTCAACTATCGAGGAGCCAATTTCACGCAGTCCGTCTTGTACGAACGCCTCCCGGCGTATTGTACTAAGTGCAAGAAATTTGGCCACCTTGTTAGTGACTGTGACGGTTCTATCAGGGGTAATAAGGAGGAGAAGAGCCTCCGCCGGTCCTCCTCTGACCAAAGAACAGGCACACAAGGTCGCAACTGGGCGATACCAAATTCTGGATGAACTTGACCAGGATGATTGGAGGATAAATAGACGTGAAGGTAAACAGCCCATGAGATTGAACACTAGGAAGACATGGGCTTCTGAAACGGAGGAGGAGGAAGATGCCGAGGCCGTGGGCCGCTCGGGTCGTTCCCCGCCCCCCTCACTCACTCATAGGGCGGGAGGGGCTAGGAGAGGCACCGGCATAACCATTCAGGAGCCGCCGGATAGAGGAATCGGACAAGAACGAGGCGGGGGATCTTCCCCCACTGTTCGTCAATGAAGTGCCTAGCATGGAACGTACGAAGGCTTGCAGCCCCTCGTGCGCAGCGAGCAGCTTGCAGGTTAGTTCGCAAGAATAAAATATGCTTAGCTGGCTTCCTCGAAACTAAATTATCTGTTAGTAATGTGTTAGACGTTGTTGGTAGAATTGTTCCGAGTTGGAATTGTGCGCATAATATGGATATTGTTGAGGGTGGTCGAATTGTGATGGTGTGGGATCCCACCCTGATAGCTATTAGTAATGTTGTGCTCCACAAGCAATGTATTTCTGGTTTGGTGCGCTGTCTGATTTCACAACAGGAGTTCCTCATCAGTGTTGTCTACGCCCGTAATGGCGTTGTTGATAGGCGCAGGCTATGGACTCATCTCTCTTCACTTGTCCCAGCAGTTAACTCTCCCTGGATGATCCTTGGAGACTTTAACTGTGTGAGGAAACCGGAAGAGAGATCTGAAATTGTTCCGTCTCAGCGGAATTGGTATAGGGTGGATTTTGAGGAGTTCTGTGTTGATAGGGGTCTGGATGATGCCAAGTCCAAAGGGTGCTTCTTTACCTGGACGAATGGCAAAATATGGAGTCGCATAAACCGAGTTTTGGTGAACTCGAACTGGGACGCCACCTTAGGTGCAGTGGAGTCGGAGTTTTTGCCCATGGGGGCCACTTCGGATCACTGCCCCGTCTTAGTTTCCATCTTCCACGCCGAGCACTCGAAGGGGAGACCACTCAGGTACGTGAACATGTGGAAAACCAGCGAGGGCTTCCTGGATTCCGTTCGTGAAGTATGGGACTCGTAGGTGTGGGGCATGGCTCAGTTCAGTGTTTGTCGTAGGCTCAAGCTGCTCAAACCGAAGTTAAGACAGCTTGGCAAGAGGGATTTCGGTCATATAGCTGAAAAAGCAGAGCGAGCTAGAGCGAAACTTGAAAGTCTGCAGATGGAGAGCCACGCTGATCCCGGTAATATTGAGAAGTGGGACAGGGTTCGGGAGGCAGCCAAGAGGGTCGACTTCTTGTGTCACGCCGAGCATCTATTCTTCTCTCAGATGGCCAGAGCCGATTACTTGATCAGTCAGGATAAACCCATGAAATTCTTCTACAAGAAGATCAAGTCGAATAGTGTGAGGAATATCATCCCCTCCATACGCACGGAATCTGGGCATACTACCTCCCGTGAGGAAGCCGTTGGAGAATTCCTCTTATTCTACAGAGACTTGTTGGGTAATGCGGGAGAGTGTGAGGGCATAGATGACAGTGTGTTTGAGTGGGGAGCAGTGCTTAGTGATGAGCAGGCTCAGCAGCTTGAGGCGCCTATCACGGATGACGAAGTGAAGAGGGTTGTGTGGAGTATGAACGGGGATAAAGCACCTGAGCCGGATGGGTACACGGCGGCTTTCTTTAGGGATGCGTGGGACGTGGTTGGTTCGGACGTGGTGAAGGCTGTCCAGGAGTTCTTCCATTCCGGGCAGCTTCTGCGCCAGATGAACGCCACGTTTATTACACTAATCCCGAAAGGAAAGCATGATCCCACTGTCAGGGACTTCCGCCCGATTTCGTGCTGCAATGTGATCTACAAAATTATTTCCCATATCATTGTGGCGCGAATGACGGATTTGATGGAGGACTTGGTGGCGGAGAATCACTTTGGCTTTGTGAAGAACCGAAAGATGAGGGATTGCGTGATGCTCGCCCAGGAGATTGTGAAGAACTATGGGTGGGCTAGGCACCGTCAGTATAGGAGAATGGCCATTAAAGTTGATATCAAGAAGGCTTATGACTCGGTGGACTGGGATTTTCTGCGTGGTGTGCTTACGGGGTTGAAGTTTTCTCAGCGTATGATAGGATGGATCATGGAATGTGTCACCACCACCTCATTCTCCATCCTTGTCAACGGCTCCCCTGAGGGATATTTCGATGGTAAGAGAGGCCTACGTCAGGGTGATCCGCTGTCGTCCTTATTATTTGTTCTGTGCATGGATTACTTCTCTCGTCTCTTCAGGAGAATGACTGTGACGGACAAATATAAGTACCACTCTAGGCACTGTGCGAAGGTGGGAGTCACTCATCTGGCGTTTGCAGATGATTTGATCATTTTTGCCTATGGTAACCGATCTTCGACAGAGGTCGTAGCCAAGGCACTCGATCGATTCGCCCGAATGTCAGGTTTGGAGGTTAGCGCAGACAAGTCTCATCTTTTTATGGCTGGGGTCCCGGAGGATGAGGAGCAGGCTATTCGTAAGATTCTGCCTTTTCAAGAAGGCACCTTTCCTGTCCGGTATTTAGGAGTACCGCTACAGGGAAGCAAGCTCCGAGAATCTGCTTTCGAGCCGCTCATCACGCAGGTGACCAATATGATCAGGGGATGGTCCACGCATGTGCTTTCGTACGCCGGCCGTTTGGAACTTATTAGATCGGTAGTGTACGGGCTGATGAATTTCTGGACATCCATGGTGAAGATCCCCAAGGGTATTGTGGACAGGATTGAGAGAATGATTCGGTCCTTCCTTTGGGGCACTCCGAGAGGCGCAGTTCGTTGGGAGGAGGTCACTCTCCCTAAGGAACAGGGTGGCCTGGGACTTAAGGGAATTGACCTTCTGAACGATGCGGCCCTCTGTGGTGTGTTGTGGGACGTGCATCAGGAGAAGAAGTCGCTGTGGGTTAAGTGGATTAACGCCATCTATCTTCAGTCTTCCTCGTGTTGGGATGTTGAGGTGAACTACAGTGCCTCAATCGTGTGGAAGGACTTACTTCGTGCGAGAGATAGGGTGAGAGCACGGATTGGTGGTGACATCGTTACCACCTTAGCCTCGTGCTCGGAGATGGGGAAACTTCGAGTGGGCAGGTTGTATTAGCTCGTTTCGCACTCTATGCCGGTACTGCCTGTCTACAATAAGTTATGGAGTCCATGGGCCCAGTAGAAGCATTCGTTCAGGATGTGGATCGCGGTGAGAAACAGGCTGCTTACCATGGACAGATGGAGACAGCATGAAGGCCCGATCGAGTGCGTGTTGTACGTGGGGGCCCCCGAATCGAGAGACCATCTCTTCTTTGGGTGTCCGTTCACGAGGCATGTATGGAATCGGGTCAGGGATGAAGTGGAGTGGAAGCGACAGATTACCACGCTGAAAGCCGGCCTTAAGTGGCTCTGCAAGGACCGGCGTGTGCATGTTCGTGAGAGGAGGAGGTGGACGCTTGCTCTCTATGGAAGCGTCTTCTCATTTGGAAGGCTCGGAATGATGCGCTCTTTCAGGGTGCCCGACCTTCTTTGGATAGCTTGTCTAATTCTATTCTTTTGCATGTAATTAGATTCGAGCATTTGCTATCTAGATAGGCGTATTTTTCTTTGGTTGCTCCGCTTGTGGAGTCTTTATTATATGTACTTGTGACTTTGGCTTCTGCCTCTCGTTTTGAATAATTAACATATCGTTCACGGGCGAAACCCAAGTGACAGCAGTAGATATTGAAATTCCCTGGGAGGCAAGTTTTTGGTTCCCGTCGATCCGGACGTCCGTTCGGTATGAAACTTTTCACACCCCACCGAAATCGTGCAAGGAATTCATTTTTGAAGTCGGAATTCAGTTTCGAGATTCCAATTTTTTTTATAATTTTTTTTTATTTCAGCGCATTCAATATGCCGGGCGTCATCGAACGTGCCCACATATCGACGGATGAAGGTAGGTCATTTTTTGAGTCGGATTTCACTTTTGAGATTCGATTTCATTTTTAGTGGTTTGCCCACGCACGCCAGTTGCATCGGATTGCCCATGCGGGGGGTTGCCTAGGAAGAACCTCGTCGGGTTGCCCATGGTTGCCCAGGATTGACAACGGTGGTTGCCTAGGATTGCCCGTGCCGAGCCTCGTCGGGTTTGCCCATGGCTGCCAACGGTTGCCCATGGTTGCCTGGGAAGAACACCGTCGGGCTGCCCATGGTTGCCTTGGATTGCGCATGCCGTGTGCCGGGGGTTGCCCAGGAATAACCTCGTCGGGTTGCCCATGCTTGCCTAGGAATGCCCACGCCCGTTGCCTGGGGTGCCCACGGGGGTTGCCCACGCCCGTTGCCTAGGATTGCCCACGACGGGTGCCTGGGCGTGCCAACGCCATGGCCCATGCCCACGGGGTCTCCCACGGTTGCCCACGCCCGTTGCCACGGGTTTCCCATGCACACGCCATGCTTGCACGGCCCACGCCCACGGCTTGCCCACGGCCGTTGCCTTGGCTTGCCCATGCCCAACTCCTGTTGTCCACGGTTGCCCATGGCAGTCGCCCACGTATGCCAATGTCCGTTGCTCACGGGTTGCCCATGCACAGGCCATGCTTGCACGGCCCTTGCCCACGTTGGTGCCGAGGGACGCCCACGTCGGGTGCCGGGGCACGCCGGGGACGCCCACGTCGGGTGCTGGGGCGAGCCGGGGGACGCCCACGTCGGTTGTCGGGGCATGCCGGGGGACGCCCACGTCGGACGTCGGGGGACGCCCACGTCATGTGCCGCGGGACGCCCAAGTCGGGTGCCGGGGGACGCCCACGTCGGGTGCCGAGGCACGCCGAGGGACGCCCACGTCGGGTGCCTGGCTCGCCGTGGGACGCCCACGTCGGGTGCCGAGGGACGCCCACGTCGGGTGCCGAGGCACGCCGGGGGACGCCCACGTCGGGTGCCCGGCACGCCGAGGGACGCCCACGTCGGGTGCCGGAGCACGCCCACGTCGGGTGCCGAGGCACGCCCACGTCGGGTGCCGAGGCACGCCGGGGGACGCCCACGTCGGGTACCGAGGCACGCCGAGGGACGCCCACTTCGGGTGCCGAGGAACGTCGAGGGACGCCCACGTCGGGTCCCGAGGCACGCCGGGGGATGCCCAGTCAGGTGCCGGGGGACGCCCATGTCGGGTGCCGGGGGACGCCGAGGGACTCCCACGTCGGTTACCGAGGCACGCCGGGGGATGCCCAGTCGGGTGCCGGGGGACGCCCACGTCATGTGCCGGGGGACGCCCACGTCGGGTGCCGGGGCACGCCGGGGGACGCCCACGTCGGGTGCCGGGGCACGCCGGGGGTCGCCTACGTCAAGTGCCGAGGCAGGCCGGGGGACGCCCACGTCGGGTGCCGAGGCACGCCGAGGGACGCCCACGTCTGGCGCCAGGGGACGCCCACGTCGGGTGCCAAGGCACGCCGGGGGACGCCCACGAAGGGCGCCGGGGCACGCCGGGGGACGCCCACGTCGGGCGCTGAGGTATGCCGAGGGACGCCCACATCGGGCGCCGGGGGACACCCACGTCGGGTGCCGAGGCGCGCCGGGGGACGCCCACGTCGGACGCCGGGGAAAGCCCACGTCGGGTGCCGCGGCACGCCGGTGGACGCCCACGTCGGGCGACGTGGGACGCCCACGTAGGGCGCCGGGGCACGCCGGGGGACGCCCACGTCGGGCGCCGGGGCATGCCGGGGGACGCCCACGTCGGGTACCGGGGCACGATGGGGGACGCCCACGTCGGGTGCCAGGGCACACCGGGGGACGCCCACGTCGGGTGCCGAGGCAGGCCGGGGGACGCTCACGTCGGGTGCCGAGGCAGGCCGGGGGACGCCCACGTCGGGTGCCAAGGCACGCCGAAGGACGCCCTCGTCGGGCGCCGGGGGACGCCCACGTCGGGTGCCGAGGCACGCCGGGGGACGCCCACGTCGGGTGCCGAGGAGGCCGGGGGACGCCCACGTCGGGTGCCGAGGCACGCCGGGGGACGCCCACGTCGGGTGCCGAGGCACGCCGAGGGACACCCACGTCGGGTGCCTTGGGACGCCCACGTCGGGTGCCAAGGCACGCCGGGGGACGCACACGTCGGGTGCCCATGCACAGGCCATGCTTGCACGACCTTGCCCTCGGCCGTTGCCTTGGCTTGCCCATGCCGTGGCCCATGCCCAACTCTCGTTGCCCACGGTTGCCTACGTACGCCCACGCCCGTTGCCACGGGTTGCCCATGCACTTGCCATTCTTGCACGGCCCACGCCCACGGCTTGCCCACGGCCGTTGCCCACGACTTGCCCACGACCGTTGCCTTGGCTTGCCCACGCCCATTGCCACGGGTTGCCCATGCACAGGCAATGCTTGCACGGCCCACGCCCACGGCTTGCCCACGACCGATGCCTTGGCTTGCCCATGCCGTGGCCCATGCCCAACCCCCGTTGCCTGCGGTTGCACATGCCATGCTTGCACGGCCCACGTCCACTGCCGTTGCCTTGGCTTGCCCATGCCGAACTCCCGTTGCCCACAGTTGCCCACGCCCGTTGCTACGGGTTGCCCATGCACAGGCCATTCTTGCACGGTCCTTGCCCACGGCCGTTGCCTTGGCTTGCCCATGCCCAACTCCCGTTGCCCACCGTTGCCCATGCCCGTTGCCACGGGTTGCACATGCACAGGCAATGCTTGCACGGCCCATGCCCACGGCCGTTGCCTTGGCTTGCCCACGACGTGGCCCATGCCCAACTCCCGTTGCCCATGGTTGCCCACGTATGCCCACGCCCGTTGCCACAGGTTACCCATGCACAGGCCATGCTTGCACGGCCCTTGCCCATGGCCGTTGCCTTGGCTTGCCCATGCCGTGGCCCATGCCCAACTCCCGTTGCCCACGGTTGCCCACGGGGGTCGCCCACGTATGCCCACGCCCGTTGCCACGGGTTGCCCATTCACAGGCCATGCTTGACGGCCCTTGCCCCCGGCTTACCCACGGCCGTTGCCTTGGCTTGCC
>CM042952.1:2539176-2561676 GCA_023678885.1 Pogostemon cablin | reverse complement strand
CCGAGGCACGCCGGGGGACGCCCACGTTGGGTGCCGGGCATGCCGGGGGACGCCCACGTTGGGTGCCGAGGCACGCCGGGGGACGCCCACGTTGGGTGCCGAGGCACGCCGGGGGACGCCCACATCGGGTGCCGGGACACGCCCACGTCGGGTGCCTGGGCACGTCGGGGAACGCCCACGTTGGTTGCCGGGGCACGCCTGGGGACGCCCACATCGGGTGCGGGACAGGCCGGGGGACACCCACGTCTGGTGCCGGGGCACACCGGGGGACGCCCACGTCGGGTGCCGAGGCAGGCCGGGGGACGCCCACGCCGGGTGCCTGGACACGCCGGGGGACGCCCACGGTGGGTGCCGGAGCAGGCCGGGGGACGTCCACGCCGAGTGCCGGGGCAGGGCCGGGGGAAGCCCACGTCGGGTGCTTGGGGTCGTTCAAATTTCCCACCGGAATGTCGCCGGAAACCCGCCGGCAATTGCCGGAAAAGTGCCCGGCCGGAGACCCGATCAAGGCACGGCCGTTGCCTACCCATGGCCTTGGTGCTAGACAACCGTTGCCCATGTGTGCCCTGCCAGCCCCTTGACAGCACACACCCCCTATATATGTTCTTAAGGGCGAAACCCAAGTAACCCACGTTGCCGGCGTCTCTTTCCGGCGACATACGGTGGACCGGTCGATCTTCTCGGTGGAGTATTCGTCCCCGTATTCAACTTTCTTCTCGCGCAAGTCTCCTTGCGGCCAGCGGCGCCTCCTGCCCGCGGCTTTGGATCACGGCGGCGTTCATTGTTCAGGGACGGCCGAACACCCTCGCGGTACCGGCGTCTCTCATAGGCGACTCCTGCTAGTGACAACACGCAGTATCCTCCTTCGGCGGTGGAACTTTCGCTCTTTCTTTGGCGACAATTTTTCTCCGCGGCGGTGGGTTCTTGCGTGATTATTCCTGCAGCCGACATCGACTTACCCGCGATCAAGTCACTCACGGCAGTAACACCTGTCCGCGGCCTGTTGAACATCGACTGCCCTCATCGTCCCTCCCCCTTCGTTGACGGCATCATCGCCGGCAACACCCGTTTGATCTCCCCGCTCCCCACGGCGGGGAAAGAGTCTTCTCACTTGTTCATGTAAGCCCTCCCGTATCTCTCTCTTATGGGGAAGAAATCGCGGAGCAAGACGCCAACTAAGGCGTCGCCGGATTTACGTGTAGGTGATGAGACGTTCAAATCGGTTAAGGATAGGGCGAAAGAGATTGAAAGGAAGAAAACTTTGAAGGAAGCTGTTCTTGTGGAGAACCCGCAGTTGGATGATGGCGCTGTTTTAGCGCGTTCCATCGCTGCGGATCGAACGGAGAAGGAGGCTGAATCTGACGTCGCGTCCTTGGCCATTGTTGCGGTTGACACGCCGAGCGCCCATGCAATCGGCAGCCCCACGCAAGGCCTCGTCGACTCGGCTGTGGTCGACACTACCCCGGATGCGCCTATCGATCGCAATCCCAACGTCAAGCGCAAACCCTCGGCGGAGAGGCGTCGTAGCACAACCCCGGGCACTAGGCGTCGGCTAGACGTCGCTACCCCCCCTGCCTCACCCTCTCGGCAGGCGGGTGGCATGTCTCGGCAACATAGCGGCAGCCCTCGGCAGGATCTGGAGATGGTGAGTTTGTCCCGGCAGGCTGCCGAGACAACTGGAAGTGCCGAGGTTACTCGGCAGGCGGGTGGATCACCTTCTCGGCAGGAGCTTCAGCGCAACCCGACGCGCGCGTCCAGCTCTCCCTCTCGGCAGTCTACGCTGAGGCCGAGCGCCAGTGCTGGGCGAGGCTCAGGCGGCGCAGGGCAGCACTCGGGCACGCCGATAGCAGGCGCCAATACTGGGCGTGGCCCAAACGGCGCGGGGCAACGACAGGGCGGGCCGACTGCGCCTCGGCAATAGGGCGGCCAGCGCGATCAGCGCGCGCAAAAGGATGGCGGTTCCGCTCCCAAGGAACCCGTCGACTATTCCAAATTCGTCAACAAAAATAATATTGATCCGAATAGGAAACTCGAGTACATCGCACCATGCGATGGGGTGGCCTATTTGGATCCGAAAGATGACTCAGACGAATGGAAACACACACTTGTGGGCTATTTCTCGGGGAGGTTTCCGGGTATGCAGGCTCTCCATGCCATCTGCCGGGCGTGGGGCGTCAAGTATACCATAGTCATGCACCAATCGGGATGGATCATATTCCGGCTCTGCTCGGAGGAGGATGTCCGCAAGGTGTTGGATGGCGCTACCCATTCTATTTGGGAGCGATATCTTATGCTTGAAAGGTTGCCGCGGGCCTTTCAGTTTGACGATCGTGAAATCTCCCATGTTCCGGTCTGGATTCGTCTTCCTTCGTTCCCCCTGGAACTGTGGTCGAAGAATCATATCAGCAAGGTTGCTTCTTTGATCGGAAGACCGATTATGGTGGATGATACCTCTGCTAAGGCGGATAAGGTATCGTTTGTTCGTGTGAGAGTTGATATTGATGTCTCGCAGGAACTCCCGAAGGAGGTCACATTCAACTATCGAGGTGCCAATTTCACGCAGTCCGTCTTGTACGAACGCCTCCCGGCGTATTGTACTAAGTGCAAGAAATTTGGTCATCTTGTTAGTGATTGCGACGGGTCTGTTAGGGGTAATAAGGAGAAGAAGAGTTCGGAACAGCCTCCGGAACCCACGCGTGTTGATGAAACAGTTGACAATGATGGTTTCCAGCACGTAGGCACTCGGAAATCACGGCCGAGGAAGAAACGAAATCGCAACGGAAAGAGAAGAGCCTCCGCCGGCCCTCCTCTAACCGAAGAACAGGCACACAAGGTCGCTACTGGCCGATTCCGAATTCTGGACGAACTAGACCAGGATGATTGGAGGATAAATAGACGGGAAGGTAAACAGCCCGTGAGATTGAACACTAGGAAGACATGGGCTTCCGATACGGAAGAGGAAGACGATGCCGAGGCCGTGGGCCGCTCGGGTCGTTCCCCGCCCCCCTCATCCACTCATAGGGCGGGAGGGGCTAGAAGAGGCACCGGCATATCCATTCAGGAGCCGCCGGACAGAGGAATCCGACAAGAACGAGGCGGGGGCTCTTCCCCCACTGTTCGTCAATGAAGTGCCTAGCATGGAACGTACGAGGGCTTGCAGCCCCTCGTGCGCAGCGAGCAGCCCGCAGGTTAGTTCGCAAGAATAAAATATGCTTAGCTGGCTTCCTCGAAACTAAATTATCTGTTAGTAATGTTTTAGACGTTGTTGGTAGAATTGTTCCGAGTTGGAATTGTGTGCATAATATGGATATTGTTGAGGGTGGTCGAATTGTGTTTGTGTGGGATCCCACCCTGATTGCTTTTAGTAATGTTGTGCTCCACGAGCAATGTATTTCTGGTCTGGTGCGCTGTCTGATTTCACAACAGGAGTTCCTCATCAGTGTTGTCTACGCCCGTAATGGCGTTGTTGATAGGCGCAGGCTATGGACTCATCTCTCTTCGCTTGTCCCAGCAGTTAACTCTCCCTGGATGATCCTTGGAGACTTTAACTGTGTGAGGAAACCGGAAGAGAGATCTGAAATTGTTCCGTCTCAGCGGAATTGGTATAGGGTGGATTTCGAGGAGTTCTGTGTTGATAGGGGTCTGGATGATGCAAAGTCCAAGGGGTGTTTCTTTACCTGGACGAATGGCAGAGTATGGAGTCGCATAGACCGAGTTTTGGTGAACTCGAACTGGGACGCCGCTTCAGGTGCAGTGGAGTCGGAGTTTCTGCCCATGGGGGCCACTTCGGATCACTGCCCCGTTCTAGTTTCCATCTTCCATCCTGAGCACTCGAAGGGGAGACCATTCAGGTACGTGAACATGTGGAAAACCAGCGAGGGCTTCCTGGATTCCGTTCGTGAAGTATGGGACTCGCAGGTGTGGGGCACGGCTCAGTTCAGTGTTTGTCGAAGGCTAAAGCTGCTCAAACCGAAGTTAAGACAGCTTGGCAAGAGGGATTTCGGTCATATAGCTGAAAAAGCAGAGCGAGCTAGAGCGGAGCTTGACGGTCTGCAGATGGAGAGCCACGCTGATCCCGGTAATATTGAGAAGTGGGACAGGGTTCGGGAGGCAGCTAAGAGGGTCGACTTCTTGTGTCACGCCGAGCATCTATTCTTCTCTCAGATGGCCAGAGCCGATTACTTGATCAGTCAGGATAAACCCACGAAATTCTTCTACAAGAAGATCAAGTCGAATAGTGTGAGGAACTTCATCCCATCCATACGCACGGAACCCGGGCATACTACCTCCCGTGAGGAAGTCGTTGGAGAATTCCTTTCATTCTACAGAGACTTGTTGGGTACTGCAGGGGAGTGCGAGGGCATTGATGACAGTGTGTTTGAGTGGGGAGCAGTGCTTAGTGATGAGCAGGCTCAGCAGCTTGAGGCGCCTGTCATGGATGACGAAGTGAAGAGGATTGTGTGGAGTATGAATGGAGATAAAGCACCTGGGCCGGATGGGTACACGGCGGCTTTCTTCAGGGATGCGTGGGACGTGGTTGGTTCGGACGTGGTGAAGGCTGTCCAGGAGTTCTTCCATTCCGGGCAGCTTTTGCGTCAGATGAACGCCACGTTTATTACACTAATCCCGAAAGGAAATCATGATCCCACTGTTAGGGACTTCCGCCCGATTTCGTGCTGCAATGTGATCTACAAAATTATTTCCCGTATCATTGTGGCGCGAATGACGGATTTGATGGAGGACTTGGTGGCGGAAAATCACTTTGGCTTTGTGAAGAACCGAAAGATGAGAGATTGTGTGATGCTCGCCCAGGAGATTGTTAAGAACTATGGGTGGGCTAGGCATCGTCAGTATAGGAGAATGGCCATTAAAGTTGATATCAAGAAGGCTTATGATTCGGTGGACTGGGAGTTTCTGCGTGGAGTGCTTACGGGGTTGAAGTTTCCTCAGCGTATGATAGGATGGATCATGGAATGTGTCACCACCACCTCATTCTCCATCCTTGTCAACGGCTCACCTGAGGGATATTTCGATGGTAAGAGAGGCCTACATCAGGGTGATCCGCTGTCGTCCTTATTATTTGTTCTGTGCATGGATTACTTCTCCCGTCTCTTCAGGAGAATGACTGTGACGGACAAATATAAGTACCACTCTAGGCACTGTGCGAAGTTGGGAGTCACTCATCTGGCGTTTGCAGATGACTTGATCATATTTGCCTATGGCAACCGATCTTCGGCAGAGGTCGTAGCCAAAGCACTCGATCGATTCGCCCGAATGTCAGGTTTGGAAGTCAGCGCAGACAATTCTCATCTGTTTATGGCTGGGGTTCCGGAGGATGAGGAGCAGACTATTCGTGAGATTCTGCCTTTTCAGGAAGGCACCTTTCCTGTCCGTTATTTGGGAGTACCGCTACAGGGAAGCAAGCTCCGAGAATCTGCTTTCGAGCCGTTCATCACGCAGGTGACCAATATGATCAGGGGTTGGTCCACGCATTTGCTTTCGTATGCCGGCCGTTTGGAACTCATTAGATCGGTAGTGTACGGGCTGATGAATTTCTGGACGTCTATGGTGAAGATCCCCAAGGGTATTGTGGATAGGATTGAGAGGATGATTCGGTCCTTCCTTTGGGGCACTCCGAGGGGCGCAGTTCGTTGGGAGGAGGTCACTCTCCCTAAGGAACAGGGTGGACTGGGACTCAAGGGAATTGACCTTCTGAACGATGCGGCCCTCTGTGGTGTGTTGTGGGATGTGCATCAGGAGAAGAAGTCGCTGTGGGTTAAGTGGATTAACGCCATTTATCTTCAGTCTTCCTCGTGTTGGGATGTTGAGGTGAACTACAGTGCCTCAATAGTGTGGAAGGACATACTCCGTGCGAGGGACAGGGTGAGAGCACGGATTGGTGGTGACATCGTTACTACCTTAGCCTCGTGCTCGGAGATGGGGAAACTTCGAGTGGGCAGGTTGTATTGGCTCGTTTCGCACTCTATGCCGGTACTGCCTGTCTACAAGAAGTTACGGAGTCCATGGGCCCCGCAGAAGCATTCGTTCAGGATGTGGATCGCGGTGAGGAACAGGCTACTTACCATGGACAGATGGAGACAGCATGAGGGCCCGATCGAGTGCGTGTTGTGCGTGGGGGCCCCCGAATCGAGAGGCCATCTCTTCTTTGGGTGTCCGTTCACGAGGCATGTATGGAATCGGGTCAGGGATGAAGTGGAGTGGAAGCGACAGGTTACCACGCTGAAAGCCGGCCTTAAGTGGCTCTGCAAGGACCGGCGAGTGCATGTTCGTGAGAGGAGGAGGTGGACGCTTGCTCTCTATGGAAGCGTCTTCTTCATTTGGAAGGCTCGAAATGATGCGCTCTTCCAGGGTGCCCGACCTTCTTTGGATAGCTTGACTAATTCTATTCTTCTGCATGTAATTAGATTCGAGCATTTGCTTTCTAGATAGGCATATTTTCCTTTGGTTGCTCCGCGTGTGGAGTCTTTATTATATGTACTTGTGACACTGGCTTCGGCCTCTCGTTTTTGAATAATTAACATATCGTTCAGGGGCGAAACCCAAGTAAGAGAGTCATTGCACGTGCAAAAAATTTTCGGAACCCTAGTTCCAAAATTTTCGCTCTCTTAAACTTCTTGCGCAAGTCTTCTTGCAGCTGGCGGCGCCTCCTGCCCTCGGCTTTGGTTCACGGCGGCGACCACTTCCCAGCGGCGGCCGATCACCCCCATGTTGCCGGCGTCTCTTGCCGGCGACTTACGGTTGACTGGTCGATCCCCTTGGCGGAGTTTTCGTCCCTGTTTTCAACTTTCTTCTCGCGCAAGTCACCTTGCGGCCAGCGGCATCTCCAGCCCGCGGCTTTGGTTCACGGCGGCGATCATCGTTCAGGGACGGCCGAACACCCTCGCGGTACCGGCGACTCTCACAGGCGATACCTGCCGGCGGCATCACGTGGTCTCCTCCTTTCGCGGTGGAACTCTCGCTCTTTCTTGGGCGACAAGTTCTCCCCGCGGTGGTCGGTTCCAGCACGGTTGGTTCTCGCAGCCGACGTCGACTCGCTCGTGGCCAAGTCACACACGGCAGTAACACCTGTCCAGGGTTCGTCCCGTCGGCGGAAAACAGGTACGTGATCACACCCCTCTTTAGGGTTTTGATCTTGTGCTGTTTGCTCTTGTGGTGGCTTGCGATTTTTGTCCGCCTGTTGATCATCGACTGCCCTATCGTCCCTCCCCCTTCGTTGTCGGCATCATCGCCGGCAACACCCGTTTGATCTCCCTGCTCCCCACGGTGGGGAAAGAGTCTTCTCACTTGTTCATGTAAGCCCTCCCGTATCTCTCTCTTATGGGGAAGAAATCGTGGAGCAAGACGCCAACTAAGGCGTCGCCGGAATTACGTGTAGGTGATGAGACGTTCAAATCGGTTAAGGATAGGGCGAAAGAGATTGAAAGGAAGAAAACTTTGAAGGAAGCTGTTCTTGTGGAGAACCCGCAGTTGGATGATGGCGCTGCTTTGGCGCGTTCCATCGCTGCGGATCAAACGGAGATGGAGGCTGAATCCGACGTCGGATCCTTGGCCATTGTTGCGGTTGACACGCCGAGCGCCCATGCAATCGGCAGCCCCACGCAAGGCCTCGTCGACTCGGCTGTGGTCGACACTACCCCGGATGCGCCTATCGATCGCAATCCCAACGTCAAGCGCAAACCCTCGGCGGAGAGGCATCGTAGCACAACCCCGGGCACTAGGCGTCGGCTAGACGTCGCTACCCCCCCTGCCTCTCCCTCTCGGCAGGCGGGTGGCACGTCTCGGCAGAATAGCGGCAGCCCTCGGCAGGATCAGGAGATGGTGAGTGTGTCCCGGCAGGCTGCCGAGACAACTGGAAGTGCCGAGGTTACTCGGCAGGAGGGTGGATCACCTACTCGGCAGGGGCTTCAGCGCAGCCCGACGCGCGCGCCCAGTTCTCCCTCTCGGCAGTCTACGCCGAGGTCGAGTGCCAGTGCTGGGCGAGGCCCAGGCGGCGCAGGGCAGCACTCGGGCGTGCCGACAGTAGGCGCCAATACTGGGCGAGGCCCAAGCGGCGCGGGGCAACGACAGGGCGGGCCGACTGTGCCTCGGCAATAGGGCGGCCAGCACGATCAGCGCGCGCATAAGGATGGCGGTTCCGCTCCCAAGGAACCCGTTGACTATTCCAAATTCGTCAACAAAAATAATATTGATCCGAATAGGAAACTCGAGTACATCGCACCATGCGATGGGGTGGCCTATTTGGATCCGAAAGATGACTCAGACGAATGGAAACACACACTAGTGGGCTATTTCTCGGGGAGGTTTCCTGGTATGCAGGCTCTCCATGCCATCTGCCGGGCGTGGGGCGTCAAGTATACCATAGTCATGCACCAATCGGGATGGATCATATTCCAGCTCTGTTCGGAGGAGGATGTGCGCAAGGTGTTGGATGGCACTACCCATTCTATTTGGGAGCGATATCTTATGCTTGAAAGGTTGCCGCGGGCCTTTCAGTTTGACGACCGGAAATCTCCCATGTTCCGGTCTGGATTCGTCTTCCTTCGTTCCCCCTGGAACTGTGGTCGAAGAATCATATCAGCAAGGTTGCTTCTTTTATCGGAAGACCGATTATGGTGGATGATACCTCTGCTAAGGCGGATAAGGTATCGTTTGTTCGTGTGAGAGTTGATATTGATGTCTCGCAGGAACTTCCGAAGGAGGTCATATTCAACTATCGAGGAGCCAATTTCACGCAGTCCGTCTTGTACGAACGCCTCCCGGCGTATTGTACTAAGTGCAAGAAATTTGGCCACCTTGTTAGTGATTGTGACGGGTCTGTCAGGTGTAATAAGGAGGAGAAGAGTACGGAACAGCCTCCTGCACCCACGCGTGTTGATGAAACAGTTGACAAAGATGGTTTCCGGCACGTAGGCACTCGGAACACACGGCCGAGGAAGAAACGAAATCGCAACGGAAAGAGAAGAGCCTCCGCCGGTCCTCCTCTGACCGAAGAACAGGCACACAAGGTCGCAACTGGCCGATTCCAAATTCTGGACGAACTTGACCAGGATGATTGGAGGATAAATAGACGGGAAGGTAAACAGCCCGTGAGATTGAACACTAGGAAGACATGGGCTTCTGAAACGGAAGAGGAGGACGATGCCGAGGCCGTGGGCCGCTCGGGTCGTTCCCCGCCCCCCACACTCACTCATAGGGCGGGAGGGGCTAGGAGAGGCACTGGCATAACCATTCAGGAGCCGCCGGATAGAGGAATCGGACAAGAATGAGGCGAGGGCTCTTCCCCCACTGTTCGTCAATGAAGTGCCTAGCATGGAACGTACGAGGGCTTGCAGCCCCTCGTGCGTAGCGAGCAGCCCGCAGGTTAGTTCGCAAGAATAAAATATGCTTAGCTGGCTTCCTCGAAACTAAATTATCTGTTAGTAATGTGTTAGACGTTGTTGGTAGAATTGTTCCGAGTTGGAATTGTGTGCATAATATGGATATTGTTGAGGGGGATCCCACCCTGATAGCTTTTAGTAATGTTGTGCTCCACGAGCAATGTATTTCTGGTTTGGTGCGCTGTCTGATTTCACAACAGGAGTTCCTCATCAGTGTTGTCTACGCCCGTAATGGCATTGTTGATAGGCGCAGGCTATGGACTCATCTCTCTTCGCTTATCCCAGCAGTTAACTCTCCCTGGATGATCCTTGGAGACTTTAACTGTGTGAGGAAACTGGAAGAGAGATCTGAAATTGTTCCGTCTCAGCGGAATTGGTATAGGGTGGATTTTGAGGAGTTCTGTGTTGATAGGGGTCTGGATGATGCCAAGTCCAAGGGGTGCTTCTTTACCTGGACGAACGGCAGAATATGGAGTCGCATAGACCGAGTTTTGGTGAACTCGAACTGGGACGCCGCCTCAGGTGTAGTGGAGTCGGAGTTTCTGCCCATGGGGGCCACTTCGGATCACTGCCCCGTCCTAGTTTCCATCTTCCACCCTGAGCACTCGAAGGGGAGACCATTCAGGTACGTGAACATGTGGAAAACCAGCGAGGGCTTCTTGGATTCCGTTCGTTAAGTATGGGACTCGCAGGTGTGGGGCACGGCTCAGTTCAGTGTTTGTCGAAGGCTAAAGCTGCTCAAACCGAAGTTAAGACAGCTTGGCAAGAGGGATTTCGGTCATATAGCTGAAAAAGCAGAGCGAGCTAGAGCGGAGCTTGACAGACTGCAGATGGAGAGCCATGCTGATCCCGGTAATATTGAGAAGTGGGACAGGTTTCGGGAGACAGCCAAGAGGGTCGACTTCTTGTGTCACGCCGAGCATCTATTCTTCTCTCAGATGGCCAGAGCCGATTACTTGATCAGTCAGGATAAACCCACGAAATTCTTCTACAAGAAGATCAAGTCGAATAGTGTGAGGAATTTCATCCCATCCATACGCACGGAATCCGGGCATACTACCTCCCGCGAGGAAGTCGTTGGAGAATTCCTCTCATTCTACAGAGACTTGTTGGGTACTGCGGGGGAGTGTGAGGGCATAGATGACAGTGTGTTTGAGTGGGGAGCAGTGCTTAGTGATGAGCAGGCTCAGCAGCTTGAGGCACCTGTCATGGATGACGAAGTGAAGAGGGTTGTGTGGAGTATGAATGGGGATAAAGCACCTGGGCCGGATGGGTACACGGCGGCTTTCTTCAGGGATGCGTGGGACGTGGTTGGTTCGGACGTGGTGAAGGCTGTTCAGGAGTTCTTCCATTCCGGGCAGCTTTTGCGCCAGATGAACGCCACGTTTATTACACTAATCCCGAAAGGAAAGCATGATCCCACTGTTAGGGACTTCCGCCCGATTTCGTGCTGCAATGTGATCTACAAAATTATTTCCCGTATCATTGTGGCGCGAATGACGGATTTGATGGAGGACTTGGTGGCGGAAAATCACTTTGGCTTTGTGAAGAACCGAAAGATGAGAGATTGCGTGATGCTCGCCCAGGAGATTGTTAAGAAATATGGGTGGGCTAGGCACCGTCAGTATAGGAGAATGGCCATTAAAGTTGATATCAAGAAGGCTTATGATTTGGTGGACTGGGAGTTTCTGCGTGGTGTGCTTACGGGGTTGAAGTTTCCTCAGCGTATGATAGGATGGATCATGGAATGTGTCACCACCACCTCATTCTCCATCCTTGTCAACGGCTCACCTGAGGGATATTTCGATGGTAAGAGAGGCCTACATCAGGGTGATCCGCTGTCGTCCTTATTATTTGTTCTGTGCATGGATTACTTCTCCCGTCTCTTCAGGAGAATGACTGTGACAGACAAATATAAGTACCACTCTAGGCACTGTGCGAAGTTGGGAGTCACTCATCTGGCGTTTGCAGATGACTTGATCATATTTGCCTATGGTAACCGATCTTCGGCAGAGGTCGTAGCCAAGGCACTCGATCGATTTGCCCGAATGTCAGGTTTGGAGGTCAGCGCAGACAAGTCTCATCTGTTTATGGCTGGGGTTCCGGAGGATGAGGAGCAGGCTATTCGTGAGATTCTGCCTTTTCAAGAAGGCACCTTTCCTGTCCGATATTTGGGAGTACCGCTACAGGGAAGCAAGCTCCGAGAATCTGCTTTCGAGCTACTCATAACGCAGGTGACCAATATCTTCAGGGGTTGGTCCACGCATTTGCTTTCGTATGCCGGCCGTTTGGAACTCATTAGATCGGTAGTGTACGGGCTGATGAATTTCTGGACGTCTATGGTGAAGATCCCCAAGGGTATTGTAGATAGGATTGAGAGGATGATTCGGTCCTTCCTTTGGGGCACTCCGAGGGGCGCAGTTCGTTGGGAGGAGGTCACTCTCCCTAAGGAACAGGGTGGCCTGGGACTCAAGGGAATTGACCTTCTGAACGATGCGGCCCTCTGTGGTGTGTTGTGGGATGTGCATCAGGAGAAGAAGTCGTTGTGGGTTAAGTGGATTAACGCCATTTATCTTCAGTCTTCCTCGTGTTGGGATGTTGAGGTGAACTACAGTGCCTCAATCGTGTGGAAGGACATACTCCGTGCGAGGGATAGGGTGAGAGCACGGATTGGTGGTGACATCGTTACTACCTTAGCCTCGTGCTCGGAGATGGGGAAACTTCGAGTGGGCAGGTTGTATTGGCTCGTTTCGCACTCTATGCCGGTACTGCCTGTCTACAAGAAGTTATGGAGTCCATGGGCCCCGCAGAGGCATTCGTTCAGGATGTGGATCGCGGTGAGGAACAGGCTGCTTACCATGGACAGATGGAGATAGCATGAGGTACCGATCGAGTGCGTGTTGTGCGTGGGGGCCCCCGAATCGAGAGACCATCTCTTCTTTGGGTGTCCGTTCACGAGGCATGTATGGAATCGGGTCAGGGATGAAGTGGAGTGGAAGCGACAGGTTACCACGCTGAAAGCCAGCCTTAAGTGGCTCTGCAAGGACCGGCGTGTGCATGTTCTTGAGAGGAGGAGGTGGACGCTTGCTCTCTATGGAAGCGTCTTCTTCATATGGAAGGCTCGGAATGATGCGCTCTTCCAGGGTGCCCGACCTTCTTTGGATAGCTTGACTAATTCTATTCTTTTGCATTTAATTAGATTCGAGCATTTGCTTTCTAGATAGGCGTATTTTCCTTTGGTTGCTCCGCATGTGGAGTCTTTATTATATGTACTTGTGACTCTGGCTTCGGCCTCTCGTTTTTGAATAATTAACATATCGTTCAGGGCGAAACCCAAGTGAGAGAGTCATTGCACGTGCAAAAAATTTTCGGAACCCTAGTTCCAAAATTTTCGCTCTCTCAAAACTTTTGCGCAAGACATCTTGCAGCCGGCGGCGCCTCCTGCCCGCGGCTTCGGTTCACGGCGGCGACCACTTCCCTGCGGCGGCCGATCACCCCCACGTTGCCGGCGTCTCTTGCCGACGACATACGGTTGACTGGCCGATCCCTACGGCGGAGTTTTCGTCCCTGTTTTCCAACTTTCTTCTCGCGCAAGTCATCTTGCGGCCAGCGGCGCCTCCTGCCCGCGGCTTTGGTTCACGGCGGCGATCATCGTTCAGGGACGGCTGAACACCCTTGCGGTACCGGCGACTCTCACAGGCGACTCCTGCCGGCGCCATCACGTGGTCTCCTCCTTCCGCGGTGGAACTCTCGCTCTTTCTTGGGCGACAAGTTTTTCCCCGTGGCGGTGGGTTCCCGCGCAGTTTGTTCTCGCAGCCGACGTCGACTCGCTCGCGGTCAAGTCACACATGGCAGCAACACCTGTTTGGGCTTCGTCTGATCATCCCAGTCTCTCCCGACGCCTCCCGTCGGCGGAAAATAGGTACGTGATCACACCCCTCTCTAGGGTTTCGGACTTGTGCTGTTTGATCTTGTGGTGGCTTACGTTTTCTGTCTGCGGCCTGTTGAACATCGACTGCCCTCATCGTCCCTCCCCCTTCGTTGTCGGCATCATCGCCGGCAACACCCGTTTGATCTCCCCGCTACCCACGATGGGGAAATAGTCTTCTCACTTGTTCATGTAAGCCCTCCCATATCTCTCTCGTATGGGGAAGAAATCGCGGAGCAAGACGCCCTCTAAGGCGTCGCCAGAATTACGTGTAGGTGATAAGACGTTCAAATCGGTTA
The DNA here is from genome assembly GCA_023678885.1 of Pogostemon cablin. NCBI lineage: Eukaryota > Viridiplantae > Streptophyta > Magnoliopsida > Lamiales > Lamiaceae > Pogostemon > Pogostemon cablin. The sequence goes on along the minus strand of CM042952.1, from coordinate 2,548,054 downwards.
AGGATAGGGCGAAAGAGATTGAAAGGAAGAAATCTTTGAAGGAAGCTGTTCTTGTGGAGAACCCGCAGTTGGATAATGGCACTGCCTTGGCGCGTTCCATCGCTGCGGATCGTACGGAGATGGAGGCTGAATCCGACGTCGGGTCCTTGGCAATTGTCGCGGTTGACACGCCGAGCGCCCATGCAACCGGCAGCCCCAGGCAGGGCCTCGTCGACTCGGCTGTGGTTGACACCACTCCGGATGTGCCTATCGACCGTAATCCCAATGTCAAGCGCAAACCCTCGGCGGAGAGACGTCGCAGCACAACCCCGGGCACTAGGCGTCGGCTAGACATCACTACCCCCCCTGCCTCTCCCTCTCGGCAGATGGGTGGCACGTCTCGGCGGAATAGTGGCAGTCCTCGGCAGGATCAGGCGATGGTGGATGGGTCTTGGCAGGTCGTCGAGACAACTAGTAGTGTCGAGGTTACTCGTCAGGCGGGTGGCTCATCTTCTCGGCAGGGGCTTCAGCGCAGCCCGACGCGCGCGCCCAGCTCTCCCTCTCGGCAGTCTATGCCGAGGTCGAGCGCCAGTGCTGGGCGAGGCCCAGGCGGCGCAGGGCAGCAATCGGGCGCCCCGACAGTAGGCGCCAATGTTGGGCGAGGCCCAACCGGCGCGGGGCAACGATAGGGCAGGCCGACTGCGCCTCGGCAACAGGGCGGCCAGCGCGATCAGCGCGCGCAACAGGATGGCGGTTCCGCTCCCAAGGAACCCGTCGACTATTCCAAATTCGTCAACAAAAATAATATTGATCCGAATAGGAAACTCGAGTACATCGCACCATGCGATGGGGTGGCCTATCTGGATCCGAAAGATGACTCAGACGAATGGAAACACACGCTAGTGGGCTATTTCTCGGGGAGGTTTCCGGGTATGCAGGCTCTCCATGCCATCTGCCGGGCGTGGGGCGTCAAGTATACCATAGTAATGCACCAATCGGGATGGATCATATTCCGGCTTTGTTCGGAGGAGGATGTGCGCAAGGAATTGGACAAGAACGAGGTGGGGGCTCTTCCCCCACTGTTCGTCAATGAAGTGCCTAGCATGGAACGTACGAGGGCTTGCAGCCCCTCGTGCGCAGCGAGCAGCCCGCAGGTTAGTTCGCAAGAATAAAATATGCATAGCTGGCTTCCTCGAAACTAAATTATCTGTTAGTAATGTGATAGACGTTGTTGGTAGAATTGTTTCGAGTTGGAATTATGTGCATAATATGGATATTGTTGAGGGTGGTCGAATTGTGATTGTGTGGGATCCCACCCTGATTGCTGTTAGTAATGTTGTGCTCCACGAGCAATGTATTTCTGGTTTGGTGCGCTGTCTGATTTCACAACAGGAGTTCCTCATCAGTGTTGTCTACGCCCGTAATGGCGTTGTTGATAGGCGTAGGCTATGGACTTATCTCCCTTCGCTTGTCCCAGCAGTTAACTCTCCCTGGATGATCCTCGGAGATTTTAACTGTGTGAGGAAACCGGAAGAGAGATCTGAAATTGTTCCGTCTCAGCGGAATTGGTATAGGGTGGATTTTGAGGAGTTCTGTGTTGATAGAGGATTGGATGATGCCAAGTCCAAGGGGTACGTCTTTACCTGGACGAATGGCAGAATTTGGGGTCGCATAGACCGAGTTTTGGTGAACTCGAACTGGGACGCCGCCTCAGGTGTAGTGGAGTCGGAGTTTCTGCCCATGGGGGCCACTTCGGATCACTGCCCCGTCCTAGTTTCCATCTTCCACGCCGAGCACTCGAAGGGGAGACTGTTCAGGTACGTGAACATGTGGAAAACCAGCGAGGGCTTCCTGGATTATGTTCGTGAAGTATGGGACTCGCAGGTGTGGGGCACGGCTCTGTTCAGTGTTTGTCGTAGGCTCAAGCTGCTCAAACCGAAGTTAAGACAGCTTGGCAAGAGGGATTTCGGTCATATAGCAGAAAAAGCAGAGCGTGCTAGAGCGGAGCTTGTCAGTCTGCAGATGGAGAGCCACGCTGATCCCGGTAATATTGAGAAGTGGGACAGGGTTCGGGAGGCAGCCAAAAAGGTCGACTTCTTGTGTCACGCCGAGCATCTATTCTTCTCTCAGATGGCTAGAGCCGATTACTTGATCAGTCAGGATAAACCCACCAAATTCTTCTACAAGAAGATCAAGTCGAATAGTGTGAGGAATATCATCCCCTCCATACGCACGGAATCCGGGCATACTACCTCCCGTGAGGAAGTCATTGGAGAATTCCTTTCTTTCTACAGAGACTTGTTGGGTACTGCGGGGGAGTGTGAGGGCATAGATGACAGTGTGTTTGAGTGGGGAGCAGTGCTTAGTGATGAGCAAGCTCAGCAGCTTGAGGCGCCTGTCACGGATGACGAAGTGAAGAGGGTTGTGTGGAGTATGAATGGGGATAAAGCACCTGGGCCGGATGGGTACACGGCGGCTTTCTTCAGGGATGCGTGGGACGTGGTTGGTTCGGACGTGGTGAAGGCTGTCCAGGAGTTCTTTCATTCCGGGCAGCTTCTGCGACAGATGAACGCCACATTTATTACACTAATCCCGAAAGGAAAGCATGATCCCACTGTCAGGGACTTCCGCCCGATTTCGTGCTGCAATGTGATCTACAAAATTATTTCCCGCATCATTGTGGCGCGAATGACGGATTTGATGGAGGACTTGGTGGCGGAGAATCACTTTGGCTTTGTGAAGAGCCGAAAAATGAGGGACTGCGTGATGCTCGCCCAGGAGATTGTGAAGAACTATGGGTGGGCTAAGCACCGTCAGTATAGGAGAATGGCCATTAAAGTTGATATCAAGAAGGCTTATGATTCGGTGGACTGGGAGTTTCTGCGTGGTGTGCTTACGGGGTTGAAGTTTCCTCAGCGTATGATAGGATGAATCATGGAATGTGTCACCACCACCTCATTCTCCATCCTTGTCAACGGCTCACCTGAGGGATATTTCGATGGTAAGAGAGGCCTACGTCAGGGTGATCCGCTGTCGTCCTTATTATTTGTCCTGTGCATGGATTACTTCTCTCGTCTCTTCAGGATAATGACAGTGACAGACAATTATAAGTACCACTCTAGGCACTGTGCGAAGGTGGGAGTCACTCATCTGGCGTTTGCAGACGATTTGATCATATTTGCTTATGGTAACCGATCTTCGACAGAGGTCGTAGCCAAGGCACTCGATCGATTCGCCCGCATGTCAGGTTTGGAGGTCAGCGCAGACAAGTCTCATCTGTTTATGGCTGGGGTTCCGGAGGATGAGGAGCAGACTATCCGTGAGATTCTGCCTTTTCAGGAAGGCACCTTTCCTGTCCGGTATTTGGGAGTACCGCTACAGGGTAGCAAGCTCCGGGAATCTGCTTTCGAGCCACTCATCACGCAGGTGACCAATATGTTCAGGGGATGGTCCACGCATCTGCTTTCGTACGCCGGCCGTTTGGAACTTATTAGATCGGTAGTGTATGGGCTGACGAATTTCTGGACATCCATGGTGAAGATCCCCAAGGGAATTGTGGACAGGATTGAGAGGATGATTCGGTCCTTCCTTTGGGGCACTCCGAGAGGCGCAGTTCGTTGGGAGGAGGTCACTCTCCCTAAGGAATAGGGTGGCCTGGGACTTAAGGGAATTGACCTTCTGAACGACGCAGCCCTCTGTGGTGTGTTGTGGGATGTGCATCAGGAGAAGAAGTCGCTGTGGGTTAAGTGGATTAACGCCATCTATCTTCAGTCTTCCTCGTGTTGGGATGTTGAGGTGAACTACAGTGCCTCAATCGTGTGGAAGGACATACTTCGTGCGAGGGATAGGGTGAGAGCACGGATTGGTGGCGACATGGATACCACCTTAGCTTCGTGCTCGGAGATGGGGAGACTTCGAGTGGGCAGGTTGTATTGGCTCGTTTCGCACTCTATGCCGGTACTGCCTGTCTACAAGAAGTTATGGAGTCCATGGGCCCCGCAGAAGCATTCGTTCAGGATGTGGATTGCGGTGAGGAACCGGCTACTTACCATGGACAGATGGAGACAGCATGAAGGCCCGATCGAGTGCGTGCTGTGCGTGGGTCCTCCCGAATCGAGAGACCATCTCTTCTTCGGGTGTCCGTTCACGAGGCATGTATGGAATCGGGTCAGGGATGAAGTGAAGTGGAAGCGACAGATTACCACGCTGAAAGCCGGCCTTAAGTGGCTCTGCAAGGACCGGCGTGTGCATGTTCGTGAGAGGAGGAGGTAGACGCTTGCTCTCTACGGAAGCGTCTTCTTCATATGGAAGGCTCGGAATGACGCGCTCTTCCAGGGTGCTCGACCTTCTCTGGATAGCTTGACTAATACTATTCTTATGCATGTAATTAGATTCGAGCATTTGCTTTCTAGATAGGCGTATTTTTCTTTGGTTGCTCCGCTTGTGGAGTCTTTATTATATGTACTTGTGACTCTGGCTTCGGCCTCTCGTTTTTGAATAATTAACATATCGTTCATGGGCGAAACCCAAGTGACAGCAGTAGATATTGAAATTCCCTGGGAGGCAAGTTTTTGGTTCCCGTCGATCCGGACGTCCGTTCGGCATGAAACTTTGCACGCCCCACCGAAATCACGCAAGGAATTTATTTTTGAAGTCGAAATTCAGTTTCGAGATTCTAATTTTTTTATAATTTTTTTTATTTCAGCGCATTCAATATGCCGGGCGTCATCGAATGTGCCCACATATCGACGGATGAAGGTAGGTTGAGACTGCACGACCCATCAAAATCGAGCAAGGAATTCATTTTTTGAGTCGGATTTCACTTTTGAGATTCGAATTCATTTTTAGTGGTTTGCCCGCGCACGCCCGTTGCATCGGATTGCCCATGCGGGGGGTTGCCCAGGAAGAACCTCGTCGGGTTGCCCATGGTTGCCCAGGATTGACCACGGTGGTTGCCTAGGATTGCCCGTGCCGAGCCTCATCGGGTTTGCCCATGGCTGCCAACAGTTGCCCATGGTTGCCTGGGAAGAACCCCGTCGGGCTGCCCAGGGTTGCCTCGGATTGCGCATGCCGTGTGCCGGGGGTTGCCCAGGAGGAACCTCGTCGGGTTGCCCATGCTTGCCTAGGAATGCCCACGCCCATTGCCTGGGGTGCCCACGGGGGTTGCCCACGCCCGTTGCTTAGGATTGCCCACGACGGGTGCCTGGGCGTGCCCACGCCATGGCCCATGCCCACGGGGTCTCCCACGGTTGCCCACGCCCGTTGCCACGGGTTGCCCATGCACAGGCCATGCTTGCACGGCCCACGCCCACGGCTTGCCCACGGCCGTTGCCGTGGCTTGCCCATGCCCAACTCCCGTTGTCCACGGTTGCCCACGGCGGTCGCCCACGTATGCCCACGTCCGTTGCCCACAGGTTGCCCATACACAGGCCATGATTGCACGACCCTTGCCCACGTCGGGTGCCGAGGGACGCCCACGTCGGGTGCCGGGGCACGCCGGGGGACGCCCACGTCGGGTGCCGGGGCAAGCCGGGGGACGCCCACGTCGGTTGCCGGGGCACGCCGGGGGACGCCCACGTCGGACGCCGGGGGATGCCCACGTCGGGCGCCGCGGCACGCCGGGGGACGCCCACGTCGGGCGCCGCGGCACGCCGATGGACGCCCAAGTCGGGTGCCTAGGCACACCGAGGGACGCCCACGTCGGGTGCCCGGCTCGCCGTGGGACGCCCACGTCGGGTGCCGAGGGGCACGCCGAGGGACGCCCACGTCGGGTGCCCGGCACGCCGAGGGACGCCCACGTCGGGTGTCGGTGCACGCCCACGTCGGGTGCCGAGGCATTCCCACGTCGGTTGCCCAGGCACGCCGGGGGACGCCCACGTCGGGTGTCGGGGGACGCCCACGTCGGGTGTCGGGGGACGCCCACGTCGGGTGCCGAGGCACGCCGAGGGACGCCCACGTCGGTTGCCGAGGAACGTCGAGGGACGCCCACGTCGGGTCCCGAGGCACGCCGGGGGACGCCCAGTCGGGTCCGGGGGACGCCCACGTCAGGTGCCGGGGGACGCCGAGGGACGCCCACGTCGGGTACCGAGGCACGCCGGGGGACGCCCAGTCGGGTGCCGGGGACGCCCACGTCGGGTGCCGGGGGAAGCCCACGTCGGGTGCCGGGGCACGCCTGGGGACGCCCACGTCGGGTGCCGGGGCACGCCGGGGGACGCCCACTTCGGGTGCCGAGGCAGGCCGGGGGACGCCCACGTCGGGTGCCGAGGCACGCCGTGGGACGCCCACGTCTGGCGCCGGGGGCGCCCACGTCGGGTGCCGAGGCAGGCCAGGGGACGCCCACGTCGGGTGCCAAGGCACGCCGGGGGACGCCCACGAAGGGCGCCAGGGCACGCCGGGGGACGCCCACGTCGGGCGCTGAGGCACGCCGGTGGACGTCCACATCGGGCGCCGGGGGACACCCACGTCGGGCGCCGAGGCGCGCCGGGGGACGCCCACGTCGGACGCTGGGGGACGACCACATCGGGCGCCGCGGGACGCCCACGTCGGGCGCCGCGGCACGCACACGTCGGGCGCCGGGGCACGCTGGGGGATGCCCACGTCGGGTGCCGGGGGACGCCCACGTCGGTTGCCGGGGCACGCCGGGGGACGCCCACGTCGGACGCCGGGGGATGCCCACGTCGGGCGCCGCGGCACGCCGGGGACGCCCAAGTCGGGTGCCGAGGCACACCGAGGGACGCCCACGTCGAGTGCCCGGCTCGCCGTGGGACGCCCACGTCGGGTGCCGAGGGGCACGCCGAGGGACGCCCACGTCGGGTGCCCGGCACGCCGAGGGACGCCCACGTCGGGTGTCGGTGCACGCCCACGTCGGGTGCCGAGGCACGCCCACGTCGGTTGCCCAGGCACGCCGGGGGACGCCCACGTCGGGTGTCGGGGGACGCCCACGTCGGGTGCCGAGGCACGCCGAGGGACGCCCACGTCGGTTGCCGAGGAACGTCGAGGGACGCCCACGTCGGGTCCCGAGGCACGCCGGGGGACGCCCAGTCGGGTGCCGGGGGACGCCCACGTCAGGTGCCGGGGGACGCCGAGGGACGCCCACGTCGGGTACCGAGGCACGCCGGGGGACGCCCAATCGGGTGCCGGGGGACGCCCACGTCGGGTGCCGGGGGAAGCCCACGTCAGGTGCCGGGGCACGCCTGGGGACGCCCACGTCGGGTGCCGGGGCACGCCGGGGGACGCCCACTTCGGGTGCCGAGGCAGGCCGGGGGACGCCCACGTCGGGTGCCGAGGCACGCCGTGGGACGCCCACGTCTGGCGCCGGGGGGCGCCCACGTCGGGTGCCGAGGCAGGCCAGGGGACGCCCACGTCGGGTGCCAAGGCACGCCGGGGGACGCCCACGAAGGGCGCCAGGGCACGCCGGGGGACGCCCATGTCGGGCGCTGAGGCACGCCGGTGGACGTCCACATCGGGCGCCGAGGGACACCCACGTCGGGCGCCGAGGCGCGCCGGGGGACGCCCACGTCGGACGCTGGGGGACGACCACATCGGGCGCCGCGGGACGCCCACGTCGGGCGCCGGGGCACGCCGGGGGATGCCCACGTCGGGTGCCGGGGGACGCCCACGTCGGGTGCCGGGGCACGCCGGGGGACGCCCACGTCGGGTGCCGAGGCAGGCCGGGGGACGCCCACGTCGGGTCCCAAGGCACGCCGAGGGACGCCCTCTTCGGGCGCCGGGGGACGCCCACGTCGGGTGCCGAAGCACGCCGGGGGATGCCCACGTCGTGTGCCGAGGCAGGCCGGGGGACGCCGGGGGACGTCCACGTCGGGTGCCGAGGCACGCCGGGGGACGCCCAAGTCGGGTGCCGAGGCACGCCGGGGGACGCCCACGTCGGGTGCCGAGGCACGCCGAGGGACGCCCACGTCGGGTGCCTTGGGACTCCCACGTCGGGTGCCAAGGCACGCCGGGGGACGCACACACCGGGTGCCCATGCACAGGCCATGCTTGCACGGCCTTGCCCTCGGCCGTTGCCTTGGCTTGCCCATGCCTTGGCCCATGCCCAACTCTCGTTGCCCACGGTTGCCTACGTATGCTCACGCCCGTTGCCACGGGTTGCCCATGCACTGGCCATTCTTGCACGGCCCACGCCCACGGCTTGCCCACGGCCGTTGTCCACGGCCGTTGCCTTGGCTTGCCCACGCCCATTGCCACGGGTTGCCCATGCACAGGCAATGCTTGCACGGCCCACGCCCACGGCTTGCCCACGGCCGATGCCTTGGCTTGCCCATGCCGTGGCCCATGCCCAACCCCCATTGCCCGCGGTTGCCCACGCCCATTGCCACGGGTTGCCCATGCACATGCCATGCTTGCACGGCCCACGTCCACTGTCATTGCCTTGTCTTGCCCATGCCGTGGCCCATGCCCAACTCCCGTTGCCCGCGGTTGCCCATGCCCGTTGCCACGGGTTGCCCATGCACAGGCCATTCTTGCACGGTCCTTGCCCACGGCTTGCCCACGGTCGTTGCCTTGGCTTGCCCATGCCCAACTCCCGTTGCCCACCGTTGCCCATGCCCGTTGCCACGGGTTGCCCATGCACAGGCAATGCTTGCACGGCCCATGCCCACGGCTTGCCCACGGCCGTTGCCTTGGCTTGCCCATGACGTGGCCCATGCCCAACTCCCGTTGCCCACGTATGCCCACGCCCGTTGCCACGGGTTGCCCATGCACAGGCCATGCTTGCACGGCCCTTGCCCACGGCCGTTGCCTTGGTTTGCCCATGCCGTGGCCCATGCCCAACTCCCATTGCCCACGGTTGCCCAAGGGGGTCGCCCACGTATGCCCACGCCCGTTGCCACGGGTTGTCCATTCATAGGCCATGCTTGCACGGCCCTTGCGCACGGCTTAC
>CM042952.1:2394176-2534176 GCA_023678885.1 Pogostemon cablin | reverse complement strand
TTCTCCGCTTATTGATATGCTTAAACTCAGCGGGTGATCCCGTCTGACCTGGGGTCGCGGTCAAGGCGACATGTTCGCACGTGCCATTGGGTCTGATCATGTGTCCCGACACGGTGGTGCACGACAAAGAGCGTTGAGGGTTCAACCACCACTTGTCGTGACGTGCGTCGCCGGGGATCACATTAGGGCCGACCGCGCGGCACCGCGCACGGGGGACCACTCTCCGCCCCCGCCGCGCGTTTGGGCGCGGGGAGGGGGCGACGCGATGCGTGACACCCAGGCAGGCGTGCCCTCGGCCTAGTGGCTTTGGGCGCAACTTGCGTTCAAAGACTCGATGGTTCACGGGATTCTGCAATTCACACCAAGTATCGCATTTCGCTACGTTCTTCATCGATGCGAGAGCCGAGATATCCGTTGCCGAGAGTTGTTTAGACATTCGATGGGCGTCCCAATCCCCAAAGCGCCCCACGGATTCTAATAACCACCCCCAGATCAACACACAGAACAAATTTGCAGCCCTTACCTTAATGGAGCCCATTACTCCTGAAGATCCCCCCCTCTCGTATTATTCTGTCCTTGAAAGAACACTCGAACTCCCGCAAGCCAAACTAGATATGCAAGCTTCTGGCATCATCAAGAAGGCATGGGTTCCAGTTTACAATGGTGAGTCATCTTCTTCCATGGACAAAAACTTCAAGCATAGAAGAACTACTTCTTTGGAGAATATGAATAGGCCACTGACAGATGAGAATGAACAGGAGAACCTAGTAGATCACGGAGATTGGATTAGCAGGAAAATTGCAGAGGAGGGCATTACCTCTTCCGAATATTCCTCATGAGTCTCCTGATTTGGAATGTGCGTGGGATGGGGCGCACGCCAACCCACAATGCACTCAAAAAACTGGTGCGTGAGCATGATGTAGCAATAGCAGGTTTAGTGGAAACCAAACTCTCTCTTCAGACTGTTGATGAAGTAGTCATTAAACTACTCCCAGGTTGGAACCATATTCACAACTTTGAACTCTGTCATGGAGGAAGGATTGTAGTTGCTTGGAATCCAACTCGTCTTGAAATGGATAATTTTGTATTGAGTGATCAATCCATCACGATGAACGCTCGTTGTCTTACTACTCGTAGAGAGTTTGCCATGTCAATCATCTATGCTTATAACCGATATGCTGATAGAAGAAGTTTGTGGCAGCACCTAGTATCATTATTCCACTCCAACCCTTTGTCATGGATACTCGGAGGGGATTTCAACTGTGTTAGATTTGAAGGGGAAAGAAATAGCTCTACACAGAATACGGGGACTAGAGAAATGCATGACACGTGCTCTATTCTGGGAGTGGAAGATACTGACTCGACAGGTTGTTTCTATACTTGGTGGAATGGAGCTTATTGCTCAAAAATTGACAGAGTTATAACATGCAAGCTTTTGAGAAGTATGGGTTGGAACCTACAAACCAAATTCCTCCCTCGGGGCACTCATTCTGATCATTGCCCATCCATCACTTCCTTTCAAAATCCTAGCCCCCACTATATCAGACCCTTCAGATTTTGTAATTTTTGGACTAACCATGATAATTTTATTGCTCTTGTTTCTTCTTATTGGCAGGTACAAGTAGAAGGGACGAAGCAATACATCCTTTGCAAAAAGTTGACATCACTAAAAACACTTCTGAAGGAGTTACACAAGCAAAACTATTCTCACATCTCTGAAAGAGTGAATAGAGGGAGAGAACACTTACATAATCTCCAAACGCTATTAATGTCAAATTTGAATAATAGTGAGCTTCAACAGGAGATTGCAGAAGAGATCAAAAAGCAAAGACACTTGGAAGATTGTGAGACTAACTTTCTTATGCAGGTTCTCAAGCATAAGCACATTGAGAACCTGGATCGCGCTACCAAGTATTTCTACTCTCTCATACGAAGTAATGGAGCAAGGAAAGGCATTTACTCTATTCACACTGATAGAGGCCCCACTACTTCATACCAAGAATTGATTGACAATTTACTCTCTTATTATCAATCAATACTTGGAGAAGATAGTGTGACTACTCTATCAGTGGAGCAGGAAGTGTTGGATAGAGGACCAAAAATCTCAGACATGGAAACTAATACCCTGGAAGCACCAGTTCAGGAAGCAGAGATCAAAGATGCTTTATGGTCAATCAACAAGAACAAATCACCTGGACCTGATGGATACACCTCGGCGTTCTTCCAGAGTGCGTGGAATGTGGTTGGTGGAGATGTAGTGGCAGCAGTTAAGGAATTCTTTCGAAAAGGGAAATTACTCAAGCAATTAAACTCCACATTTGTCTCTTTAATCCCCAAAACAAACCATGAGCCGAAAGTCCAAGATTTTAGACCCATCTCTTGTTGCAACACTGTCTACAAAATTATTTCTAAAATCTTGGCAGCTCGACTCAGAAATTGCCTTCCTTCCTTAATAAATCAATCCCAATTTGGATTTATCAAAGGAAGAAAAATGAGAGACTGTGTGATGTTGGCAGAGGAGATCTTCAGGGGATATGGACGAAGAACAGGGAATATCTCCCCTAGGATGGCAGTCAAAGTGGACATTTCCAAAGCTTATGACTCTGTTAGCTGGAAGTATCTCTTTGAATTGCTTACGGGCCTAGGTTTTCCCTCTAAGTTTCGTACTTGGATTGAGCAGTGTGTCACCACCCCTTCATACTCCCTACTCATCAATGGCAAACCGGAGGGTTTCTTCAAAGGCAAGAGGGGTCTTCGACAAGGTGATCCGATTTCTTCGCTCCTATTTGTTATTTGCATGGAATACTTTAGTAGATTGATAAGTAAAGCAGTAGATCTACATGAATACAGATTCCATTCTAGACTTTGTAAACGTGTAGATGTTTCTCATTTGATCTTTGCGGATGATCTCTTGATTGTGGGTTATGGAGATGTGGCTACAGCTAGGTGTATTGACAGGATTTTGAAAGGGTTCTCTGAAGTTTCTGGGCTAAATGCGAATCCACAGAAATCTAATCTCATAACATTGGGAGTCTCGACTCGAGCCCGACATCGAATTGCTCAGATTCTTCCTTACAACACAGGTACCATTCCTTTCAAATACTTGGGCATCCCTATTTGTAGCAAGAGAATAGGAGTGCATGATTTTACACCTCTTCTGAATGACATTAACAACATGATACATACTTGGTCTTCTAAACTCTTGTCATTCACGGGTCGTTTGGAGTTGATCAGTTCTGGGATATATGGAATTCTATCTTTTTGGTGTGGCATTGTTAAAATCCCAGCTGTAGTGGTCAGAAAGGTGGAGACGGTTATCCGCAGGTTCTTGTTGGGAACGAAGGTAAGCCCAGTGAGTTGGAACGACATCCTACAACCTAAGAATGCAGGGGGGCTAGGGTTGAAGGACATCACCACTTGGAATAAGGCGCTCTTGGCTTCAGCACTGTGGGATGTACACAGGAAAGCTTCATCCCTTTGGGTAAAATGGATTCATTGTGTCTATCTTTCATCTTCTTCATGACAATGACCTCTCCTGGTAATAATTCTACATACTTATGGAGAGTCCTCATTGCCATTAGGAATACCATTGAGAATGAATCGGAAGGAAGTGAAGGAGTAATTGATATTATGGAGAAGTGTTGTGACAGTGGAGTATTCAAGGCTAGTCGCATGTATGATTATTTGAGGAGTAGATACACAGCGGACTCGAGCTTTGTCTACAAACAGATTTGACACAAATGGATTGTGAGAAAATACAGTTTCAGACTTTGGCTAGTGCATAGAGACAGAGTAGCTACAAAGGATAGGGTGTGGTGCATGGGAGACGACAAACGATGTGGTTTCTGCTTTGATCAGGAGACCACATCGCACATCTTCTTCCACTGCCCTTACACCACAAACATTTGGGATCAAGTCAGAAGATGGATTGGATGGAGAAGACGAAGGCTAACATCAGTCACAGACGCCTTCAGGAAGATCCTCCAGGATACGAGGACCAACAAAAAGGCAAGAAGACTCCTTTTCATCACCTTTGCTACCATGATCTATCACATATGGATGGAAAGGAATGTCCTTCAGCATGGCACAAGGATGTTATCTCCGAACAACATTGCAGATAGAATCACGCTTCAGATAGCGTCTTTGTATATGAATTCATGATGTATTTTATTATTCACCTTAAGCATTTTGCTTAAGTAGGTTGGATAGGGTGGCTAGACCTTGTATTCGCATCGTACGTAAGTACTCGATGTAACCGTTTCCAGTGAAATAATATTTACCAATTTCACTAAACCCTAAACCCTAAACCCTAAACCCTAAAACCCTAAACCCTAAACCCTAAACCCTAAACCCTAAAACCTAAACCCTAAACCCTAAAACCCTAAACCCTAAACCCTAAACCCTAAACCCTAAAACCCTAAACCCTAAACCCTAAAACCCTAAACCCTAAACCCTAAACCCTAAACCTTAAACCCTAAACCCTAAACCCTAAAGACCCTAAACCCTAGACCCTAAACCCTAGACCCTAAACCCTAAACCCTAAAACCCTAAACCCTAAACCCTAAACCCTAAGCGTTTGGCTTAAGTAGATTGGATAGGGTGGCTAGACTTTGTATTCGCATCGTACGTAAGTACTCGATGTAACCATTTCCAGTGAAATAACATTTACCAATTTCACTAAACCCTAAACCCTAAACCCTAAACCCTAAAACCCTAAGCCCTAAACCCTAAACCCTAAAACCCTAAGCCCTAAACCCTAAACATATTTCCTTCATTTTAATGCTCATTTTCTCGTTACGATCAACATTTCTTTCGTTTTGATAAATATTTCCTTTATCTTGATGCTCATTTTCTCGTTACGATCAATATTTCCTTCGTTTTGATGCATATTTCCTTCATTTTGTTGCTCATTTTCTCATTTCGATCAGCATTTCCTTCATTTCGATGCATATTTACTTCATTTTGATGCTCCTTTTCTTGTTCAATCAATATTTCATTCGTTTCGATGCAGATTTCCTTCTTTTTGATGCTCATTTTCTCATTACGATCAATATTTCCTTCGTTTTGATTCTCATATTCTTTTTACGATCAACATTACCTTTGTTTCGAGGCATATTTTCTTCAATTTAATGCTTATTTTCTCGTTACGATCTAGAATTCCTTAGTTTATATGCATATTTCTTTCATTTTGATGCTAATTTTCTCATTACGATCAATATTTTCTTCGTTTCGATGCATATTTCTTTCATTTTGATGCTCATTTTCTCATCAGCATTTCTTTCATTTCGATGAATATTTGTTTCATTTTGATTCTCCTTTTCTTGTTACGATCAATATTTCATTCATTTCGATGCAAATTTCCATCTTTTTGATGTTTGTTTTCTCGTTAAGATCAATATTTCCTTCATTTTGATGCATATTTCCTTCGTTTTGATTCTTATTTTCTCTTGACGATCAACATTACCTTCATTTCGATGCATATTTCCTTCATTTTTAAGCACTTTTCTAATTACGATAAGTATTTCCTTCGTTTTGATGCATATTTACTTCCTTTTGATGCTCCTTTTCTTGTTACGATCAACATTTCATTCGTTTTGATGCATATTTCCTTCTTTTTTATGCTCGTTTTCTTGTTATGATCAATATTTCCTTTGTTTCGATGCATATTTCCTCTATTTTGATGCTCCTTTTCTTATTACGATCAATATTTCCTTCGTTTCGATGCATATTTCCTTCATTTTGATGCTCCTTTTCTCCTTACGATCAATATTTCCTTCGTTTTGATGTATATTTCCTTTATTTTGATGCTCCTTTTCTTGTTACGATCAACATATCATTCGTTTTGATGCAGATTTCCTTCTTTTGATGCTCGTTTTCTCGTTATGATCAATATTTCCTTTGTTTCGATGCATATTTCTTTCATTTTGATGCTCCTTTTCTCATTACGAACATTTCGTTCATTTCGATGAATATTTCCTTCATTTTGATGCTCCATTTCTCATTACGATCAACATTTCCTTCGTTTCGATTCATATTTCCTTCATTTTGATGCATATTTCCTTCATTTTTATGCATTTTTTCTCATTACGATCAGTATTTCCTTCGTTTCGATGCATATTTACTTTATTTTGATGCTCTTTTTCTTGTTACGATCAACATTTCATTCATTTTGATGCATATTTCCTTCTATTTGATGCTCGTTTTCTTATTATGATCAATATTTCCTTTGTTTCGATGCATATTTCATCCATTTTGATGCTCCTTTTCTCACTACCATCAACATTTCCTTCGTTTCGATGAATATTTCCTTTATTTTAAGGCTCAGATGCATATTTCCTTCATTTGGATGCTCATTTTCTCATTACGATCAACATTTCCTTCGTTTCGATGCATATTTACTTCATTTTGATGCTTCTTTTCTTGTTACGATCAACATTTCATTCGTTTCGACGCAGATTTAGAATTATTACCGGGAGAGGTCACTGTCCATGAGGAAGATGGAAGATATACACAATGAATCCATTTCACCCAAAGGGATGACGCTTCTCTGTGTACATCCCAGAGTGCTGAAGTCAAGAGCGCCTTATTCCAAGTTGTGATGTCCTTCAACCCTAGCCCTCCTGCATTCTTAGGTTGTAGGATGTCGTAACGAGAAAATGTTGATCGTAAAAAGAAAATGAGAATCAAAACGAAGGAAATATTGATCGTAACGAGAAAACCAACATCAAAAAGAAGGAAATCTGCATCGAAACGAATGAAATGTTGATCGTAACAAGAAAAGGAGCATCAAAATAAAGTAAATATGCATCGAAACAAAGGAAATGTTGATCGTAACGAGAAAATGAGTATCAAAAAGAAGGAAATTTGCATCGAAATGAATGAAATGTTGATCGTAACAAGAAAAGAAGCATCAAAATGAAGTAAATATGCATCGAAACGAAAGAAATGCTGATCGTAATGAGAAAATGAGCAACAAAATGAAGGAAATATGCATAGAAACGAAGAAAATGTTGATCGTAATGAGAAAATGAGCATTAAAATAAAGGAAATATGCATCGAAATGAAAGTAATGTTGATCGTAAAAAGAAAATTAGAATCAAAATGAAGGAAATATGCATCGAAACGAAGGAAATATTGATTGTAACGAGAAAACGAGCATAAAAAAGGAAATCTGCATCGAAACGAATGAAATATTGATCGTAATGAGAAATGGAGTATTAAAATGAAGGAAATATGCATCGAAATGAAGGTAATGTTGATCGTAACAAGAAAAGGAGCATCAAAATGAAGTAAATATGCATCGAAACGAAGAAAATATTGGTCATAACAAGAAAATAAGTATCCAAACAAAAAAATATGTATCGAAATGAAGAAAATATTGATCGTAACGAGAAAATGAGAATCAAAATGAAGGAAATATGCATCGAAACGAAGAAAATGTTGATCGTAACGAGAAAATGAGCATTAAAATGAAGGAAATATGCATCGAAATGAAGGTAATGTTGATCGTAAAGAGAAAATGAGAATCAAAATGAAGGAAATATTGATCGTAACGAGAAAACGAGCATCAAAAAGAAGGAAATCTGCATCGAAATGAATGAAATGTTGATCGTGACAAGGAAAAGAGCGTCAAAATGAAGTAAATATGCATCAAAACGAAGGAAATGATGATCGTAACGAAAAAAGGTGCATCAAAATAAGGAAATATACATCGAAACGATGGAAATATTGATCGTAACGAGAAAACGAGCATCAAAAAAAGAAAATCTGCATCGAAACGAATGAAATGTTGATCATAACAAGAAAAAAAGCATCAAAATGAAGTAAATATGCATCGAAACGAAGGGAATGCTGATCGGAATGAGAAAATAAGCAACAAAATGAAGGAAATATGCATCGAAACGAAGAAAATATTGATCGTAACGAGAAAATGAGCATCAAGATAAAGGAAATATGCATCAAAACGAAGGAAATGTTGATCGTAATGAGAAAATGAGCATTAAAATGAAGGAAATGTGCATTGAAACGAAGGTAATGTTGATCGTAAAAAGAAAATGAGAATCAAAACGAAGGAAATATACATCGAAACGAAGTAAATATTGATCGTAACGAGAAAACAAGCGTCAAAATGAAGGAAATCTTCATCAAAACGAATGAAATGTTTATCGTAAAAAGAAAAGGAGCGTCAAAATAAAGTAAATATGCATCAAAACAAAGGAAATGCTGATCGTAACGAGAAAAAGTGCATCAAAATGAAGGAAATATTCATCGAAACGAAGGAAATATTGATCGTAATGAGAAAGTGAGCATCAAAATGAAGGAAATATGCATCAAAATGAAGGAAATGTTTATCGTAACGAGAAAATGAACATTAAAATGAAGGAAATATTCATCAAAACTAAGAAAATGTTAACCGTAATGAGAAAAGGAGTATCAAAACGAAGGAAATATGCATCAAAATAAAGGAAATATTGATCGTAACGAGTAAATGAGCATCAAAAAGAAGGAAATCTGTATCGAAACGAATGAAATGTTGATCGTAACAAGAAAAGGAGCATCAAAATGAAAGAAATATGCATCGAAACGAGGGAAATGTTAATCGTAGCAAGAAAAGGAGCATCAAAAAGAAGGAAATCTGCATCGAAACGAATGAAATGTTGATCGTAACAAGAAAAGAAGCATCAAAATGAAGTAAATATGCATCGAAACGAAGGAAATGCAGATCGTAATGAGAAAATAAGCAATAAAATGAAGGAAATATGCATCTGAGCCTTTAAATGAAGAAAATATTCATCGAAACGAAGGAAATGTTGACCGTAATGAGAAAAGGAGCATCAAAATGGAGAAAATATGCATTGAAACAAAGGAAATATTGATCATAACAAGAAAACGAGCATCAAAAAGAAGGAAATATGCATCAAAATGAAAGAAATGTTGATCGTAATAAGAAAAGGAGCATCAAAGTGATGTAAATATGCATCGAAACGAAGGAAATGCTGATCGTAATGAGAAAAAGCGCATAAAAATGAAGGAAATATGCATCGAAACGAAGGAAATATTGATCGTAACGAGAAAATGAGCATATAATGAAGGAAATATGAATCGAAACGAAGGAAATGTTGATCGTAATGAGAAATGGAGCATCAAAATGAAGGAAATATTCATCTAAACGAAAGAAATGTTATTAGTAATGAGAAAAGGAGCATCAAAATGAAATAAATATACAACAAAATAAAGGAAATATTGATCATAACGAGAAAACGAGCATCAAAAAGAAGGAAATCTGCATCAAAACGAGTGATATGTTGATCATAACAAGAAAAGGAGCATCAAAATGAAGGAAATATGGATCGAAACGAAGGAAATATTGATCGTAAGGAGAAAATGAGCCTTAACATGAAGGAAATATATATCGAAACGAAGGAAATGTTGATCGTAATGAGAAAAAGGGCATCAAAATGGAGGAAATATGCATCGAAACAAAGGAAATATTGATCTTAACAAGAAAACGAGCATCAAAAGAAGGAAATATGTATCAAAACGAATGAAATGTTGATCGTAACAAGATAAGGAGCATCAAAATGTAGTAAATATGCATCAAAACGAAGGAAATATTTATCGTAATTAGAAAAAGTGCATAAAAATAAAGAAAATATGCATCGAAATGAAGGAAATATTGATCGTAACGAGAAATGGAGCATCAAAATGAAGGAAAATGAATCGAAATGAAGGAAATGTTGATCGTACCGAGAAATGGAGCATCAAAATGAAGGAAATGCTGATCGTAACGAGAAATAGAACATCAAAATGAAGGAAATATGCATCGAAATGAAGGTAATATTGATCGTAACGAGAAAATGAGAATCAAAACGAAGGAAATATGCATCGAAGCGAAGGTAATGTTGATCATAAAGAGAAAATGAGCATTAAAATGAAGGAAATATTCATCGAAACGAAGGAAATGTTGATCGTAAGGAGAAAATGAGCATCAAAATGTAGTAAATATGCATCGAAACAAAGGAAATGTTGATCGTAATGAGAAAAAGTGCATCAAAATGAAAGAAATATGCATCGAAACAAAGGAAATATTGATCGTAACGAGAAAATGAGCATCAAAATGAATGAAATATGAATCGAAATGAAGGAAATATTGATCGTAACGAGAAATGGAGCATCAAAATTAAGGAAATATGCATCAAAATAAAGATAATATTGACCGTTACGAGAAAATGAGAATCAAAATGAAGGAAATATCCATCGAAATGAAGGTTATGTTGATCATAAAGAGAAAATGAGAATCAAAATGAAGGAAATATGCATTGAAACAAACGAAATATTGATCATAATGAGAAAACGAGAATAAAAAAAGGAAATCTGCATCGAAACGAATGAAATGTTGATCATAACGAAAAAAGGAGCATCAAAATGAAGTAAATATGCATTGAAACGAAGGAAATGTTTATCGTAACAAGAAAATGAGCATTAAAATGAAGGAAATATTCATCGAAACGAAGGAAATGTTGATCATAATGAGAAAAGGAGCATTAAAATGAAAGAAATATGCATAAAAACAAAGGAAATATTGATCATAACGAGAAACGAGCATAAAAAAGAATGAAATCTGCATCGAAACGAGTGAAATGTTGATCGTAACAAGAAAAAGAGCATCAAAATAGAGGGAATATGTATCGAAATAAAGGAATGTTGATCGTTACGAGAAAATGAGCATTAAAATTAATGAAGTATTCATCAAAATGAAGGAAATGTTGATCATAATGAGAAAAGGAGCATCAAAATTAAGTAAATATGCATCGAAACAAAGGAAATATTGATCATAACAACAAACGAGCATAAAAAAGAAGGAAATCTAAATCAAAACGAATGAAATGTTGATCGTAACAAGAAAAGGAGCATCAAAATGAAGTAAATATGCATTGAAACGAAAAAAATGCTGATCGTAATGAGAAAAGGTGCATTAAAATGAAGGAAATGTGCATCGAAATGAAGAAAATATTGATCGTAATGTGAAAATGAGCATCAATATGAAGGAAATATGAATCGAAACGAAGGAAATATTGATCGAAACGAGAAATGAAGCATCAAATTAAGGAAATATTCATCGAAACGAAAGAAATGTTTTTCGTAATGAGAAAAGGAGCATCAAAATGAAGGAAATATGCATCAAAACAAAGGAAATATTGATCATAACGAGAAAACGACCATCAAAAAGAAGGAAATCTGCATCGAAACGAATGATATGATGATCGTAACAAGAAAAGGAGCATCAAAATGAAGGAAATATGCATCGAAACGAAGGAAATGTTGATCGTAATGAGAAAATGAGCATTAAAATGAAGGAAATATTCATCTAAACGAACGAAATGTCGATCGTAATGAGAAAAGGAGCATCAAAATGAAGGAAATATGCATCAAAACAAAGGAAATTTGATCATAACGAGTAAACGAGCATCGAAAAGAAGGAAATCTACATCAAAACGAATGAAATGTTGATCGTAACAAGAAAAGGAGCATCAAAATGAAGGGAATATGCATCGAAATGAAGGAAATATTGATCGTAACCAGAAAATGAGCATTAAAATTAATGAAGTATTCATCAAAACGAAGGAAATGTTGATCGTAATGACAAAAGGAGCATCAAAATGAAGGAAATATGCATCGAAACGAATGAAACGTTGATCGTAACAAGAAAAGAAGCATCAAAATGAAGTAAATATGCAAAGAAACGAAGGAAATGCTGATTGGAATGAGAAAATGAGTAACAAAATGAAGTAAATATGCATCGAAACGAAGGAAATATTGATCGTAATGAGAAAATGAGCATCAAGATAAAGGAAATATGCATCAAAATGAAGGAAATGTTGATCGTAACGAGAAAATGAGCATTAAAATGAAGGAAATATGCATTGAAACGAAGGTAATGTTGATCGTAAAAAGAAAATGATTATCAAAACGAAGGAAATATGCATCGAAACGAAGAAAATATTGATGGTAACGAGAAAACAAGGGTCAAAAAGAAGGAAATCTGCATCAAAACGAATGAAATGTTGATCGCAACAAGAAATGAAGCATCAAAATTAAGGAAATATGCATCGAAACGAAGGAAATGCTGATCGTAACGAGAAAATAAGCATCAAAATGAAGGAATTATTAATCGAAACGAAGGAAATGTTGACCGTAATGAGGAAAGGAGCATCTAAACGAAGGAAATATACATCAAAATAAAGGAAATATTGATCGTAACGAGAAAATGAGCATCAAAAAGAAGGAAATCTGTATCGAAACGAATGAAATGTTGATCGTAACAAGAAAAGGAGCATCAAAATGAAGGAAATATGCATCGAAACGAAGGAAACGTTGATCGTAACAAGAAAAGGAGCATCAAAAAGAAGGAAATCTGCATCGAAACGAATGAAATGTTGATCGTAACAAGAAAAGAAGCATCAAAATGAAGTAAATATGCATCGAAACGAAGGAAATGCAAATCATAATGAGAAAATGAGAAACAAAATGAAGGAAATATGCATCTGAGACTTAAAATGAAGGAAATATTCATCGAAACGAAGGAAATGTTGACCGTAATGAGAAAAGGAGCATCAAAATGGAGGAAATATGCATCGAAACAAAGGAAATGTTGATCATAACAAGAAAACGAGCATCAAAAAGAAGGAAATATGCATCAAAATGAATGAAATGTTGATCGTAACAAGAAAAGGAGCATCAAAATGATGTTAATATGCATCGAAAGGAAGGAAATGCTGAACGTAATGAGAAAAAGTGCATAAAAATGAAGGAAATATGCATCGAAACGAAGGAAATATGCATCGAAACGAAGGAAATATTGATCGTAACGATAAAATGAGCATCACATGAAGGAAATATGAATCGAAACGAAGGAAATATTGATCGTAATAAGAAATGGAGCATCAAAATGAAGGAAATATTTATCTAAACGAAAGAAATATTGTTCGTAATGAGAAAAGGAGCATCAAAATGAAATAAATATGCAACAAAACAAAGGAAATATTGATCATAACGAGAAAACGAGCATCAAAAAGAAGGAAATCTGCATCAAAACGTGTGATATGTTGATCGTAACAAGAAAAGGAGCATCAAAATGAAGGAAATATGCATCGAAACGAAGGAAATGTTGATCGTAAGGAGAAAATGAGCCTTAACATGAAGGAAATATTCATCGAAACGAAGGAAATGTTGATCGTAATGAGAAAAGGAGCATCAAAATGGAGGAAATATGCATCGAAACAAAGGAAATATTGATCCTAACAAGAAAACAAGCATCAAAAGAAGGAAATATGCATCAAAACGAATGAAATGTTGATCATAACAAGAAAAGGAGCATCAAAATGAAGTAAATATCAATCGAAACGAGGGAAATATTGATCATAATTAGAAAAAGTGCATCAAAATGAAGTAAATATGCATCGAAACGAAGGAAATATTGATCGAACCAGAAATGGAGCATCAAAATGAAGGAAAATGAATCGAAACGAAGGAAATGTTGATCGCACCGAGAAATGGAGCATCAAAATGAAGGAAATATGCATCGAAATGATGGAAATGCTGATCGTAACGAGAAATAGAGCATCAAAATGAAGAAAATATGCATCGAAATGAAGGTAATATTGATCATAACGAGAAAATGAGAATCAAAACGAAGGAAATATGCATCGAAACGAAGGTAATGTTGATCAAAAAGAGAAAATGAGCATTAAAATGAAGGAAATATTCATCGAAACGAAGGAAATGTTGATCGTAATGAGAAAATGAGAATCAAAATGTAGTAAATAAGCATCGAAACAAAGGAAATGCTGACTGTAATGAGAAAAAGTGCATCAAAATGAAGGAAATATGCATCGAAACAAAGGAAATATTGATCGTAACGAGAAAATGAGCATCAAAATGAAGAAAATATGAATCGAAACGAAGAAAATATTGATCGTAACGAGAAATGGAGCATCAAAATTAAGGAAATATGCATCGAAAGGAAGGTAATATTGACCGTTACGAGAAAATGAGTATCAAAACGACAGAAATATGCATCGAAACGAAGGTAATGTTGATCATAAAGAGAAAATGAGAATCAAAATGAAGGAAATATGTATTGAAACAAATGAAATATTGATCGTAATGAGAAAACGAGAATAAAAAAGGAAATATGCATCGAAACGAATTATATGTTGATCGTAACAAGAAAAGGAGCATCAAAATGAAGGAAATATGCATCGAAACGAAGGAAATGTTGATCGTAATGAGAAAATGAGCATTAAAATGAAGGAAATATTCATCGAAACGAACGAAATGTCGATCGTAATGAGAAAAGGAGCATCAAAATGAAGGAAATATGCATCGAAATAAAGGAAATTTGATCATAACGAGTAAACGAGCATCGAAAAGAAGGAAATCTACATCAAAACGAATGAAATGTTGATCGTAACAAGAAAAGGAGCATCAAAATGAAGGGAATATGCATCGAAATGAAGGAAATATTGATCGTAACCAGAAAATGAGCATTAAAATTAATGAAGTATTCATCAAAACGAAGGAAATGTTGATCGTAATGACAAAAGGAGCATCAAAATGAAGGAAATATGCATCGAAACAAAGGAAATATTGATCATAACAAGAAAACGAGCATCAAAAAGAAGGAAATCTACATCAAAACGAATGAAATGTTGATCGTAACAAGAAAAGGAGCATCAAAATGAAGTAAATATGCATTGAAACGAAGAAAATACTGATCGTAATGAGAAAACGTGCATCAAAATGAAGGAAATGTGCATCGAAACGAAGGAAATATTGATCGTAATGTGAAAATGAGCATCAAAATGAAGGAAATATGAATCGAAACGAAGGAAATGTTGATCGTAACGAGAAATGAAGCATCAAAATTAAGGAAATATTCATCGAAACGAAAGAAATGTTTTTCGTAATGAGAAAAGGAGCATCAAAATGAAGGAAATATGCATCCAAACAAATGAAATGCTGATCATAATGATAAAAAGTGCATAAAAACGAAAAAAATATGTATCGAAACAAAGGAATTATTAATCGTAAAAAGAAAAGGAGCATCAAAATGAAGGAAATATGCATCGAAATGAAGGAAATGTTGATCGTAACGAGAAAATGAGCATTAAAATGAAGATAATATTCGTCAAAACGAAGGAAATGTTGATCGTAACGAGAAAATGAGCATTAAAATGAAGGAAATATGCATTGAAACGAAGGTAATGTTGATCGTAAAAAGAAAATAAGAATCAAAACGAAGGAAATATGCATCGAAACGAAGGAAATATTGATCGTAACGATAAAACAAGCGTCAAAATGAAGGAAATCTTCATCAAAACGAATGAAATGTTGATCGTAACAATAAAAGGAGTGTAAAAATAAAGTAAATATGCATCAAAACGAAGGAAATTCTGATCGTAACGAGAAAAAGTGCATCAAAATAAAGGAAATATTCATTTAAAACGAAGGAAATATTGATCGCAATGAGAAAGTGAGCATCAAAATGAAGGAAATATGCATCGAAACGAAGGAAATGTTGATCGTAAAGAGAAAATAAGCATTAAAATGAAGGAAATATTCATCAAAACGAAGGAAATGTTGACCGTAATGAGAAAAGGATCATCAAAACGAAGGAAATATGCATCAAAATAAAAGAAATATTGATCGTAACGAGAAAATGAGCATCAAAAAGAAGGAAATCTGTATCGAAACGAATGAAATGTTGATCGCAACAAGAAAATGAGCATCAAAATGTATGAAATATGCATCGAAACGAAGGAAATGTTAATCGTAACAAGAAAAGGAGCATCAAAAAGAAGGAAATCTGCATCGAAACGAATGAAATGTTGATCGTAACTAGAAAATGTGCATCAAAATGAAGGAAATATGCATCGAAACGAAGGAAATGTTAATCGTAACAAGAAAAGGAGCATCAAAAAGAAGGAAATCTGCATCGAAACGAATGAAATATTGATCGTAACAAGAAAAGAAGCATAAAAATGAAGTAAATATGCATCGAAACGAAGGAAATGCAGATCGTAATGAGAAAATGGGCAACAAAATGAAGGAAATATACATCTGAGCCTTAAAATGAAGGAAATATTCATCGAAACGAAGGAAATGTTGACCTTAATGAGAAAAGGAGCATCAAAATAGAGGAAATATCCAACGAAACAAAGGAAATATTGATCATAACGAGAAAACGAGCATAAAAAAGAAGTAAATCTGCATCAAAACGAGTGATATGTTGATCGTAACATGAAAAGGAGCATCAAAATGAAGGAAATATGCATCGAAATGAAGGAAATATTGATCGTAAGGAGAAAATGAGCCTTAACATGAAGGAAATATTCATCGAAACGAAGGAAATGTTGATCGTAATGAGAAAAGGAGCATCAAAATGGAGGAAATATGCATCGAAACAAAGGAAATATTGATCATAACAAGAAAACGAGCATCAAAAAGAAGGAAATCTACATCAAAACGAATGAAATGTTGATCGTAACAAGAAAAGGAGCATCAAAATGAAGTAAATATGCATTGAAACGAAGAAAATACTGATCGTAATGAGAAAACGTGCATCAAAATGAAGGAAATGTGCATCGAAACGAAGGAAATATTGATCGTAATGTGAAAATGAGCATCAAAATGAAGGAAATATGAATCGAAACGAAGGAAATGTTGATCGTAACGAGAAATGAAGCATCAAAATTAAGGAAATATTCATCGAAACGAAAGAAATGTTTTTCGTAATGAGAAAAGGAGCATCAAAATGAAGGAAATATGCATCCAAACAAATGAAATGCTGATCATAATGATAAAAAGTGCATAAAAACGAAAAAAATATGTATCGAAACAAAGGAATTATTAATCGTAAAAAGAAAAGGAGCATCAAAATGAAGGAAATATGCATCGAAATGAAGGAAATGTTGATCGTAACGAGAAAATGAGCATTAAAATGAAGATAATATTCGTCAAAACGAAGGAAATGTTGATCGTAACGAGAAAATGAGCATTAAAATGAAGGAAATATGCATTGAAACGAAGGTAATGTTGATCGTAAAAAGAAAATAAGAATCAAAACGAAGGAAATATGCATCGAAACGAAGGAAATATTGATCGTAACGATAAAACAAGCGTCAAAATGAAGGAAATCTTCATCAAAACGAATGAAATGTTGATCGTAACAATAAAAGGAGTGTAAAAATAAAGTAAATATGCATCAAAACGAAGGAAATTCTGATCGTAACGAGAAAAAGTGCATCAAAATAAAGGAAATATTCATTTAAAACGAAGGAAATATTGATCGCAATGAGAAAGTGAGCATCAAAATGAAGGAAATATGCATCGAAACGAAGGAAATGTTGATCGTAAAGAGAAAATAAGCATTAAAATGAAGGAAATATTCATCAAAACGAAGGAAATGTTGACCGTAATGAGAAAAGGATCATCAAAACGAAGGAAATATGCATCAAAATAAAAGAAATATTGATCGTAACGAGAAAATGAGCATCAAAAAGAAGGAAATCTGTATCGAAACGAATGAAATGTTGATCGCAACAAGAAAATGAGCATCAAAATGTATGAAATATGCATCGAAACGAAGGAAATGTTAATCGTAACAAGAAAAGGAGCATCAAAAAGAAGGAAATCTGCATCGAAACGAATGAAATGTTGATCGTAACTAGAAAATGTGCATCAAAATGAAGGAAATATGCATCGAAACGAAGGAAATGTTAATCGTAACAAGAAAAGGAGCATCAAAAAGAAGGAAATCTGCATCGAAACGAATGAAATATTGATCGTAACAAGAAAAGAAGCATAAAAATGAAGTAAATATGCATCGAAACGAAGGAAATGCAGATCGTAATGAGAAAATGGGCAACAAAATGAAGGAAATATACATCTGAGCCTTAAAATGAAGGAAATATTCATCGAAACGAAGGAAATGTTGACCTTAATGAGAAAAGGAGCATCAAAATAGAGGAAATATCCAACGAAACAAAGGAAATATTGATCATAACGAGAAAACGAGCATAAAAAAGAAGTAAATCTGCATCAAAACGAGTGATATGTTGATCGTAACATGAAAAGGAGCATCAAAATGAAGGAAATATGCATCGAAATGAAGGAAATATTGATCGTAAGGAGAAAATGAGCCTTAACATGAAGGAAATATTCATCGAAACGAAGGAAATGTTGATCGTAATGAGAAAAGGAGCATCAAAATGGAGGAAATATGCATCGAAACAAAGTAAATATTGATCTTAACAAGAAAACGAGCATCAAAAGAAGGAAATGTGCATCAAAACGAATTAAATGTTGATCGTAACAAGAAAAGAAGCATAAAAATGAAGTAAATATGCATCGAAACGAAGGAAATGTTGATCGTAATTAGGAAAAGTGCATAAAAATGAAGGAAATATGCATCAAAACGAAGGAAATATTGATCGTAACGAGAAATGGAGCATCAAAATGAAGGAAAATGAATCGAAACGAAGGAAATATTGATCGTACCGAGAAATGGAGCATCAAAATGAAGGAAATATGCATCGAAATGAAGGAAATGCTGATCGTAACGAGAAATAGAGCATCAAAATGAAGGAAATATGCATCGAAATGAAGGTAATATTGATCGTAAAAGAAAATGAGAATCAAAACAAAGGAAATATGCATCGAAACGAAGGTAATGTTGATCATAAAGAGAAATTGAGCATTAAAATGTAGGAAATATCCATCGAAACAGAGGAAATGTTGATCGTAATGAGAAAATGAGCATCAAAATGTAGTAAATATGCATCAAAACAAAGGAAATGCTGATCGTAATGAGAAAAAGTGAATCAAAATGAAGGAAATATGCATCGAAACAAAGGAAATATTGATCATAACTAGAAAATGAGAATCAAAATGAAGGAAATATGAATCGAACGAATGAAATATTGATCGTAACGAGAAATGGAGCATCAAAATTAAGAAAATATGCATCGAAATGAAGGTAATATTGACTGTTACGAGAAAATGAGAATCAAAACGACGGAAATATGCATCGAAACGAAGGTAATTTTGATCATAAAGAGAAAATGAGAATCAAAATGAAGGAAATATGCATTGAAACAAATGAAATATTGATCGTAATGAGAAAACGAGAATAAAAAAAAGGAAATCTGCATCGAAACGAATGAAATGTTGATCATAACGAGAAAAGGAACATCAAGATAAAGTAAATATGCATCGAAACGAAGGAAATTTATCGTAACGAGAAAATGAGCATTAAAATGAAGGAAATATTCATTGAAACAAAGGAAATGTTGATCATAATGAGATAAGGAGCATCAAAATGAAAGAAATATGCATAAAAACAAAGGAAATATTGATCATAACGAGAAAACGAGCATCAAAAAGAATGAAATATGCATCGAAACAAGTGAAATGTTGATCGTAACAAGAAAAGGAGCATCAAAATGAAGGGAATATGCATCGAAATGAAGGAAATATTGATCGTAACGAGAAAATGAGCATTAAAATTAATGAAGTATTCATCAAAACGACTGAAATGTTGATCGTAATGAGAAAAGGAGCGTCAAAATGAAGGAAATATGCATCGAAACAAAGGAAATATTGATCATAACAAGAAAACGAGCATCAAAAAGAAGGAAATCTACATCAAAACGAATGAAATGTTGATCGTAACAAGAAAAGGAGCATCAAAATGAAGTAAATATGCATTGAAACGAAGAAAATGCTGATCGTAATGAGAAAAAGTGCATCAAAATGAAGGAAATGTGCATCGAAACGAAGTAAATACTGATCGTAATGTGAAAATGAACATCAATATAAAGGAAATATGAATCGAAACGAAGGAAATGTTGATCGTAATGAAAAATGAAGCATCAAAATTAAGGAAATATTCATCGAAACAAAAGAAATGTTTTTCGTAATGAGAAAAGGAGCATCAAAATGAAGGAAATATGCATCGAAACAATAGAAATATTGATCATAACGAGAAAACGACCATCAAAAAGAAGGAAATCTGCATCGAAACGAATGTTATGTTGATCATAACAAGAAAATGAGCATCAAAATGAAGGAAATATGCATCGAAACGAAGAAAATATTAATCGTAATGAGAAAATGAGCATTAAAATAAAGAAAATATTCATCGAAACGAAGATAATATCTATCGTAATGAGAAAAAGAGCATCAAAATGAAGGAAATATGCATCGAAACAAAGGAAATTTGATCATAACGAGTAAACGAGCACTTAAAAGAAAGAAATCTACATCAAAACGAATGAAATGTTGATCGTAACAAGAAAAGGAGCATCAAAATGAAGGGAATATGCATCGAAATGAAGGAAATGTTTATCGTAACGAAAAAATGAGCATTAAAATTAATGAATTATTCATTAAAACAAAGGAAATGTTGATTGTAATGACAAAAGAAGCATCAAAATGAAGGAAATATGCATCGAAACGAATGAAACGTTGATCGTAACAAGAAAAGAAGCATCAAAATGAAGTAAATATGCATAGAATCGAAGGAAATGCTGATCGAAATGAGAAATTGAGCAACAAAATGAAGGAAATATGCATCGAAACGAAGGAAATATTGATCGTAACGAGAAAATGAGCATCAAGATAAAGGAAATATGCGTCAAAACGAAGGAAATGTTGATCATAACGAGAAAATGAGCATTAAAATGAAGGAAATATGCATTGAAACGAAGGTAATGTTGATCGTAAAAAGAAAATGAGAATCAAAACGAAGGAAATATGCATCGAAACGAAGGAAATATTGATCGTAATGAGAAAACAAGCGTCAAAATGAAGGAAATCTTCACCAAAACGAATGAAATGTTGATCGTAACAAGAAAAGGAGCGTCAAAATAAAGTAAATATGCATCAAAACGAAGGAAATTCTGATCGTAACGAGAAAAAGTGCGTCAAAATAAAGGAAATATTCATCGAAACGAAGGAAATATTGATCGCAATGAGAAAGTGAGCATCAAAATGAAGGAAATATGCATCGAAACGAAGGAAATGTTGATCGTAAAGAGAAAATAAGCATTAAAATGAAGGAAATATTCATCGAAACGAAGTAAATGTTGACCGTAATGAGAAAAGGATCATCAAAACGAAGGAAATATGCATCGAAACAAAGGAAATATTGATCATAACAAGAAAACGAGCATCAAAAAGAATGAAATATGCATCAAAATGAATGAAATGATGATCGTAACAAGAAAATGAGCATCAAAATGATGTAAATATGCATCGAAACGAAGGAAATACTGATCGTAATGAGAAAAGGAGCATAAAAATGAAGGAAATATGCATCGAAACGAAGGAAATATTGATCGTAACGAGAAAATGAGCATCAAATGAAGGGAATATGAATCGAACGAAGGAAATGTTGATTGTAATGAGAAATGGAGCATCAAAAGGAAGGAAATATTCATCTAAACAAAAGAAATGTTGTTCGTAATGAGAAAAGGAGCATCAAAATGAAATAAATATGCAACGAAACAAAGGAAATATTGATCAGAACGAGAAAACGAGCATCAAAAAGAAGGAAATCTGCATCAAAACGAGTGATATGTTGATCGTAACAAGAAAAGGAGCATCAAAATGAAGGAAATATGCATCGAAATGAAGGAAATGTTGATCGTAAGGAGAAAATGAGCCTTAACATGAAGGAAATATTCATCAAAACGAAGGAAATTTTGATCGTAATGAGAAAAGGAGCATCAAAATGGAGGAAATATGCATCGAAACAAAGGAAATATTGATCTTAACAAGAAAACGAGCATCAAAAGAAGGAAATATGCATCAAAACGAATGAAATGTTGATCGTAACAAGAAAAGGAGCATCAAAATGAAGTAAATATGCATCGTAACGAAGGAAATGTTGATTGTAATTAGAAAAAGTGCATAAAAATGAAGGAAATATGCATCGAAACGAAGGAAATATTGATCGTAACGAGAAATGGAGCATCAAAATGAAGGAAAATGAATCGAAACGAAGGAAATGTTGATCGTACCGAGAAATGGAGCATCAAAATGAAGGAAATATTCATCGAAATGAAGGAAATGCTGATCGTAACGAGAAATAGAGCATCAAAATGAATGAAATATACATCGAAATGAAGGTAATATTGATCGTAACGAGAAAATGAGAATCAAAATGAAGGAAATATTCATCGAAACGAAGGTAATGTTGATCATAAAGAGAAAATGAGCATTAAAATGAAGGAAATATTCATCGAAACGAAAGAAATGTTGATCGTAATGAGAAAATGAGCATCAAAATGTAGTAAATATGCATCGAAACAAAGGAAATGCTGATCGTAATGATAAAAAGTGAATTAAAATGAAGGAAATATGCATCAAAACAAAGAAAATATTGATCGTAACGAGAAAATGAGCATCAAAATGAAGGAAATATGATCGAATCAAAGGAAATATTGATCGTAACGAGAAATGGAGCATCAAAATTAAGAAAAGATGCATCGAAATGAAGGTAATATTGACTGTTACGAGAAAATGAGAATCAAAACGAAAGAAATATGCATCGAAACAAAGGTAATGTTGATCATAAAGAGAAAATGAGAATCAAAATGAAGGAAATATGCATTGAAACAAACGAAATATTGATCGTAATGAGAAAACGAGAATAAAAAAAAAGGAAATCGGCATCGAAATGAATGAAATGTTGATCATAACGAGAAAAAGAGCATCAAAATGAAGTAAATATGCATCGAAACGAAGGAAATATTTATCGTAACGAGAAAATGAGCATTAAAATGAAGGAAATATTCATCGAAACGAAGGAAATTGTGATCATAATGAGAAATGGAGCATCAAAATGAAAGAAATATGCATCAAAACAAAGGAAATATTGATCATAACGAGAAAACGAGCATCAAAAAGAATGAAATTTGTATCGAAACGATTGAAATGTTGATCGTAACATGAAAAGGGGCATCAAAATGAAGGGAATATGCATCGAAATGAAGGAAATGTTGATCGTAACGAGAAAATGAGCATTAAAATTAATGAAGTATTCATCAAAACGACAGAAATGTTGATCGTAATGAAAAAAGGAGCATCAAAATGAAGAAAATATGCATCGAAACAAAGGAAATATTGATCATAACGAGAAAACGACCATCAAAAAGAAGGAAATCTGCATCGAAACGAATGATATGTTGATCGTAACAAGAAAAGGAGCATCAAAATGAAGGAAAGGTTGATCGTAATGAGAAAAGGAGCATCAAAATGAAGGAAATATTGATCGTAACGAGAAATGGAGCATCAAAATGAAGGAAAATGAATCGAAACGAAGGAAATGTTGATCGTACCGAGAAATGGAGCATCAAAATGAAGGAAATATTCATCGAAATGAAGGAAATGCTGATCGTAACGAGAAATAGAGCATCAAAATGAATGAAATATACATCGAAATGAAGGTAATATTGATCGTAACGAGAAAATGAGAATCAAAATGAAGGAAATATTCATCGAAACGAAGGTAATGTTGATCATAAAGAGAAAATGAGCATTAAAATGAAGGAAATATTCATCGAAACGAAAGAAATATTGATCGTAATGAGAAAATGAGCATCAAAATGTAGTAAATATGCATCGAAACAAAGGAAATGCTGATCGTAATGATAAAAAGTGAATTAAAATGAAGGAAATATGCATCAAAACAAAGAAAATATTGATCGTAACGAGAAAATGAGCATCAAAATGAAGGAAATATGATCGAATCAAAGGAAATATTGATCGTAACGAGAAATGGAGCATCAAAATTAAGAAAAGATGCATCGAAATGAAGGTAATATTGACTGTTACGAGAAAATGAGAATCAAAACGAAAGAAATATGCATCGAAACAAAGGTAATGTTGATCATAAAGAGAAAATGAGAATCAAAATGAAGGAAATATGCATTGAAACAAACGAAATATTGATCGTAATGAGAAAACGAGAATAAAAAAAAAGGAAATCGGCATCGAAATGAATGAAATGTTGATCATAACGAGAAAAAGAGCATCAAAATGAAGTAAATATGCATCGAAACGAAGGAAATATTTATCGTAACGAGAAAATGAGCATTAAAATGAAGGAAATATTCATCGAAACGAAGGAAATTGTGATCATAATGAGAAATGGAGCATCAAAATGAAAGAAATATGCATAAAAACAAAGGAAATATTGATCATAACGAGAAAACGAGCATCAAAAAGAATGAAATTTGTATCGAAACGATTGAAATGTTGATCGTAACATGAAAAGGGGCATCAAAATGAAGGGAATATGCATCGAAATGAAGGAAATGTTGATCGTAACGAGAAAATGAGCATTAAAATTAATGAAGTATTCATCAAAACGACAGAAATGTTGATCGTAATGAAAAAAGGAGCATCAAAATGAAGAAAATATGCATCGAAACAAAGGAAATATTGATCATAACGAGAAAACGACCATCAAAAAGAAGGAAATCTGCATCGAAACGAATGATATGTTGATCGTAACAAGAAAAGGAGCATCAAAATGAAGGAAAGGTTGATCGTAATGAGAAAAGGAGCATCAAAATGAAGGAAATATGCATCGAAACGAAGGAAAGGTTGATCGTAATGAGAAAATGAGCATTAAAATGAAGGAAATATTCATCGAAACGAACGAAATGTCGATCGTAATGAGAAAATGAGCATAAAAATGAAGGAAATATGCATCGAAACAAAGGAAATTTGATCATAACGAGTAAACAAGCATCGAAAAGAAGGAAATCTACATTAAAACGAATGAAATGTTGATCGTAACAAGAAAAGGAGCGTCAAAATGAAGGGAATATGCATCGAAATGAAGGAAATATTGATCGTAACGAGAAAATGAGCATTAAAATTAATGAAGTAATCATTAAAACGAAGGAAATGTTGATCGTAATGACAAAAGGAGCATCAAAATGAAGGAAATATGCATCGAAACGAATGAAACGTTGATCGTAACAAGAAAAGAAGCATCAAAATGAAGTAAATATGCATAGAAACAAAGGAAATACTGATCGGATTGAGAAAATGAACATTAAAATGAAGGAAATATGCATTGAAACGAAGGTAATGTTGATCGTAAAAAGAAAATGATTATCAAAACGAAGGAAATATGCATCGAAACGAAGAAAATATTGATCGTAACGAGAAAACAAGCGTCAAAAAGAAGGAAATTCGCATCAAAACTAATGAAATGTTGATCGTAACAAAAAAAGGAGCGACAAAATAAAGTAAATATGCATCGAAACGAAGGAAATGCTGATCGTAACGAGAAAAAGTGCATCAAAATGAAGGAATTATTCATCGAAACGAAGGAAATATTGATCGCAATGAGAAAGTGAGCATCAAAATGAAGGAAATATGCATCGAAACGAAGGAAATGCTGATCGTAATGAGAAAATTAGCATTAAAATGAAGGAAATATTCATCAAAATGAAGGAAATGTTGACCGTAATGAGAAAAGGAGCATCAAAACGAAGGAAATATGCATCAAAATAAAGGAAATATTGATCGTAACGAGAAAATGAGCATCAAAAAGAAGGAAATCCGTATCGAAACGAATGAAATGTTGATCGTAACAATAAAATGAGCATCAAAATGAAGGAAATATGCATCGAAACGAAGGAAATGTTAATCGCAACAAGAAAAGGTGCATCAAAAAGAAGGAAATCTGCATCGAAAAGAATGAAATGTTGATCGTAACAAAAAAAGAAGCATAAAAATGAAGTTAATATGCATCGAAACGAAGGAAATGCAGATCGTAATGAGAAAATGAGCAACAAAATGAAGGAAACATGCATCTGAGACTTAAAATGAAGGAAATATTCATCGAAACGAAGGAAATGTTGACCGTAATGAGAAAAGGAGCATCAAAATAGAGGAAATATGCATCGAAACAAAGGAAATATTGATCATAACAAGAAAACGAGCATCAAAAAGAAGGAAATATACATCAAAATGAATGAAATGATGATCGTAACAAGAAAAGGAGCATCAAAATGATGTAAATATGCATCGAAACGAAGGAAATACTGATCGTAATGAGAAAATTGCATAAAAATGAAGGAAATATGCATCGAAACGAAGAAAATATTGATCCTAACGAGAAAATGAGCATCAAATGAAGGAAATATGAATCGAAACGAAGAAAATGTTGATCGTAATGAGAAATGGAGCATCAAAATGAAGGAAATATTCGTCTAAACGAAAGAAATATTGTTCGTAATGAGAAAAGGAGCATCAAAATGAAATAAATATGCAACGAAACAAAGGAAATATTGATCATAACGAGAAAACGAGCATCAAAAAGAAGGAAATCTGCATCAAAACGAGTGATATGTTGATCGTAACAAGAAAAGGAGCATCAAAATGAAGGAAATATGCATCGAAATGAAGAAAATGTTGATCGTAAGGAGAAAATGAGCCTTAACATGAAGGAAATATTCATCGAAAAGAAGGAAATGTTGATCGTAATGAGAAAAGGAGCATCAAAATGGAGGAAATATGCATCGAAACAAAGTAAATATTGATCTTAACAAGAAAACGAGCATCAAAAGAAGGAAATATGCATCAAAACGAATGAAATGTTGATCGTAACAAGAAAAGAAGCATCAAAATGAAGTAAATATGCGTCGAAACGAAGAAAATGTTGATCGTAATTAGAAAAAGTGCATAAAAATGAAGGAAATATGCATCGAAACGAAGGAAATATTGATCGTAACGAGAAATGGAGCATCAAAATGAAGGAAAATGAATCGAAACGAAGGAAATGTTGATCGTACCGAGAAATGGAGCATCAAAATGAAGGAAATATGAATCGAAATGAAGGAAATGCTGATCGTAACGAGAAATAGAGCATCAAAATGAAGGAAATATGCATCGAAATTATGGTAATATTGATCGTAACGAGAAAATGAGAATCAAAACGAAAGAAATATTCATCAAAACGAAGGTAATGTTGATCATAAAGAGAAAATGAGCATTAAAATGAAGGAAATATTCATCGAAACGAAGGAAATGTTGATCGTAATGAGAAAATGAGCATCAAATTGTAGTAAATATGCATCGAAACAAAGGAAATGCAGATCGTAATGAGAAAAAGTGCAACAAAATGAAGGAAATATGCATCGAAACAAAGGAAATATTGATCGTAACGAGAAAATGAGCATCAAAATGAAATAAATATGAATCGAAACGAAGGAAATATTGATCGTAATGAGAAATGGAGCATCAAAATTAAGAAAATATGCATTGAAATGAAGGTAATATTGACTGTTACGAGAAAATGAGAATCAAAACGACGGAAATATGCATCGAAACGAAGGTAATTTTGATCATAAAGAGAAAATGAGAATCAAAATGAAGGAAATATGCATTGAAACAAACGAAATATTGATCGTAATGAGAAAAGGAGCATCAAAATGAAGTAAATATGCATCGAAACGAAGGAAATATTTATCGTAACGAGAAAATGAGCATTAAAATGAAGGAAATATTCATCGAAACGAAGGAAATGTTGATCATAATGAGAAAAGGAGCATCAAAATGAAAGAAATATGCATAAAAACAAAGGAAATATTGATCATAACGAGAAAACGAGCATAAAAAAGAATGAAATATGCATCGAAACGAGTGAAATGTTGATCGTAACAAGAAAAGGAGCATCAAAATGAAGGGAATATGCATCGAAATGAACGAAATGTTGATCGTAACGAGAAAATGAGCATTAAAATTAATGAAGTATTCATCAAAACGACTGAAATGTTGATCGTAATGAGAAAAGGAGCATCAAAATGAAGGAAATATGTATCGAAACAAAGGAAATATTGATCATAACAAGAAAACGAGCATAAAAAAGAAGGAAATCTACATCAAAACGAATGAAATATTGATCGTAACAAGAAAAGGAGCATCAAAATGAAGTAAATATGCATTGAAACGAAGAAAATGCTGATCGTAATGAGAAAAAGTGCATCAAAATGAAGGAAATGTGCATCAAAACTAAGGAAATATTGATCGTAATGTGAAAATGAGCATCAATATGAAAGAAATATGAATCGAAACGAAGGAAATGTTGATCATAACGAGAAATGAAGCATCAAAATTAAGGAAATATTCATCGAAACGAAAGAAATGTTTTTCGTAATGAGAAAAGGAGCATCAAAATGAAGGAAATATGCATCGAAACAAAGAAAATATTGATCATAATGAGAAAACGACCATCAAAAAGAAAGAAATCTGCATCGAAACGAATGATTTGTTGATCGTAACAAGAAAAGGAGCATCAAAATGAAGAAAATATGCATCGAAACGAAGGAAATGTTGATCGTAATGAGAAAATGAGCATTAAAATGAAGGAAATATTCATCGAAACGAACGAAATGTCGATCGTAATGAGAAAAAGAGCATCAAAATGAAGGAAATATGCATCGAAACAAAGGAAATTTGATCATAACGAGTAAACGAGCATCGAAAAGAAGGAAATCTACATCAAAATGAATGAAATGTTGATCGTAACCAGAAAAGGAGAATCAAAATGAAGGGAATATACATCGAAATGAAGGAAATGTTGATCGTAACGAGAAAATGAGCATTAAAATTAATGAAGTATTCATTAAAACGAAGGAAATGTTGATCGTAATGACAAAAGAAGCATCAAAATAAAGGAAATATGCATCGAAACGAATGAAACGTTGATCGTAACAATAAAAGAAGCATCAAAATGAAGTAAATATGCATAGAATCAAAGGAAATGTTGATCGAAATGAGAAAATGAGCAACAAAATGAAGGAAATATGCATCGAAACGAAGGAAATAATGATCGTAACGAGAAAATGAGCATCAAGATAAAGGAAATATGCATCAAAACGAAGGAAATGTTGATCGTAACGAGAAAATGAGCATTAAAATGAAGGAAATATGCATTGAAACGAAGGTAATGTTGGTCGTAAAAAGAAAATGAGAATCAAAACGAAGGAAATATGCATCGAAACGAATGAAATATTGATCGTAACGAGAAAATATTGATCGTAATGAGAATGTAAGCATCAAAATGAAGGAAATATGCATCGAAACGAAGGAAATGTTGATCGTAATGAGAAAATGAGCATCAAAATGTAGTAAATATGCATCGAAACAAAGGAAATGCTGATCGTAATGAGAAAAAGTGAATCAAAATGAAGGAAATATGCATCGAAACAAAGGAAATATTGATCATAACTAGAAAATTAGCATCAAAATGAAGGAAATATGAATCGAAACGAAGGAAATATTGATCGTAACGAGAAATGGAGCATCAAAATTAAGAAAATATGCATCGAAATGAAGGTAATATTGACTGTTACGAGAAAATGAGAATCAAAACGAAGGAAATATGCATCGAAAAGAAGGTAATGTTGATCATAAAGAGAAAATGAGAATCAAAATGAAGGAAATATGCATTGAAACAAACGAAATATTGATCGTAATGAGAAAACGAGAATAAAAAAAAGGAAATCTGCATCGAAACGAATGAAATGTTGATCATAACGAGAAAAGGAGCATCAAGATGAAGTAAATATGCATCGAAACGAAGGAAATTTATCTAACGAGAAAATGAGCATTAAAATGAAGGAAATATTCATCGAAACAAAGGAAATGTTAATTATAATGAGAAAAGGAGCATCAAAATGAAAGAAATATGCATAAAAACAAAGGAAATATTGATCATAACGAGAAAACGAGCATAAAAAAGAATGAAATATGCATCGAAACGAGTGAAATGTTGATCGTAACAAGAAAAGGAGCATCAAAATGAAGGGAATATGCATCGAAATGAACGAAATGTTGATCGTAACGAGAAAATGAGCATTAAAATTAATGAAGTATTCATCAAAACGACTGAAATGTTGATCGTAATGAGAAAAGGAGCATCAAAATGAAGGAAATATGTATCGAAACAAAGGAAATATTGATCATAACAAGAAAACGAGCATAAAAAAGAAGGAAATCTACATCAAAACGAATGAAATGTTGATCGTAACAAGAAAAGGAGCATCAAAATGAAGTAAATATGCATTGAAACGAAGAAAATGCTGATCGTAATGAGAAAAAGTGCATCAAAATGAAGGAAATGTGCATCAAAACTAAGGAAATATTGATCGTAATGTGAAAATGAGCATCAATATGAAAGAAATATGAATCGAAACGAAGGAAATGTTGATCATAACGAGAAATGAAGCATCAAAATTAAGGAAATATTCATCGAAACGAAAGAAATGTTTTTCGTAATGAGAAAAGGAGCATCAAAATGAAGGAAATATGCATCGAAACAAAGGAAATATTGATCATAATGAGAAAACGACCATCAAAAAGAAAGAAATTTGCATCGAAACGAATGATTTGTTGATCGTAACAAGAAAAGGAGCATCAAAATGAAGGAAATATGCATCG
Organism: Pogostemon cablin; assembly: GCA_023678885.1. Classification (NCBI taxonomy): domain Eukaryota; kingdom Viridiplantae; phylum Streptophyta; class Magnoliopsida; order Lamiales; family Lamiaceae; genus Pogostemon; species Pogostemon cablin. Next base: position 2,503,648 of record CM042952.1, on the reverse strand, counting down.
AAACGAAGGAAATGTTGATCGTAATGAGAAAATGAGCATTAAAATGAAGGAAATATTCATCGAAATGAACGAAATGTCGATCGTAATGAGAAAAAGAGCATCAAAATGAAGGAAATATGCATCGAAACAAAGGAAATTTGATCATAACGAGTAAACGAGCATCGAAAAGAAGGAAATCTACATCAAAATGAATGAAATGTTGATCGTAACCAGAAAAGGAGAATCAAAATGAAGGGAATATACATCGAAATGAAGGAAATGTTGATCGTAACGAGAAAATGAGCATTAAAATTAATGAAGTATTCATTAAAACGAAGGAAATGTTGATCGTAATGACAAAAGAAGCATCAAAATAAAGGAAATATGCATCGAAACGAATGAAACGTTGATCGTAACAATAAAAGAAGCATCAAAATGAAGTAAATATGCATAGAATCAAAGGAAATGTTGATCGAAATGAGAAAATGAGCAACAAAATGAAGGAAATATGCATCGAAACGAAGGAAATAATGATAGTAACGAGAAAATGAGCATCAAGATAAAGGAAATATGCATCAAAACGAAGGAAATGTTGATCGTAACGAGAAAATGAGCATTAAAATGAAGGAAATATGCATTGAAACGAAGGTAATGTTGGTCGTAAAAAGAAAATGAGAATCAAAACGAAGGAAATATGCATCGAAACGAAGGAAATATTGATCGTAACGAGAAAATATTGATCGTAATGAGAATGTAAGCATCAAAATGAAGGAAATATGCATCGAAACGAAGGAAATGTTGATCGTAATGAGAAAATGAGCATCAAAATGTAGTAAATATGCATCGAAACAAAGGAAATGCTGATCGTAATGAGAAAAAGTGAATCAAAATGAAGGAAATATGCATCGAAACAAAGGAAATATTGATCATAACTAGAAAATTAGCATCAAAATGAAGGAAATATGAATCGAAACGAAGGAAATATTGATCGTAACGAGAAATGGAGCATCAAAATTAAGAAAATATGCATCGAAATGAAGGTAATATTGACTGTTACGAGAAAATGAGAATCAAAACGAAGGAAATATGCATCGAAAAGAAGGTAATGTTGATCATAAAGAGAAAATGAGAATCAAAATGAAGGAAATATGCATTGAAACAAACGAAATATTGATCGTAATGAGAAAACGAGAATAAAAAAAGGAAATCTGCATCGAAACGAATGAAATGTTGATCATAACGAGAAAAGGAGCATCAAGATGAAGTAAATATGCATCGAAACGAAGGAAATTTATCGTAACGAGAAAATGAGCATTAAAATGAAGGAAATATTCATCGAAACAAAGGAAATGTTAATTATAATGAGAAAAGGAGCATCAAAATGAAAGAAATATGCATAAAAACAAAGGAAATATTGATCATAACGAGAAAACGAGCATAAAAAAGAATGAAATATGCATCGAAACGAGTGAAATGTTGATCGTAACAAGAAAAGGAGCATCAAAATGAAGGGAATATGCATCGAAATGAACGAAATGTTGATCGTAACGAGAAAATGAGCATTAAAATTAATGAAGTATTCATCAAAACGACTGAAATGTTGATCGTAATGAGAAAAGGAGCATCAAAATGAAGGAAATATGTATCGAAACAAAGGAAATATTGATCATAACAAGAAAACGAGCATAAAAAAGAAGGAAATCTACATCAAAACGAATGAAATGTTGATCGTAACAAGAAAAGGAGCATCAAAATGAAGTAAATATGCATTGAAACGAAGAAAATGCTGATCATAATGAGAAAAAGTGCATCAAAATGAAGGAAATGTGCATCAAAACTAAGGAAATATTGATCGTAATGTGAAAATGAGCATCAATATGAAAGAAATATGAATCGAAACGAAGGAAATGTTGATCATAACGAGAAATGAAGCATCAAAATTAAGGAAATATTCATCGAAACGAAAGAAATGTTTTTCGTAATGAGAAAAGGAGCATCAAAATGAAGGAAATATGCATCGAAACAAAGGAAATATTGATCATAATGAGAAAACGACCATCAAAAAGAAAGAAATTTGCATCGAAACGAATGATTTGTTGATCGTAACAAGAAAAGGAGCATCAAAATGAAGGAAATATGCATCGAAACGAAGGAAATGTTGATCGTAATGAGAAAATGAGCATTAAAATGAAGGAAATATTCATCGAAATGAACGAAATGTCGATCGTAATGAGAAAAAGAGCATCAAAATGAAGGAAATATGCATCGAAACAAAGGAAATTTGATCATAACGAGTAAACGAGCATCAAAAAGAAGGAAATCTACATCAAAATGAATGAAATGTTGATCGTAACCAGAAAAGGAGAATCAAAATGAAGGGAATATACATCGAAATGAAGGAAATGTTGATCGTAACGAGAAAATGAGCATTATAATTAATGAAGTATTCATTAAAACGAAGGAAATGTTGATCGTAATGACAAAAGAAGCATCAAAATAAAGGAAATATGTATCGAAACGAATGAAACGTTGATCGTAACAATAAAAGAAGCATCAAAATGAAGTAAATATGCATAGAATCAAAGGAAATGTTGATCGAAATGAGAAAATGAGCAACAAAATGAAGGAAATATGCATCGAAACGAAGGAAATAATGATCGTAACGAGAAAATGAGCATCAAGATAAAGGAAATATGCATCAAAACGAAGGAAATGTTGATCGTAACGAGAAAATGAGCATTAAAATGAAGGAAATATGCATTGAAACGAAGGTAATGTTGGTCGTAAAAAGAAAATGAGAATCAAAACGAAGGAAATATGCATCGAAACGAAGGAAATATTGATCGTAACGAGAAAATATTGATCGTAATGAGAATGTAAGCATCAAAATGAAGGAAATATGCATCGAAACGAAGGAAATGTTGATCGTAATGAGAAAATGAGCATCAAAATGTAGTAAATATGCATCGAAACAAAGGAAATGCTGATCGTAATGAGAAAAAGTGAATCAAAATGAAGGAAATATGCATCGAAACAAAGGAAATATTGATCATAACTAGAAAATTAGCATCAAAATGAAGGAAATATGAATCGAAACGAAGGAAATATTGATCGTAACGAGAAATGGAGCATCAAAATTAAGAAAATATGCATCGAAATGAAGGTAATATTGACTGTTACGAGAAAATGAGAATCAAAACGAAGGAAATATGCATCGAAAAGAAGGTAATGTTGATCATAAAGAGAAAATGAGAATCAAAATGAAGGAAATATGCATTGAAACAAACGAAATATTGATCGTAATGAGAAAACGAGAATAAAAAAAAGGAAATCTGCATCGAAACGAATGAAATGTTGATCATAACGAGAAAAGGAGCATCAAGATGAAGTAAATATGCATCGAAACGAAGGAAATTTATCGTAACGGGAAAATGAGCATTAAAATGAAGGAAATATTCATCGAAACAAAGGAAATGTTGATTATAATGAGAAAAGGAGCATCAAAATGAAAGAAATATGCATAAAAACAAAGGAAATATTGATCATAACGAGAAAACGAGCATAAAAAAGAATGAAATCTGCATCGAAACGAGTGAAATGTTGATCGTAACAAGAAAATGAGCATCAAAATGAAGGGAATATGCATCGAAATGAAGGAAATATTGATCGTAACGAGAAAATGAGCATTAAAATTAATGAAGTATTCATCAAAACGACTGAAATGTTGATCGTAATGAGAAAAGGAGCACCAAAATGAAGGAAATATGCATCGAAACAAAGGAAATATTTATCATAACAAGAAAACGAGCATCAAAAAGAAGTAAATCTAAATCAAAACGAATGAAATGTTGATCGTAACAAGAAAAGGAGCATCAAAATGAAGTAAATATGCATTGAAACGAAGAAAATGCTGATCGTAATGAGAAAAAGTGCATCAAAATGAAGGAAATGTGCATCGAAACGAAGTAAATATTGATCGTAATGTGAAAATGAGCATCAATATAAAAAAAATATGAATCGAAACGAAGGAAATGTTGATCGTAACGAGAAATGAAGCATCAAAATTAAGGAAATATTCATCGAAACGAAAGAAATGTTTTTCGTAATGAGAAAAGGAGCATCAAAATGAAGGAAATATGCATCGAAACAATGGAAATATTGATCATAACGAGAAAACGACCATCAAAAAGAAGAAAATCTGCATCGAAACGAATGATATGTTGATCGTAACAAGAAAATAAGCATCAAAATGAAGGAAATATGCATCGAAACGAAGGAAATGTTGATCGTAATGAGAAAATGAGCATTAAAATAAAGAAAATATTCATCGAAACGAAGGTAATGTCGATCGCAATGAGAAAAAGAGTATCAAAATGAAGGAAATATGCATCGAAACAAAGGAAATTTGATCATAACGAGTAAACGAGCATCAAAAAGAAGGAAATCTACATCAAAACGAATGAAATGTTGATCGTAACAAGAAAAGGAGCATCAAAATGAAGGGAATATGCATCGAAATGAAGGAAATGTTGATCGTAACGAGAAAATGAGCATTAAAATTAATGAAGTATTCATTAAAACGAAGGAAATGTTGATTGTAATGACAAAAGAATCATCAAAATGAAGGAAATATGCATCGAAACGAATGAAACGTTGATCGTAACAAGAAAAGAAGCATCAAAATGAAGTAAATATGCATAGAATCGAAGGAAATGCTGATCGAAATGAGAAAATGAGCAACAAAATGAAGGAAATATACATCGAAACGAAGGAAATATTGATCGTAACGAGAAAATGAGCATCAAGATAAAGGAAATATGCGTCAAAACGAAGGAAATGTTGATCGTAACGAGAAAATGAGCATTAAAATGAAGGAAATATGGATTGAAACGAAGGTAATGTTGATCGTAAAAAGAAAATGAGAATCAAAACGAAGGAAATATGCATCGAAACGAAGGAAATATTGATCGTAACGAGAAAACAAGCGTCAAAATGAAGGAAATCTTCATCAAAACGAATGAAATGTTGATCGTAACAAGAAAAGGAGCGTCAAAATAAAGTAAATATGCATCAAAAGAAGGAAATTCTGATCGTAACGAGAAAAAGTGCGTCAAAATAAAGGAAATATTCATCGAAACGAAGGAAATATTGATCGTAATGAGAAAGTGCGCATCAAAATGAAGGAAATATGCATCGAAACGAAGGAAATGTTGATCGTAAAGAGAAAATAAGCATTAAAATGAAGGAAATATTCATCAAAACGAAGGAAATGTTGACCGTAATGTGAAAAGGATCATCAAAACGAAGGAAATATGCATCAAAATAAAGGAAATATTGATCGTAACGAGAAAATGAGCATCAAAAAAAGGAAATCTGTATCGAAACGAATGAAATGTTGATCGTAACAAAAAAATGAGCATCAAAATGTATGAAATATGCATCGAAACGAAGGAAATGTTAATCGTCACAAGAAAAGGAGCATCAAAAAGAAGGAAATCTGCATCGAAACGAATGAAATGTTGATTGTAACAAGTAAAGAAGCATAAAAATGAAGTAAATATGCATCGAAAAGAAGGAAATGCAGATCGTAATGAGAAAATGAGCAACAAATTGAAGGAAATATGCATCTGAGCCTTAAAATGAAGGAAATATTCATCGAAACGAAGAAAATGTTGACCGTAATGAGAAAAGGAGCATCAAAATGGAGGAAATATGCATCGAAACAAAGGAAATATTGATCATAACAAGAAAACGAGCATAAAAAAGAATGAAATATGCATCAAAATGAATGAAATGATGATCGTAACAAGAAAAGGAGCATCAAAATGATATAAATATGCATGGAAACGAAGGAAATACTGATCGTAATGAGAAAAGGTGCATAAAATGAAGGAAATATGCATCGAAACGAAGGAAATATTGATCGTGACAAAGAAAATGAGCATCAAATGAAGGAAATATGAATCGAAACGAAGGAAATTTTGATCGTAATGAGAAATGGAGCATCAAAATGAAGGAAATATTCATCTAAACGAAAGAAATGTTGTTCGTAATGAGAAAAGGAGCATCAAAATGAAATAAATATGCAACGAAACAAAGGAAATATTGATCATAACGAGAAAACGAGCATCAAAAAGAAGGAAATCTGCATCAAAACGAGTGATATGTTGATCGTAACAAGAAAAGGAGCATCAAAATGAAGGAAATATGCATCGAAATGAAGGAAATGTTGATCGTAAGGAGAAAATGAGCCTTAACATGAAGGAAATATTCATCAAAACGAAGGAAATGTTGATCGTAATGAGAAAAGGAGCATCAAAATTGAGGAAATATGCATCGAAACAAAGGAAATATTGATCTTAACAAGAAAACGAGCATCAAAAGAAGGAAATATGCATCAAAACGAATGAAATGTTGATCATAACAAGAAAAGGAGCATCAAAATGAAGTAAATATGCATCGTAACGAAGGAAATGTTGATTGTAATTAGAAAAAGTGCATAAAAATGAAGAAAATATGCATCGAAACGAAGGAAATATTGATCGTAACGAGAAATGGAGCATCAAAATGAAGGAAAATGAATCGAAACGAAGGAAATGTTGATCGTACCGAGAAATGGAGCATCAAAATGAAGGAAATATTCATCGAAATGAAGGAAATGCTGATCGTAACGAGAAATAGAGCATCAAAATGAAGGAAATATGCATCGAAATGAAGGTAATATTGATCGTAACGAGAAAATGAGAATCAAAACGAAGGAAATATGCATCGAAACGAAGGTAATGTTGATCATAAAGAGAAAATGAGCATTAAAATGAAGGAAATATTCATCGAAACGAAAGAAATATTGATCGTAATGAGAAAATGAGCATCAAAATGTAGTAAATATACATCGAAATAAAGGAAATGCTGATCGTAATGATAAAAAGTGCATCAAAATGAAGGAAATATGCATCAAAACAAAGAAAATATTGATCGTAACGAGAAAATGAGCATCAAAATGAAGGAAATATGAATCGAATCAAAGGAAATATTGATCGTAACGAGAAATGGAGCATCAAAATTAAGAAAAGATGCATCGAAATGAAGGTAATATTGACTGTTACGAGAAAATGAGAATCAAAACGAAAGAAATATGCATCGAAACGAAGGTAATGTTGATCATAAAGAGAAAATGAGAATCAAAATGAAGGAAATATGCATTGAAACAAACGAAATATTGATCGTAATGAGAAAACGAGAATAAAAAAAAAGGAAATCTGCATCGAAATGAATGAAATGTTGATCATAACGAGAAAAGGAGCATCAAAATGAAGTAATATGCATCGAAACGATGGAAATATTTATCGTAACGAGAAAATGAGCATTAAAATGAAGGAAATATTCATCGAAACGAAGGAAATTGTGATCATAATGAGAAATGGAGCATCAAAATGAAAGAAATATGCATAAAAACAAAGGAAATATTGATCATAACGAGAAAACGAGCATCAAAAAGAATGAAATCTGCATCGAAACGAGTGAAATGTTGATCGTAACATGAAAAGGATCATCAAAATGAATGGAATATGCATCGAAATGAAGGAAATGTTGATCGTAACGAGAAAATGAGCATTAAAATTAATGAAGTATTCATCAAAACGAGTGAAATGTTGATCATAATGAAAAAAGGAGCATCAAAATGAAGGAAATATGCATCGAAACAAAGAAAATATTGATCATAACGAGAAAACGACCATCAAAAAGAAGGAAATCTGCATCTAAACGAATGATATGTTGATCGTAACAAGAAAAGGAGCATCAAAATGAAGGAAAGGTTGATCGTAATGAGAAAAGGAGCATCAAAATGAAGGAAATATGCATCGAAACGAAGGAAAGGTTGATCGTAATGAGAAAATGAGCATTAAAATGAATGAAATATTCATCGAAACGAACGAAATGTCGATCGTAATTAGAAAAGGAGCATAAAAATGAAGGAAATATGCATCGAAACAAAGGAAATTTGATCATAACGAGTAAACAAGCATCGAAAAGAAGGAAATCTACATCAAAACGAATGAAATGTTGATCGTAACAAGAAAAGGAGCATCAAAATGAAGGGAATATGCATCGAAATGAAGGAAATGTTGATCGTAACGAGAAAATCAGCATTAAAATTAATGAAGTAATCATTAAAACGAAGGAAATGTTGATCGTAATGACAAAAGGAGCATCAAAATGAAGGAAATATGCATCGAAACGAATTAAACGTTGATCGTAACAAGAAAAGAAGCATCAAAATGAAGTAAATATGCATAGAAACGAAGGAAATACTGATCGGATTGAGAAAATGAGCATTAAAATGAAAGAAATATGCATTGAAACGAAGGTAATGTTGATCGTAAAAAGAAAATGATTATCAAAACGAAGGAAATATGCATCGAAATGAAGAAAATATTGATCGTAACGAGAAAACAAGCGTCAAATAGAAGGAAATCTGCATCAAAACGAATGAAATGTTGATCGTAACAAAAAAAGGAGCGACAAAATAAAGTAAATATGCATCGAAACGAAGGAAATGCTGATCGTAACGAGAAAAAGTGCATCAAAATGAAGGAATTATTCATCGAAACGAAGGAAATATTGATCGTAATGAGAAAGTGAGCATCAAAATGAAGGAAATATGCATCGAAACGAAGGAAATGTTGATCGTAACGAGAAAATTAGCATTAAAACGAAGGAAATATTCATCAAAATGAAGGAAATGTTGACCGTAATGAGAAAAGGAGCATCAAAACGAAGGAAATATGCATCAAAATAAAGGAAATATTGATCGTAACGAGAAAATGAGCATCAAAAAGAAGGAAATCCGTATTGAAACGAATGTAATGTTGATCGTAACAGTAAAATGAGCATCAAAATGAAGGAAATATGCATCGAAACGAAGGAAATGTTAATCGTAACAAGAAAAGGTGAATCAAAAAGAAGGAAATCTGCATCGAAACGAATGAAATGTTGATCGTAACAAGAAAAGAAGCATAAAAATGAAGTTAATATGCATCGAAACGAAGGAAATGCAGATCGTAATGAGAAAATGAGCAACAAAATGAAGGAAACATGCATCTGAGCCTTAAAATGAAGGAAATATTCATCGAAACGAAGGAAATGTTGACCGTAATAAGAAAAGGAGCATCAAAATAGAGGAAATATGCATCGAAACAAAGAAAATATTGATCATAACAAGAAAACGAGCATCAAAAAGAAGGAAATATGCATCAAAATGAATGAAATGATGATCGTAACAAGAAAAGGAGCATCAAAATGATGTAAATATGCATCGAAACGAAGGAAATGTTGATCGTAATGAGAAAAGTGCATAAAAATGAAGGAAATATGCATCGAAACGAAGAAAATATTGATCTTAACGAGAAAATGAGCATCAAATGAAGGAAATATGAATCGAAACGAAGAAAATGTTGATCGTAATGAGAAATGGAGCATCAAAATGAAGGAAATATTCATCTAAATGAAAGAAATGTTGTTCGTAATGAGAAAAGGAGCATCAAAATGAAATAAATATGCAACGAAACAAAGGAAATATTGATCATAACGAGAAAACGAGCATCAAAAAGAAGGAAATCTGCATCAAAACGAGTGATATGTTGATCGTAACAAGAAAAGGAGCATCAAAATGAAGGAAATATGCATCGAAATGAAGAAAATGTTGATCGTAAGGAGAAAATGAGCCTTAACATGAAGGAAATATTCATCGAAAAGAAGGAAATGTTGATCGTAATGAGAAAAGGAGCATCAAAATGGAGGAAATATGCATCGAAACAAAGTAAATATTGATCTTAACAAGAAAACGAGCATCAAAAGAAGGAAATCAAAACGAATGAAATGTTGATCGTAACATTTAAAAAGAAGCATCAAAATGAAGTAAATATGCGTCGAAACGAAGAAAATGTTGATCGTAATTAGAAAAAGTGCATAAAAATGAAGGAAATATGCATCGAAACGAAGGAAATATTGATCGTAACGAGAAATGGAGCATCAAAATGAAGGAAAATGAATCGAAACGAAGGAAATGTTGATCGTAACGAGAAATGGAGCATCAAAATGAAGGAAATATGCATCGAAATGAAGTAAATGCTGATCGTAACGAGAAATAGAGCATCAAAATGAAGGAAATATGAATCGAAATGAAGGTAATATTGATCGTAACGAGAAAATGAGAATCAAAACGAAAGAAATATGCATCGAAATGAAGGTAATGTTGATCATAAAGAGAAAATGAGCATTAAAATGAAGGAAATATTCATCGAAACGAAGGAAATGTTGATCGTAATGAGAAAATGAGCATCAAATTGTAGTAAATATGCATCGAAACAAAGGAAATGGAGATCGTAATGAGAAAAAATGCAACAAAATTAAGGAAATATGCATCGAAACAAAGGAAATATTGATCGTAACGAGAAAATGAACATCAAAATGAAGGAAATATGAATCGAAACGAAGGAAATATTGATCGTAACGAGAAATGGATCATCAAAATTAAGAAAATATGCATCGAAATGAAGGTAATATTGACTGTTACGAGAAAGTGAGAATCAAAACGAAGGAAATATGCATCGAAACGAAGGTAATGTTGATCATAAAGAGAAAATGAGAATCAAAATGAAGGAAATATGCATTGAAACTAACGAAATATTGATCGTAATGAGAAAAGGAGCATCAAAATGAAGTAAATATGCATCGAAACGAAGGAAATATTTATCGTAACGTGAAAATGAGCATTAAAATGAAGGAAATATTCATCGAAACGAAGGAAATGTTGATCATAATGAGAAAAGGAGCATCGAAATGAAAGAAATATGCATAAAAACAAAGGAAATATTGATCATAACGAGAAAATGAGCATAAAAAAGAATGAAATATGCATCGAAACGAGTGAAATGTTGATCGTAACAAGAAAAGGAGCATCAAAATGAAGGGAATATGCATCGAAATGAACGAAATGTTGATCGTAACGAGAAAATGAGCATTAAAATTAATGAAGTATTCATCAAAACGACTGAAATGTTGATCGTAATGAGAAAAGGAGCATCAAAATGAAGGAAATATGTATCGAAACAAAGGAAATATTGATCATAACAAGAAAACGAGCATCAAAAAGAAGGAAATCTACATCAAAATGAATGAAATGTTGATCGTAACAAGAAAAGGAGCATCAAAATGAAGTAAATATGCATTGAAACGAAGAAAATGCTGATCGTAATGAGAAAAAGTGCATCAAAATGAAGGAAATGTGCATCAAAACGAAGGAAATATTGATCGTAATGTGAAAATGAGCATCAATATGAAGGAAATATGAATCAAAATGAAGGAAATGTTGATCATAACGAGAAATGAAGCATCAAAATTAAGGAAATATTCATCGAAATGAAAGAAATGTTTTTCGTAATGAGAAAAGGAGCATCAAAATGAAGGAAATATGCATCAAAACAAAGGAAATATTGATCATAACGAGAAAACGACCATCAAAAAGAAGGAAATCTGCATCGAAACGAATGATTTGTTGATCGTAACAAGAAAAGGAACATCAAAATGAAGGAAATATGCATCGAAACGAAGGAAATGTTGATCGTAATGAGAAAATGAGCATTAAAATGAAGGAAATATTCATCGAAACGAATGAAATGTCGATCGTAATGAGAAAAAGAGCATCAAAATGAAGGAAATATGCATCGAAACAAAGGAAATTTGATCATAACGAGTAAACGAGCATCGAAAAGAAGGAAATCTACATCAAAACGAATGAAATATTGATCGTAACCAGAAAAGGAGAATCAAAATGAAGGGAATATACATCGAAATGAAGGAAATGTTGATCGTAACGAGAAAATGAGCATTAAAATTAATGAAGTATTCATTAAAACGAAGGAAATGTTGATCGTAATGACAAAAGAAGCATCAAAATGAAGGAAATATGCATCGAAACGAATGAAACGTTGATCGTAACAATAAAAGAAGCATCAAAATGAAGTAAATATGCATAGAATCAAAGGAAATGCTGATCGAAATGAGAAAATGAGCAACAAAATGAAGGAAATATGCATCGAAACGAAGGAAGTAATGATCGTAACGAGAAAATGAGCATCAAGATAAAGGAAATATGCATCAAAACGAAGAAAATGTTGATCGTAACGAGAAAATGAGCATTAAAATGAAGGAAATATGCATTGAAACGAAGGTAATGTTGGTCGTAAAAAGAAAATGAGAATCAAAACTAAGGAAATATGCATAGAAACGAAGGAAATATTGATCGTAACGAGAAAATATTGATCGTAATGAGAATGTAAGCATCAAAATGAAGGAAATATGCATCGAAACGAAGGAAATGTCGATCGTAACGAGAAAATAAGCATTAAAATGAAGGAAATATTCATCAAAACGAAGGAAATGTTGACCGTAAAGAGAAAATGAGCATCAAAACGAAGGAAATATGCATCAATATAAAGGAAATATTGATCGTAACGAGAAAATGAGCATCAAAAAGAAGGAAATCTGTATCGAAACGAATGAAATGTTGATCGTAACAAGAAAATGAGCATCAAAATGTATGAAATATGCATCGAAACGAAGGAAATGTTAATCGTAACAAGAAAAGGAGCATCAAAAAGAAGGAAATCTGCATCGAAACGAATGAAATGTTGATCATAACAAGAAAAGAAGCATAAAAATGAAGTAAATATGCATCGAAACGAGGAAATGCAGATCGTAATGAGAAAGTGAGCAACAAAATTAAAGAAATATGCATCTGAGCCTTAAAATGAAGGAAATATTCATCGAAACGAAGGAAATGTTGACCGAAATGAGAAAAGGAGCATCAAAATGGAGGAAATATGCATCGAAACAAAGGAAATATTGATCATAATAAGAAAACGAGCATCAAAAAGAAGGAAATATGCATCAAAATGAATGCAATGATGATCGTAACAAGAAAAGGAGCATCAAAATTATAATATCTTAGCTCAACTAGATTTTTTTTTAGAAAGCCCAAAACCTATTTATTTATTTTATGGCCCAAAAGGCAAGCCCTATCTTAGCCCAATTAGAATTTTTTTTAGAAAGCCCAAACTTATTTATTTATTTATTTTGCGGCCCAAAGTTTCAGCCCACTTAAATGGCCTGATATATAATTAGTAAGGCTAAAGTTAAAAAAAAAAGAGAGAGAAGAACGGGAGAAGAAAAACAAAAGAGGGGAAAGAAAAGAGTGAAGAGGAGAAACCCTTGTTGATCAAATTCTCCCTTACAACCCTCATCCTAGGTGGTTTCTAAGTTGTTTTGAGGTAAGTGGTGTGTGAATTAAGCTTCATTCTTCCATGGTTTTGTAATTTTATGGTGTGGACCCTCGATAAATGTGCATTTATTTTAGTTTTAGTTAATTGATAAGAAAATTATTTGGTATTGTGTTATGTGGTAAAGAGCCTGATTGGCTCGATTGCTCTGGTTAGAGTCGTGTTAGCCATTTTATGAGTGTTATTAATTTTAACTTATGTTGAAGAGCCTTGCCGGCTCGGTATCTGATAACATTTATTGTGAATTATTTGAGAATTGATTTCTGGTTATTCTTGTGTGCTATTAAGACTCTAACTTAAGTCGTTATTCATCTTATGATGCACATGCATATGTATGCCTGGTACCAAGGTTAAGTAGCCCGAATTGGTCACGGTTCGGGTGAGTTGGAGCGACATTGATTAAGTAGCACGAATTTGTCGCGGTTTGGGTGAGTTAGAGTGACAACCAAGTTGCCCGTTGCTTGGCAAACCCGGGTGAGTTAGATCTAACGGGGCACCTATCCATTTGCCAAAACTGATACTCTGGACGGTGATCGTTAGATGGATCAGTCTATTATAGGTTCAGTCAACGTCACCGGTGTGGGACATGCATGTCATATATGTTTATATGTTTGATCATTTCAAGTATTCACATCGATATTGAGTTGTGAACTTTAGCACTTGGCGTGTTGAGAAAGAATATTAATGTGCATTTTATCTAGAGTAACGGTGACGGGTTTGGACTGTCTCTCGACGGAGAGCTCAGTTCGAGGAGGATATTGACTACCCACGCGTCTTTTATGTGATAACATGTTGTTTGAACTAATTGTGTTATTCGTAAATGTGCACTAAGGTTTTTATTTTCATTAATATGTACACTGAGTGAGAATAGTTATTGTGGGACGAAATGTTGGATTTTATGTTATGACCGCGATTGGGAATACATGCTTCGTATAAGGGTCGGGGTGATCGGCTTATCACCTCACTGAGCTAGTGGTTTTGCTCACCCCCATCATTCTTTCCTTTTCAGGTTGTTGATATCGTTTTGGTTGGAGGTTTTCCTATCGTTTGCTCGTCATCCAATCAGTGTTTTGGGTACTTTATCTTTTATGTAAATTGACGGATTCATTGGCGAGATTGTATAGTTTATATTTGGTGACCCCCTTGATGTTTCTTTTTGGTACTCTCGCGATGTTATATCGTTCATGTATATTTTCTTTAAACTAAGTTACATCGTTGTATTTTGTACCTTTGTAAATCCTTGTTGATACTTTATGAGATGATGTCCTCGGGTTGTAGCCGTTGTTATCGGTTGTTCAGTTCTACAGGTACTTGATAGCAAGCCCTACGTTTTCTATAAATTTTATGGAGTGGAGTGCACCCATTCCGCGAAATTTATGGTTAACGTGGCGGTTGTCGCGTTCTGTCTGGGTCGGGGCGTGACAACTTTCTTGGTATCAGAGCCTAGTTTTATGATTCTCATTCTTTTTTAGTCGAGCCAATGGGTCCAACTTTGTTTTTATGTCATCTAAGGTATCATATTGCCTTGATGTTGACCTTGCATTTTCTTTCTTTTTTCCTTTCAGTCATTATGGCACCTCCAGTTCGTCGTCGAGGTCGAGGTCTTGGTCGAGGACACGCTCCTCGTGATCCTCCGAGTCCTCTACTCTCTTCTATTACTCGTGGACCTCGAGGACATGTTTCTTCTGATCATGTCGTTCCTCCGACGGTTACGGACCCTATCAATTCTGATCATAGGGTGCCAGTTTCCCAGGTAGAGCAACCACGGGCCCAGTTGCGGGTTGAGCACATGATGACACCGGAACAGTACCAATTGTATTATGATCATATTCGAATACATGGTGTTCCACCACCTACAATGGCTCATACGACTACGACTGTCACTGAAGAGGTTCTTCGTGCTAATGAACCGAATCGACCTACAACTAATGTACCAGTTTTTACTCCAGAAATGGCTTTAGGAGGTTCTGCTTCTCGAGGTGCACTTTTTATACCTGATTTGGTGAAAGCAGTTGAAAACATGGGGACTTCGAAATTTGACGGTGCAAGAGATGCTTCTAAAGCGGGGGCATGGTTAAAGGAGATTACAAAGACCTTTGACACCTTGATGATTGAAGAATGTTATCGTGTGGTCATTGCGACCAAGCTGTTAGGCCCAGATGCACGACGATGGTGGCAGAATCTTTGTGGAACGATTCAAAGATCGATACTTCTCTCAGTACATCAAGGATCAAAAGAGAAAGGAGTTCTTCAACCTCTTTCAAGGCATTATGTCAGTCGTGGAGTACGAAAGCAAATTTCTGGAATTGCGAGAATTCGCTCCTGAGTCATATACGACGAGAGACTTATGCAAAAGATTTGAAGATGGTCTTAATTTAAATATTCGAGATCGCATCAAGTCTGGAGACAAGTACGAGAGTCTTGAAGATCTCGTAGAAGAAGCCCTGAGGGTAGAAGGTTTAGTTCAGGCGAGACATAAGCTTGCAGAACGATCTCAAAAGAAAAGGCAAGGGAGCACATTTCCAGGAAATGCATCGAAGGTGTATAGGGGTGTGGGATCTTCGCGTGGCACACCAAGTTCGGGATCTATTAGTTTTCCTCAACCTCGGGAGCAGTTTAGTAGAGGCGGGAGCAATGTCTCGGGATCGGTTGGTGAAAATCTCAAGTGCCAGAATTGCTTAAAATATCACGACGGCCCCTGTAAGGCTCCTCAAGTATGTTTTCAGTGTCGACAGCCGGGGCATATGCGAAGTTCTTGTCCTCAGCTTATGGGAGCGAGCAATCAGGGTTATGGTCAACTTCGTGGTAAACTAACATATTCTACACCCAGAGATACTCGATCTGCAGTTACCAGAGTGCCCAATGCCTCAAGCGGCCCTAATACTCAATCACCTATGCAAGGAAGGAAGCAAACTAGAGTATTTCATATTTCCCAGGAAGAGGCTCGCTCAGATCCGAAGGTTGTGACAGGTAATTTATAATCTGAGTATTTTCACATTCTAGATCAAACCCCGCCTTGTTATACCACTTGATTACGAATAAAACATTCATAAGAAATTCTATCTTGATTACGAATAAAACATTCGTAAGAAATTCTATCTTTTCGAATTTTTAAATCACAATCTCACCTAATATTGCTTCTTTAGGCCATGTGTTTGTGGGAGACCATCAGGTCTACGCTTTATTTGACCCAAGTTCTGATAGGTCTTATATCCGGGATGATCTTACTGCGATCTTAGATTATCCTATCTCTCATTTGTCACCTGGAATCATCGTTCATACCCCTCTTAGAGAGCGTCTAATTCGTGATTCGGTATTCCTTGGTTGTCCATTGAAGATCAAAGATGTCATTTTAGAGGCTGAATTGATACCATTGCCTTTGATTGATCTTGATGTTATTCTTGGCATGGATTGGCTTTCTTCTCATCATGCAATTCTCGATTGCCACGAGAAGCTTGTTATTTTTCGTAGACCAGGATTCTCAGAACTTGTTTTTGAAGGTAAACTTCAAACGAGATCCCTCTCTTTTATTTCAATGTTGACTGCGCATAAATTAATGCGTAAGGGTTGTGAGGCATTCTTGGCATTTGTCATCGATACTTCTCTTTCTGAAACTAAACTAGATGACATCTCGATCGTGAATGAATTTCCTGATGTCTTTCCCCAAGACTTACCAGGACAACCTCCGAATCGAGAGATTGATTTTTCCATTGACGTACTTCCTGGAATCACACATATATCGATTACTCCATATCGAATGTCGCCTGCTGAGCTCAAGGAACTCCAGACACAACTTGGGGAATTATTGGAGAAGGGGTTCATACGACCAAGCACATCTCCGTGGGGTGCTCCAGTTCTTTTTGTCAAGAAGAAAGATGGATCACTTCGCCTATGTGTCGACTACCGTCAATTGAACAAGGTGACAATTAAGAACAAATATCCTCTTCCAAGAATCAATGATCTGTTTGATCAATTGCAAGGAGCAACTTTGTTCTCAAAAATTGATTTGCGATCCGGTTATCACCAACTCAAGATTAGGGAATCTGATATCCCTAAGTCTGCTTTTCGAACCAGATACAGTCATTTTGAATTCTGTGTTATGCCTTTTGGACTCACAAATGCTCCTGCAGCTTTTATGGATCTTATGAATCGGGTCTTTCGGCCGTACTTAGATAAGTTTGTCATCATCTTCATTGATGACATTCTTATTTATTCTAAATCGGACGACAAGCATTCTCATCATCTAAGAATTGCTCTGAACATTCTCAGAGAAAATCAGCTTTATGCTAAATTCTCGAAGTGTGAATTTTGGCTTCGTGAGGTAAGCTTTTTGGGTCATCAAATTTCTAAAGAAGGAATCTACGTCGATCCAGTGAAGATTCAAGCTATACTAGATTGGGAGCGTCCAAAGAACGTGACAGAGATTCATAGTTTTCTGGGATTAGCTGGATATTATCGACGGTTTGTTCAAGACTTTTCGTTATTGGCTTCATCTTTGACTAAATTGACTCGAAAAGGGGTAAAATTTGAATGGAGTGAAGAATGCGAGGAAGCATTTCAAGAATTGAAAAGACGACTCATTTCAGCTCCTATTCTTGCTTTGCCAGACCCAGCGATTGGAGAATTTACCATTTATAGCGACGCCTCGAGACAAGGATTAGGATGCGTTCTCATGCAAGAAGGAAAGGTTATTGCCTACGCTTCAAGGAAATTGAAGAAGAACGAAGAAAATTATCCTACACATGATTTAGAGTTGGCTGCAATCGTCTTTGCATTGAAGATCTGGAGGCACTATCTGTACGGTGCAACTTGTCAGGTTTTCACTGATCACAAGAGCTTAAAGTATATCACCACGCAAAAGGAGCTCAACCTCAGGCAAAGGCGATGGATGGAGTTGATTAGTGACTATGACTTAGTCATCGATTATCATCCTGGCAAGGCGAACGTTGTTGCAGATGCTCTGAGTAGAAAGTCTTCTACCTCACTTGCTTCGATTCAATCTTTTTATCTTCCTATGTTGGAGCAATTTAAATCTTTACACATTTCGCTCGATTGTGAAAAGTCTAATGATTCTGCCTTAATCGCCAAATTCGAGGTTAGACCTACCTTGTTCGAGCAAATTCGAGAAAGACAATCACACGATGTTCATTTACAACAGAAGATAGCGAAGCTAAATCAAGGAAAAGAAATCGAATTTCAAATTCGGGATGATGAACTTCTTACTTTTAAAAATCGTGTTTGTGTTCTATCAGAACTTGATGTTCGTAGAGCTATTCTTGAGGAAGCCCATTCTTCAGCCTATGCTATGCATCCTGGTAGTACCAAAATGTACAAAACACTTCGGGAGCATTATTGGTGGCCAGGTATGAAACGGGACATTTCTGAATTTGTATCAAAGTGCTTATCATGCCAACAGATTAAACCGGAACACCAAAAACCAGCCGGCATGCTTCAACCACTACCTATTCCTGAGTGGAAATGGGAAAACGTCACAATGGATTTTGTTTCTGGTTTACCTCGAACCCAAAAGGGTCATGACTCAATTTGGGTCATTGTCGATCGTCTGACGAAATCGGCACATTTCCTTCCAGTGCATACCAATGATCTTTAGAGAAACTTGCCAAGTTATATGTCGATGACATCGTGAGATTGCACGGAGTACCAGTGTCAATCATATCTGACCGTGATCCAAGATTCACTTCCCGTTTTTGGCCTAGTCTGCAGAAAGCGCTAGGTACAAAATTACTATTCAGTACCTCGTTTCATCCACAGACTGATGGACAGTCAGAGAGAACTATACAGACACTAGAAGACATGCTACGTGCAGTGGTGTTGAAATTGGGAGGTAGCTGGGATAAGTACGTGACTTTGGTGGAATTCGCTTATAACAACAGTTATCATTCAAACATTGGAATGCCCCCGTACGAAGCTCTGTATGGCCGAAAGTGTCGAACACCGCTCTTTTGGGATGAGGTTGGCGAGAGACAAATCGAACAAGTATAGCTTATCGAAGATGCGAAGGCAAAAATACAACTCATTCGAGACAGACTTAAGGCATCGCAAGATCGACAGAAAAGCTACGCAGATAATAGGAGGCGCGATTTGGAGTTTAATGAAGGAGACAAAGTTTTTCTGAAAGTTTCTCCATGGAAGGGCGTGTTGCGTTTCCGCCGTCGAGGAAAGTTGAGTCCAAGGTATATTGGCCCGTTTACGATCATGCAAAGGATTGGTCGTGTCGAGTATCGACTTGAGCTACCATCGGAATTATCAAAGATTCACGATGTCTTCCATGTCTCTATGCTTAGAAAATATGAACCAGATCTTTCGCACGTGCTCAAATATCCCCCAATTGTATTAAAAGAAAATCTATCGTACGAAGTACAACCTGTTCAAATTGTAGATCGCCGAGAGAAAATGCTTCGTAACAAATCCATTCCTATGGTGAGAATTCTATGGAGAAGTGATCAAATTGAAGAAGAAACATGGGAACCAGAGTCAGTCATGCGTCAACACCATCCAAATCTCTTTTCATCTCTAGGTACGTTTATGTTTCGAGGACGAAACTTTTTAGAGGAGGGGATACTTTATAATATCTTAGCTCAACTAGATTTTTTTTTAGAAAGCCCAAGACCTATTTATTTATTTTATGGCCCAAAAGGCCAGCCCTATCTTAGCCCAATTAGAATTTTTTTTAGAAAGTCCAAACTTATTTATTTATTTATTTTGTGGCCCAAAGTTTCAGCCCACTTAAATGGCCTGATATATAATTAGTAAGGCTAAAGTTAAAAAAAAAGAGAAAAAAGAACGGGAGAAGAAAAGCAAAAGAGGGGAAAGAAAAGAGTGAAGAGGAGAAACCCTTGTTGATCAAATTCTCCCTTACAACCCTTATCCTAGGTGGTTTCTAAGTTGTTTTGAGGTAAGTGGTGTGTGAATTAAGCTTCCTTCTTCCATGGTTTTGTAATTTTGTGGTGTTTTTCTTTTTGGTATGTGGGTAATTCGCAGACTGTTCGAACTGAATTTGACATAGCTATTGCCCTCGAAACTTTGCAAACTTAATTTCTGTACGTAGCTGAACTTGTTACTTTCCATAGCCACTTGAAACGCCTCAATCTGATTATTCTACAATTAGTTATGATTTTTCTCGTAAACTGCCGCTAGCTGGAAAATTTCAGAATTTTTATGTCGAATTCAAACTTATCTTCTATCGTTTCGTTTAGTTAATGTATTGAAACGGGTTATGTGGGATTGGGAACTGATGTTAAGGAGTTACATACTATTTTTATTTAATATCGACTCGTTCGAACTCGATTAGGATTTGTTTTTAGCAATGAAAGGAATGTTACCGCTAATAGTTAGTTATATTTAATTTGTCTTTAATTGCTCATCTCCTTTCTAGGTAAAGAACCATCGACGAAGGACAAGGAACCGACTTCAGATTCCGGAGAGAGTTAATCACTTCCTTGTGAGTTGATAATTCGGGAACGCCTTCTCTTGTGGGAAGTGTGGACCCTCGATAAATGTGCATTTATTTTAGTTTTAGTTAATTGATAAGAAAATTATTTGGTATTGTGTTATGTGGTAAAGAGCCTGATTGGCTCGATTGCTCTGGTTAGAGTCGTGTTAGCCATTTTATGAGTATTATTGATTTTAACTTATGTTGAAGAGTCTTGCCGGCTCGGTATCTGATAACATTTATTGTGAATTATTTGAGAATTGATTTCTGGTTATTCTTGTGTGCTATTAAGACTCTAACTTGAGTCGTTATTCATCTTATGATGCACATGCATATGTATGTCTGGTACCAAGGTTAAGTAGCCCGAATTGGTCACGGTTCGGGTGAGTTGGAGCGACATTGATTAAGTAGCCCGAATTTGTCGCGGTTCGGGTGAGTTAGAGTGACAACCAAGTTGCCCGTTGCTTGGCAAACCCGGGTGAGTTGTAAATGGATCAGTCTATTATAGGCTCAGTCAACGTCACCGGTGTGGGACATGCATGTCATATATGTTTATATGTTTGATCATTTCAAGTATTCACATTGATATTGAGTTGTGAACTTTAGCACTTGGCGTGTTGAGAAAGAATATTAATGTGCATTTTATCTAGAGTAACGGTGACGGGCTTGGACTGTCTCTCGACGGAGAGCTCAGTTCGAGGAGGATATTGACTACCCATGCGTCTTTTATGTGATAACATGTTGTTTGAACTAATTGTGTTATTCGTAAATGTGCACTAAGGTTTTTATTTTCATTAATATGTACACTGAGTGAGAATAGTTATTGTGGGACGAAATGTTGGATTTTATGTTATGAACCGCGAGTGGGAATACATGCTTCGTATAAGGGTCGGGGTGATCGGCTTATCACCTCACTGAGCTAGTGGTTTTGCTCACCCCCATCATTCTTTCCTTTTCAGGTTGTTGATATCGTTTTGGTTGGAGGTTTTCCTATCGTTTGCTCGTCATCCAATCAGTGTTTTGGGTACTTTATCTTTTATGTAAATTGACGGATTCATTGGCGAGATTGTATAGTTTATATTTGGTGACCCCCTTGATGTTTCTTTTTGGTACTCTCGCGATGTTATATCGTTCATGTATATTTTCTTTAAACTAAGTTACACCGTTGAATTTTGTACCTTTGTAAATCCTTGTTGATACTTTATGAGATGATGTCATCGGGTTGTACCAGTTGTTATCGGTTGTTCAGTTCTACAGGTACTTGATAGCAAGCCTTACGTTTTCTATAAATTTTGTGGAGTGGAGTGCACCCATTCCGCGAAATTTATGGTTAACGTGGCGGTTGTCGCGTTCTGTCTGGGGTCGGGGCGTGACAAAAATGATGTAAATATGCATCGAAACGAAGGAAATGCTGATCGTAATGAGAAAAAGTGCATAAAAATGAAGGAAATATTGATCGTAACGAGAAAATGAGCATCAAATGAAGGAAATATGCATCGAAACGAATGAAATATTCATCGTAATGAGAAATGGAGCATCAAAATGAAGGAAATATTCTTCTAAACGAAAGAAATGTTGTTCGTAATGAGAAAAGGAGCATCAAAATGAAATAAATATGCAACGAAACAAAGGAAATATTGATCATAACGAGAAAACGAGCATCAAAAAGAAGGAAATCTGCATCAAAACGAGTGATATGTTGATCGTAACAAGAAAAGGAGCATCAAAATGAAGGAAATATGCATCGAAATGAAGGAAATGTTGATCGTAAGGAGAAAATGAGCCTTAACATGAAGGAAATATTCATCGAAACGAAGGAAATGTAGATCGTAATGAGAAAAGGAGCATCAAAATGGAGGAAATATGCATCGAAACAAAGGAAATATAGATCTTAACAAGAAAACGAGCAACAAAAGATGGAAATATGCATAAAAATGAATGAAATGTTGATCGTAACAAGAAAAGGAGCATCAAAATGAAGTAAATATGCATTGAAACGAAGAAAATACTGATCGTAATGAGAAAAAGTGCATCAAAATGAAGGATATGTGCATCGAAACGAAGGAAATATTGATCGTAATGTGAAAATGAGCATCAAAATGAAGGAAATATGAATCAAAACGAAGGAAATATTGATCGTAACGAGAAATGAAGCATCAAAATTAAGGAAATCTTCATCGAAACGAAAGAAATATTTTTCGTAATGAGAAAAGGAGCATCAAAATGAAGGAAATATGCATCGAAACAAAGGAAATATTGATCATAACGAGAAAACGACCATCAAAAAGAAGGAAATCTGCATCGAAACGAATGATATGTTGATCGTAACAAGAAAAGAAGCATCAAAATGAAGGAAAGGTTGATCGTAATGAGAAAAGGAGCATCAAAATGAAGGAAATATGCATCGAAACGAAGGAAAGGTTGATCATAATGAGAAAATGAGCATTGAAATGAAGGAAATATTCATCGAAACGAACGAAATGTCGAACGTAATGAGAAAAGGAGCACAAAAATGAAGGAAATATGCATCGAAACAAAGGAAATTTGATCATAACGAGTAAACGAGCATCGAAAAGAAGGAAATCTACATCAAAACGAATGAAATGTTGATCGTAACAAGAAAAGGAGCATCAAAATGGAGGGAATATGCATCGAAATGAAGGAAATGTTGATCGTAACGAGAAAATGAGCATTAAAATTAATGAAGTAATCATTAAAATGAAGGAAATGTTGATCGTAATGACAAAAGGAGCATCAAAATGAAGGAAATATGCATCGAAACGAATGAAACGTTGATCGTAACAAGAAAAGAAGCATCAAAATGAAGTAAATATGCATAAAAACGAAGGAAATGCTGATCGGAATGAGAAAATGAGCATTAAAATGAAGGAAATATGCATTGAAACGAAGGTAATGTTGATCGTAAAAAGAAAATGATTATCAAAACGAAGGAAATATGCATCGAAACGAAGAAAATATTGATCGTAACGAGAAAACAAGCGTCAAAAGAAGGAAATCTGCATCAAAACGAATGAAATGTTGATCGTAACAAAAAAAGGAGCGTCAAAAAAAGTAAATATGCATCGAAACGAAGGAAATGCTGATCGTAACGAGAAAAAGTGCATCAAAATGAAGGAATTATTCATCGAAACGAAGGAAATATTGATCGTAATGAGAAAGTGAGCATCAAAATGAAGGAAATATGCATCGAAACGAAGGAAATGTTGATCGTAACGAGAAAATTAGCATTAAAATGAAGGAAATATTCATCAAAACGAAGGAAATGTTGACCGTAATGAGAAAAGGATCATCAAAACGAAGGAAATATGCATCAAAATAAAGGAAATTGATCGTAACGAGAAAATGAGCATCAAAAAGAAGGAAATCTGTAACGAAACGAGTGAAATGTTTATCATAACATGAAAATAAGCATCAAAATGTATGAAATATGCATCGAAACGAAGGAAATGTTAATCGTAACAAGAAAAGGAGCATCAAAAAGAAGGAAATCTACATCGAAACGAATGAAATGTTGATCGTAACAAGAAAAGAAGCATAAAAATGAAGTAAATATGCATCGAAACGAAGGAAATGCAGATCGTAATGAGAAAATGAGCAACAAAATGAAGGAAATATGCATCTGAGCCTTAAAATGAAGGAAATATTCATCGAAACGAAGGAAATGTTGACCGTAATGAGGAAAGGAGCATCAAAATGGTGGAAATATGCATCGAAACAAAGGAAATATTGATCATAACAAGAAAACGAGCATCAAAAAGATGGAAATATGCATCAAAATGAATGAAATGATGATCGTAACAAGAAAAGGAGCATCAAAATGATGTAAATATGCATCGAAACGAAGGAAATACTGATCGTAATGAGAAAAAGTGCATAAAAATGAAGGAAATATGCATCGAAACGAAGGAAATATTGATCGTAACGAGAAAATAAGCATCAAATGAAGGAAATATGAATCGAAACGAAGGAAATGTTGATCGTAATGAGAAATGGAGCATCAAAATGAAGGAAATATTCATCTAAACGAAAGAAATGTTGTTCATAATGAGAAAAGGAGCATCAAAATGAAATAAATATGCAACTAAACAAAGGAAATATTGATCATAACGAGAAAACGAGCATCAAAAAGAAGGAAATCTGCATCAAAACGAATGATATGTTGATCGTAACAAGAAAAGGAGCATCAAAATGAAGAAAATATGCATCGAAACGAAGGAAATGTTGATCGTAAGGAGAAAATGTGCCTTAACATGAAGGAAATATTCATCGAAACGAAGGAAATGTTGATCGTAATGAGAAAAGGAGCATCAAAATGGAGGAAATATGCATCGAAACAAAGGAAATATTGATCTTAATAAGAAAACGAGCATCAAAAGAAGGAAATATGCATCAAAACGAATGAAATGTTGATCGTGACAAGAAAAGGAGCATCAAAATGAAGTAAATATGCATTGAAACGAAGGAAATGTTGATCGTAATTAGAAAAAGTGCATAAAAATGAAGGAAATATGCATCGAAACGAAGGAAATATTGATCGTAACGAGAAATGGAGAATCAAAATGAAGGAAAATGAATCGAAACGAAGGAAATGTTGATCCTACCGGGAAATGGAGCATCAAAATGAAGGAAATATGCATCGAAATGAAGGAAATGCTGATCGTAACGAGAAATAGAGCATCAAAATGAAGGAAATATGCATCGAAATGAAGGCAATATTGATCGTAATGATAAAATGAGAATCAAAACAAAGGAAATATGCATCGAAACGAAGGTAATGTTGATCATAAAGAGAAAATGAGCATTAAAATGAAGAAAATATTCATCGAAACGAAGGAAATGTTGATTGTAATGAGAAAATGAGCATCAAAATGAAGGAAATATGAATCGAAACTAAGGAAATATTGATCGTAACGAGAAATGGAGCATCAAAATTAAGAAAATATGCAACGAAATGAAGGTAATATTGACCGTTACGAGAAAATGAGAATCAAAACGAAGGAAATATGCATCGAAACGAAGGTATTGTTGATCATAAAGAGAAAATGAGAATCAAAATGAAGAAAATATGCATTGAAACAAACGAAATATTGATCGTAATGAGAAAACGAGAATAAAAAAAAGAAAATCTGCATCGAAACGAATGAAATGTTGATCATAACGAGAAAAAGAGCATCAAAATGAAGTAAATATACATCGAAACGAAGGAAATGTTTATCGTAACGAGAAAATGAGCATTAAAATGAAGGAAATATTCATCGAAACGAAGGAAATGTTGATCATAATGAGAAAAGGAGCATCAAAATGAAAGAAATATGCATAAAAACAAAGGAAATATTGAACATAACGAGAAAACGAGCATCAAAAAAAATGAAATCTGCATCGAAACGAGTGAAATGTTGATCGTAACAAGAAAAGGAGCATCAAAATGAAGGGAATATGCATCGAAATGAAGGAAATGTTGATCGTAACAAGAAAATGAGCATTAAAATTAATGAAGTATTCATCAAAACGACTGAAATGTTGATCGTAATGAGAAAATGAGCATCAAAATGAAGGAAATATGCATCGAAACAAAGAAAATATTGATCATAACAAGAAAACGAGCATCAATAAGAAGGAAATCTACATCAAAACGAATGAAATGTTGATTGTAACAAGAGAAGGAGCATCAAAATGATGTAAATATGCATTGAAACGAAGAAAATGCTGATCTTAATGAGAAAAAGTGCATCAAAATGAAGGAAATGTGCATCGAAACGAAGGAAATATTGATCATAATGTGAAAATGAGCATCAATATGAAGGAAATATGAATCGAAACGAAGGAAATGTTGATCGTAACGAGAAATGAAGCATCAAAATTAAGGAAATATTCATCGAAACTAAAGAAATGTTTTTCGTAATGAGAAAACGAGCATCAAAATGAAGGAAATATGCATCGAAACAAAGGAAATATTGATCATAACGAGAAAACGACCATCAAAAAGAAGGAAATCTACATCGAAACGAATGATATGTCGATCGTAACAAGAAAAGGAGCATCAAAATGAAGGAAATATGCATCGAAACGAAGGAAATGTTGATCGTAATGAGAAAATGAGCATTAAAATGAAGGAAATATTCATCGAAACGAACGAAATGTCGATCGTAATGAGAAAATGAGCATCAAAATGAAGGAAATATGCATCGAAATAAAAGAAATTTGATCATAACTAGTAAACGAGCATCGAAAAGGAGGAAATCTACATCAAAACTAATGAAATGTAGATCGTAACTAGAAAAGGAGCATCAAAATGAAGGGAATATGTATCAAAATGAAGGAAATGTTGATCGTAACGAGAAAATGAGCATTAAAATTAATGAAGTATTAATCAAAACGAAGGAAATGTTGAACGTAATGACAAAAGGAGCATCAAAATGAAGGAAATATGCATCGAAACGAATGAAACGTTGATCGTAACAAGAAAAGAAGCATCAAAATGAAGTAAATATGCATAGAAACGAATGAAATGCTGATCGGAATGAGAAAATGAGCAACAAAATGAAGGAAATATACATCGAAACGAAGGAAATATTGATCGTTATGAGAAAATGAGCATCAAGATAAAGGAAATATGCATCAAAACGAATGAAATATTGATGGTAACAAGAAAATGAGCATTAAAATGAAGGAAATATGCATTGAAACGAGGGTAATGTTGATCGTAAAAAGAAAATGATTATCAAAACGAAGGAAATATGCATCGAAACGAAGGAAATATTGATCGTAACGAGAAAACAAGCGTTAAAAAGAAGGAAATCTGCATCAAAACGAATGAAATGTTGATCGTAACAAGAAAAGGAGCGTCAAAATAAAGTATATATGCATCGAAACGAAGGAAATGCTGATCGTAACGAGAAAAAGTGCATCAAAATGAAGGAATTATTCATCGAAACGAAGGAAATATTGATCGTAATGAGAAAGTGAGCATCAAAATGAAGGAAATATGCATCGAAAGGAAGGAAATGTTGATCGTAACGAGAAAATTAGCATTAAAATGAAGGAAATATTCATCAAATCGAAGGAAATGTTGACCGTAATAAGAAAAGGATCATCAAAACGAAGGAAATATGCATCAAAATAAAGGAAATATTGATCTTAACGAGAAAATGAACATCAAAAAGAAGGAAATCTGTATCGAAACGAATGAAATGTTTATAATAACAAGAAAATGAGCATCAAAATGTATGAAATATGCATCGAAACGAAGGAAATGTTAATCGTAACAAGAAAAGGAGCATCAAAAAGAAGGAAATCTGCATCGAAACGAATGAAATGTTGATCGTAACAAGAAAAGAAGCATAAAAATGAAGTAAATATGCATCGAAACGAAGGAAATGCAGATCGTAATGAGAAAATGAGCAACAAAATGAAGGAAATATGCATCTGAGCCTTAAAATGAAGGAAATATTCATCGAAACGAAGGAAATGTTGACCGTAATGAGAAAAGGAGCATCAAAATGGAGGAAATATGCATCGAAACAAAGGAAATATTGATCATAACAAGAAAACGAGCATAAAAAGATGGAAATATGCATCAAAATGAATGAAATGATGATCGTAACAAGAAAAGGAGCATCAAAATTATGTAAATATGCATCGAAACGAAGGAAATACTGATCATAATGAGAAAAAGTGCATAAAAATGAAGGAAATACGCATCGAAACGAAGGAAATATTGTTCGTAACGAGAAAATGAGCATCAAATGAAGGAAATATGAATCGAAACGAAGAAAATGTTGATCGTAATGAGAAATGGAGCATCAAAATGAAGTAAATATTCATCTAAACGAAAGAAATGTTGTTCGTAATGAGAAAAAGGAGCATCAAAATGAAATAAATATGCAACGAAACAAAGGAAATATTGATCATAACGAGAAAATGAGCATAAAAAAAAAGGAAATCTGCATCAAAATGAGTGATATGTTGATCGTAACAAGAAAAGGAGCATCAAAATGAAGGAAAAATGCATCGAAACGAAGGAAATGTTGATCGTAAGGAGAAAATGAGCCTTAACATGAAAGAAATATTCATCGAAACGAAGGAAATGTTGATCGTAATGAGAAAAGGAGCATCAAAATGGAGGAAATATGCATCGAAACAAAGGAAATATTGATCTTAACAAGAAAACGAGCATCAAAAGAAGGAAATATGCATCAAAACGAATGAAATGTTGATCGTGACAAGAAAAGTAGCATCAAAATGAAGTAAATATGCATTGAAACGAAGGAAATGTTGATCGTAATTAGAAAAAGTGCATAAAAATGAAGGAAATATGCATCGAAACGAAGGAAATATTGATCGTAACGAGAAATGGAGCATCAAAATGAAGGAAAATGAATCGAAACGAAGGAAATGTTGATCGTACCGAGAAATGGAGCATCAAAATGAAGGAAATATGCATCGAAATGAAGGAAATGCTTATCGTAACGAGAAATAGAGCATCAAAATG
This sequence comes from Pogostemon cablin, assembly GCA_023678885.1. NCBI lineage: Eukaryota > Viridiplantae > Streptophyta > Magnoliopsida > Lamiales > Lamiaceae > Pogostemon > Pogostemon cablin. The sequence goes on along the minus strand of CM042952.1, from coordinate 2,474,364 downwards.
ATGGAAATATACATCGAAATGAAGGTAATATTGATCGTAACGAGAAAATGAGAATCAAAACGAAGGAAATATGCATCGAAACGAAGGTAATGTTGATCATGAAGAGAAAATGAGCATTAAAATGAAGGAAATATTCATCGAAACGAAGGAAATGTTGATCGTAATGAGAAAATGAGCATCAAAATGTAGTAAATATGCATCGAAACAATGAAAATGCTGATCGTAATGAGGAAAAGTGCATCAAAATGAAGGAAATATGCATCGAAACAAAGGAAATATAGATCGTAATGAGAAAATGAGCATCAAAATGAAGGAAATATGAATCGAAACTAAGGAAATATTGATCGTAACGAGAAATGGAGCATCAAAATTAAGAAAATATGCATCGAAATGAAGGTAATATTGACCATTACAAGAAAATGAGAATCAAAACGAAGGAAATATGCATCGAAACGAAGGTAATGTTGATCATAAAGAGAAAATGAGAATCAAAATGAAGAAAATATGCATTGAAACAAACGAAATATTGATCGTAATGAGAAAACGAGAATAAAAAAAGGAAATCTGCATCGAAACGAATGAAATGTTGATCATAACGAGAAAAGGAGCATCAAAATGAAGTAAATATGCATCGAAACGAAGGAAATGTTTATCGTAACGAGAAAATGAGCATTAAAATGAAGGAAATATTCATCGAAACGAAGGAAATGTTGATCATAATGAGAAAAGGAGCATCAAAATTAAAGAAATATGCATAAAAACAAAGGAAATATTGAACATAACGAGAAAACGAGCATAAAAAAGAATGAAATCTGCATCGAAACGAGTGAAATGTTGATCGAAACAAGAAAAGGAGCATCAAAATGAAGGGAATATGCATCGAAATGAAGGAAATGTTGATCGTAACAAGAAAATGAGCATTAAAATTAATGAAGTATTCATCAAAACGACTGAAATGTTGATCGTAATGAGAAAAGGAGCATCAAAATGAAGGAAATATGCATCGAAACAAAGAAAATATTGATCATAACAAGAAAACGAGCATCAAAAAGAAGGAAATCTACATCAAAACGAATGAAATGTAGATTGTAACAAGAGAAGGAGCATCAAAATGAAGTAAATATGCATTGAAACGAAGAAAATGCTGATCGTAATGAGAAAAAGTGTATCAAAATGAAGGAAATGTGCATCGAAACGAAGGAAATATTGATCATAATGTGAAAATGAGCATCAATATGAAGGAAATATGAATTTAAACGAAGGAAATGTTGATCGTAACGAGAAATGAAGCATCAAAATTAAGGAAATATTCATCGAAACAAAAGAAATGTTTTTCGTAATGAGAAAAGGAGCATCAAAATGAAGGAAATATGCATCGAAACAAAGGAAATATTGATCATAACGAGAAAACGACCATCAAAGAGAAGAAAATCTACATCGAAACAAATGATATGTTGATCGTAACAAGAAAAGGAGCATCAAAATGAAGGAAATATGCATCGAAACAAAGGAAATGTTGATCGTAATGAGAAAATTAACATTAAAATTAAGGAAATATTCATCGAAACGAACGAAATGTCGATCGTAATGAGAAAATGAGCATCAAAATGATGGAAATATGCATCGAAACAAAGGAAATTTGATCATAACGAGTAAACGAGCATCGAAAAGGAGGAAATCTACATCAAAACTAATGAAATGTTGATCGTAATTAGAAAAGGAGCATCGAAATGAAGGGAATATGCATCAAAATGAAGGAAATGTTGATCGTAACGAGAAAATGAGCATTAAAATTAATGAAATATTAATCAAAACGAAGGAAATGTTGAACGTAATGACAAAAGGAGCATCAAAATGAAGGAAATATGCATCGAAACGAATGAAACGTTGATCGTAACAAGAAAAGAAGCATCAAAATGAAGTAAATATGAATAGAAACGAAGGAAATACTGATCGGAATGAGAAAATGAGCAACAAAATGAAGGAAATATGCATCGAAACGAAGGAAATATTGATCGTTATGAGAAAATGAGCATCAAGATAAAGGAAATATGCATCAAAACGAAGGAAATGTTGATCGTAACGAGAAAATGAGCATTAAAATGAAGGAAATATGCATTGAAACGAGGGTGATGTTGATCGTAAAAAGAAAATGATTATCAAAACTAAGGAAATATGCATCGAAACGAAGGAAATATTGATCGTAACGAGAAAACAAGCGTAAAAAAGAAGGAAATTTACATCAAAACGAATGAAATGTTGATCGTAACAAGAAAATGAGCGTCAAAATAAAGTAAATATGCATCGAAACGAAGGAAATGCTGATCGTAACGAGAAAAAGTGCATCAAAATGAAGGAATTATTCATCGAAACGAAGGAAATATTGATCGTAATGAGAAAGTGAGCATCAAAATGAAGGAAATATGCATCGAAACGAAGGAAATGTTGATCGTAACGAGAAAATTAGCATTAAAATGAAGGAAATATTCATCAAAATGAAGGAAATGTTGACCGTAATGAGAAAAGGAGCATCAAAACGAAGGAAATATGCATCGAAACAAAGGAAATATTGATCATAACAAGAAAACGAGCATAAAAAGATGGAAATATGCATCAAAATGAATGAAATGATGATCGTAACAAGAAAAGGAGCATCAAAATTATGTAAATATGCATCGAAACGAAGGAAATACTGATCGTAATGAGAAAAAGTGCATAAAAATGAAGGAAATACGCATCGAAACGAAGGAAATATTGTTCGTAAGGAGAAAATGAGCATCAAATGAAGGAAATATGAATCGAAACGAAGAAAATGTTGATCGTAATGAGAAATGGAGCATCAAAACGAAGGAAATATTCATCTAAACGAAAGAAATGTTGTTCGTAATGAGAAAAAGGAGCATCAAAATGAAATAAATATGCAACGAAACAAAGGAAATATTGATCATAACGAGAAAATGAGCATAAAAAAAAGGAAATCTGCATCAAAATGAGTGATATGTTGATCGTAACAAGAAAAGGAGCATCAAAATGAAGGAAAAATGCATCGAAACGAAGGAAATGTTGATCGTAAGGAGAAAATGAGCCTTAACATGAAAGAAATATTCATCGAAACGAAGGAAATGTTGATCGTAATGAGAAAAGGAGCATCAAAATGGAGGAAATATGCATCGAAACAAAGGAGATATTGATCTTAACAAGAAAACGAGCATCAAAAGAAGGAAATATGCATCAAAACGAATGAAATGTTGATCGTGACAAGAAAAGGAGCATCAAAATGAAGTAAATATGCATTGAAACGAAGGAAATGTTGATCGTAATTAGAAAAAGTGCATAAAAATGAAGGAAATATGCATCGAAACGAAGGAAATATTGATCGTAACGAGAAATGGAGCATCAAAATGAAGGAAAATGAATCGAAACGAAGGAAATGTTGATCGTACCGAGAAATGGAGCATCAAAATGAAGGAAATATGCATCGAAATGAAGGAAATGCTTATCGTAACGAGAAATAGAGCATCAAAATGATGGAAATATACATCGAAATGAAGGTAATATTGATCGTAACGAGAAAATGAGAATCAAAACGAAGGAAATATGCATCGAAACGAAGGTAATGTTGATCATGAAGAGAAAATGAGCATTAAAATGAAGGAAATATTCATCGAAACGAAGGAAATGTTGATCGTAATGAGAAAATGAGCATCAAAATGTAGTAAATATGCATCGAAACAATGAAAATGCTGATCGTAATGAGGAAAAGTGCATCAAAATGAAGGAAATATGCATCGAAACAAAGGAAATATAGATCGTAATGAGAAAATGAGCATCAAAATGAAGGAAATATGAATCGAAACTAAGGAAATATTGATCGTAACGAGAAATGGAGCATCAAAATTAAGAAAATATGCATCGAAATGAAGGTAATATTGACCGTTACAAGAAAATGAGAATCAAAACGAAGGAAATATGCATCGAAACGAAGGTAATGTTGATCATAAAGAGAAAATGAGAATCAAAATGAAGAAAATATGCATTGAAACAAACGAAATATTGATCGTAATGAGAAAACGAGAATAAAAAAAGGAAATCTGCATCGAAACGAATGAAATGTTGATCATAACGAGAAAAGGAGCATCAAAATGAAGTAAATATGCATCGAAACGAAGGAAATGTTTATCGTAACGAGAAAATGAGCATTAAAATGAAGGAAATATTCATCGAAACGAAGGAAATGTTGATCATAATGAGAAAAGGAGCATCAAAATGAAAGAAATATGCATAAAAACAAAGGAAATATTGAACATAACGAGAAAACGAGCATAAAAAAGAATGAAATCTGCATCGAAACGAGTGAAATGTTGATCGAAACAAGAAAAGGAGCATCAAAATGAAGGGAATATGCATCGAAATGAAGGAAATGTTGATCGTAACAAGAAAATGAGCATTAAAATTAATGAAGTATTCATCAAAACGACTGAAATGTTGATCGTAATGAGAAAAGGAGCATCAAAATGAAGGAAATATGCATCGAAACAAAGAAAATATTGATCATAACAAGAAAACGAGCATCAAAAAGAAGGAAATCTACATCAAAACGAATGAAATGTTGATTGTAACAAGAGAAGGAGCATCAAAATGAAGTAAATATGCATTGAAACGAAGAAAATGCTGATCGTAATGAGAAAAAGTGTATCAAAATGAAGGAAATGTGCATCGAAACGAAGGAAATATTGATCATAATGTGAAAATGAGCATCAATATGAAGGAAATATGAATTTAAACGAAGGAAATGTTGATCGTAACGAGAAATGAAGCATCAAAATTAAGGAAATATTCATCGAAACAAAAGAAATGTTTTTCGTAATGAGAAAATGAGCATCAAAATGAAGGAAATATGCATCGAAACAAAGGAAATATTGATCATAACGAGAAAACGACCATCAAAGAGAAGAAAATCTACATCGAAACGAATGATATGTTGATCGTAACAAGAAAAGGAGCATCAAAATGAAGGAAATATGCATCGAAACAAAGGAAATGTTGATCGTAATGAGAAAATTAACATTAAAATTAAGGAAATATTCATCGAAACGAACGAAATGTCGATCGTAATGAGAAAATGAGCATCAAAATGATGGAAATATGCATCGAAACAAAGGAAATTTGATCATAACGAGTAAACGAGCATCGAAAAGGATGAAATCTACATCAAAACTAATGAAATGTTGATCGTAATTAGAAAAGGAGCATCGAAATGAAGGGAATATGCATCAAAATGAAGGAAATGTTGATCGTAACGAGAAAATGAGCATTAAAATTAATGAAATATTAATCAAAACGAAGGAAATGTTGAACGTAATGACAAAAGGAGCATCAAAATGAAGGAAATATGCATCGAAACGAATGAAACGTTGATCGTAACAAGAAAAGAAGCATCAAAATGAAATAAATATGAATAGAAACGAAGGAAATACTGATCGGAATGAGAAAATGAGCAACAAAATGAAAGAAATATGCATCGAAACGAAGGAAATATTGATCGTTATGAGAAATTGAGCATCAAGATAAAGGAAATATGCATCAAAACGAAGGAAATGTTGATCGTAACGAGAAAATGAGCATTAAAATGAAGGAAATATGCATTGAAACGAGGGTGATGTTGATCGTAAAAAGAAAATGATTATCAAAACTAAGGAAATATGCATCGAAACGAAGGAAATATTGATCGTAACGAGAAAACAAGCGTCAAAAAGAAGGAAATCTGCATCAAAACGAATGAAATGTTGATCGTAACAAGAAAATGAGCGTCAAAATAAAGTAAATATGCATCGAAACGAAGGAAATGCTGATCGTAACGAGAAAAAGTGCATCAAAATGAAGGTATTATTCATCGAAACGAAGGAAATATTTATCGTAATGAGAAAGTGAGCATCAAAATGAAGGAAATATGCATCGAAACGAAGGAAATGTTGATCGTAACGAGAAAATTAGCATTAAAATGAAGGAAATATTCATCAAAATGAAGGAAATGTTGACCGTAATGAGAAAAGGAGCATCAAAACGAAGGAAATATGCATCGAAACAAAGGAAATATTGATCATAACAAGAAAACGAGCATAAAAAGATGGAAATATGCATCAAAATGAATGAAATGATGATCGTAACAAGAAAAGGAGCATCAAAATTATGTAAATATGCATCGAAACGAAGGAAATACTGATCGTAATGAGAAAAAGTGCATAAAAATGAAGGAAATACGCATCGAAACGAAGGAAATATTGTTCGTAACGAGAAAATGAGCATCAAATGAAGGAAATATGAATCGAAACGAAGAAAATGTTGATCGTAATGAGAAATGGAGCATCAAAATGAAGGAAATATTCATCTAAACGAAAGAAATATTGTTCGTAATGAGAAAAAGGAGCATCAAAATGAAATAAATATGCAACGAAACAAAGGAAATATTGATCATAACGAGAAAATGAGCATAAAAAAAAAGGAAATCTGCATCAAAATAAGTGATATGTTGATCGTAACAAGAAAAGGAGCATCAAAATGAAGGAAAAATGCATCGAAACGAAGGAAATGTTGATCGTAAGGAGAAAATGAGCCTTAACATGAAAGAAATATTCATCGAAACGAAGGAAATGTTGATCGTAATGAGAAAAGGAGCATCAAAATGGAGGAAATATGCATCGAAACAAAGGAAATATTGATCTTAACAAGAAAACGAGCATCAAAAGAAGGAAATATGCATCAAAACGAATGAAATGTTGATCGTGACAAGAAAAGGAGCATCAAAATGAAGTAAATATGCATTGAAACGAAGGAAATGTTGATCGTAATTAGAAAAAGTGCATAAAAATGAAGGAAATATGCATCGAAACGAAGGAAATATTGATCGTAACGAGAAATTGAGCATCAAAATGAAGGAAAATGAATCGAAACGAAGGAAATGTTGATCGTACCGAGAAATGGAGCATCAAAATGAAGGAAATATGCATCGAAATGAAGGAAATGCTTATCGTAACGAGAAATAGAGCATCAAAATGATGGAAATATACATCGAAATAAAGGTAATATTGATCGTAACGAGAAAATGAGAATCAAAACGAAGGAAATATGCATCGAAACGAAGGTAATGTTGATCATAAAGAGAAAATGAGCATTAAAATGAAGGAAATATTCATCGAAACGAAGGAAATGTTGATCGTAATGAGAAAATGAGCATTAAAATGTAGTAAATATGCATCGAAACAATGAAAATGCTGATCGTAATGAGGAAAAGTGCATCAAAATGAAGGAAATATGCATCGAAACAAAGGAAATATAGATCGTAATGAGAAAATTAGCATCAAAATGAAGGAAATATGAATCGAAACTAAGGAAATATTGATCGTAACGAGAAATGGAGCATCAAAATTAAGAAAATATGCATCGAAATGAAGGTAATATTGACCGTTACAAGAAAATGAGAATCAAAACGAAGGAAATATGCATCGAAACGAAGGTAATGTTGATCATAAAGAGAAAATGAGAATCAAAATGAAGAAAATATGCATTGAAACAAACGAAATATTGATCGTAATGAGAAAACGAGAATAAAAAAAGGAAATCTGCATCGAAACGAATGAAATGTTGATCATAACGAGAAAAGGAGCATCAAAATGAAGTAAATATGCATCGAAACGAAGGAAATGTTTATCGTAACGAGAAAATGAGCATTAAAATGAAGGAAATATTCATCGAAACGAAGGAAATGTTGATCATAATGAGAAAAGGAGCATCAAAATGAAAGAAATATGCATAAAAACAAAGGAAATATTGAACATAACGAGAAAACGAGCATAAAAAAGAATGAAATCTGCATCGAAACGAGTGAAATGTTGATCGAAACAAGAAAAGGAGCATCAAAATGAAGGGAATATGCATCGAAATGAAGGAAATGTTGATCGTAACAAGAAAATGAGCATTAAAATTAATGAAGTATTCATCAAAACGACTGAAATGTTGATCGTAATGAGAAAAGGAGCATCAAAATGAAGGAAATATGCATCGAAACAAAGAAAATATTGATCATAACAAGAAAACGAGCATCAAAAAGAAGGAAATCTACATCAAAACGAATGAAATGTTGATTGTAACAAGAGAAGGAGCATCAAAATGAAGTAAATATGCATTGAAACGAAGAAAATGCTGATCGTAATGAGAAAAAGTGTATCAAAATGAAGGAAATGTGCATCGAAACGAAGGAAATATTGATCATAATGTGAAAATGAGCATCAATATGAAGGAAATATGAATTTAAACGAAGGAAATGTTGATCGTAACGAGAAATGAAGCATCAAAATTAAGGAAATATTCATCGAAACAAAAGAAATGTTTTTCGTAATGAGAAAATGAGCATCAAAATGAAGGAAATATGCATCGAAACAAAGGAAATATTGATCATAACGAGAAAACGACCATCAAAGAGAAGAAAATCTACATCGAAACGAATGATATGTTGATCGTAACAAGAAAAGGAGCACCAAAATGAAGGAAATATGCATCGAAACAAAGGAAATGTTGATCGTAATGAGAAAATTAACATTAAAATTAAGGAAATATTCATCGAAACGAACGAAATGTCGATCGTAATGAGAAAATGAGCATCAAAATGATGGAAATATGCATCGAAACAAAGGAAATTTGATCATAACGAGTAAACGAGCATCGAAAAGGAGGAAATCTACATCAAAACTAATGAAATGTTGATCGTAATTAGAAAAGGAGCATCGAAATGAAGGGAATATGCATCAAAATGAAGGAAATGTTGATCGTAACGAGAAAATGAGCATTAAAATTAATGAAATATTAATCAAAACGAAGGAAATGTTGAACGTAATGACAAAAGGAGCATCAAAATGAAGGAAATATGCATCGAAACGAATGAAACATTGATCGTAACAAGAAAAGAAGTATCAAAATGAAGTAAATATGAATAGAAACGAAGGAAATACTGATCGGAATGAGAAAATGAGCAACAAAATTAAGGAAATATGCATCGAAACGAAGGAAATATTGATCGTTATGAGAAAATGAGCATCAAGATAAAGGAAATATGCATCAAAACGAAGGAAATGTTGATCGTAACGAGAAAATGAGCATTAAAATAAAGGAAATATGAATTGAAACGAGGGTGATGTTGATCGTAAAAAGAAAATGATTATCAAAACTAAGGAAATATGCATCGAAACGAAGGAAATATTGATCGTAACGAGAAAACAAGCGTCAAAAAGAAGGAAATCTGCATCAAAACTAATGAAATGTTGATCGTAACAAGAAAATGAGCGTCAAAATAAAGTAAATATGCATCGAAACGAAGGAAATGCTGATCGTAACGAGAAAAAGTGCATCAAAATGAAGGAATTATTCATCGAAATGAAGGAAATATTGATCGTAATGAGAAAGTAAGCATCAAAATGAAGGAAATATGCATCAAAACGAAGGAAATATTGATCGTAACGAGAAAATAAGCATTAAAATGAAGGAAATATTCATCAAAATGAAGGAAATGCAGACCGTAATAAGAAAAGGAGCATCAAAACGAAGGAAATATGCATCAAAATATAGGAAATATTGATCTTAACGAGAAAATGAGCATCAAAAAGAAGGAAATCTGTATCAAAACGAATGAAATGTTGATCGTAACAAGAAAAGGAGCATCAAAATGAAGGAAATATGCATCGAAATGAAGGAAATATTTATCGTAACAAGAAAAGGAGCATCAAAAAGAAGGAAATCTGCATCGAAACGAATGAAATGTTGATCGTAACAAGAAAAGATGCATCAAAATGAAGTAAATATGCATCGAATCGAAGAAAATGCAGATCGTAATGAGAAAATGAGCAACAAAATGAAGGAAATATGCATCTGAGCCTTAAAATGAAGGAAATATTCATCGAAACAAAGGAAATGTTGACCGTAATGAGAAAAGGAGCATCAAAATGGAGGAAATATGCATCGAAACAAAGGAAATATTGATCATAACAAGAAAACGAGCATAAAAAAGAAGGAAATATGCATCAAAATGAATGAAATGTTGATCGTAACAAGAAAAGGAGCATCAAAATGATGTAAATATGCATCGAAACGAAGGAAATGTTGATCGTAATGAGAAAAAGTGCATAAAAATGAAGGAAATATGCATCGAAACGAAGGAAATATTGATCGTAACGAGAAAATGAGCATCAAATGAAGGAAATATGAATCGAAACGAAGGAAATGTTGATCGTGATGAGAAATGGAGCATCAAAATGAAGGAAATATTCATCTAAACGAAAGAAATGTTGTTCGTAATGAGAAAAGGAGCATCAAAATGAAATAAATATGCAACTAAACAAAGGAAATATTGATCATAACGAGAAAACGAGCATCAAAAAGAAGGAAATCTGCATCAAAACGAATGATATGTTGATCGTAACAAGAAAAGGAGCATCAAAATGAAGAAAATATGCATCGAAACGAAGGAAATGTTGATCGTAAGGAGAAAATGTGCCTTAACATGAAGGAAATATTCATCGAAACGAAGGAAATGTTGATCGTAATGAGAAAAGGAGCATCAAAATGGAGGAAATATGCATAGAAAAAAAGGAAATATTGATCCTAACAAGAAATCGAGCATCAAAAGAAGGAAATATGCATAAAAACGAATGAAATGTTGATCGTAACAAGAAAAGGAGCATCAAAATGAAGTAAATATGCATCGAAACGAGGGAAATGTTGATCGTAATTAGAAAAAGTGCAAAAAAAAGAAGGAAATATGCATCGAAACGAATGAAATATTGATCGAACCAGAAATGGAGCATCAAAATGAAGGAAAATGAATCGAAACGAAGGAAATGTTGATCGTACCGAGAAATGGAGCATCAAAATGAAGGAAATATGCATAGAAATGAAGGAAATGCTGATCGTAACGAGAAATAGAGCATCAAAATGAATGAAATATGCATCGAAATGAAGGTAATATTGATCGTAACGACAAAATGGGAATCTAAACTAATGAAATATGCATCGAAACGAAGGTAATGTTGATCATAAAGAGAAAATGAGCATTAAAAGGAAGGAAATATTCATCGAAACGAAGGAAATGTTGATCGTAATGAGAAAATGAGCATCAAAATGTAGTAAATATGCATCGAAACAAAGGAAATGTTGATCGTAATTAGAAAAAGTGCATCAAAATGAAGGAAATATGCATCAAAACAAAGGAAATATTGATCGTAACGAGAAAATGAGCATCAAAATGAAGGAAATATGAATCGAAACGAAGGAAATATTGATCGTAACGAGAAATGGAGCATAAAAATTAAGGAAATATGCATCGAAATGAAGGTAATATTGACCGTTACGTGAAAATGAGAATCAAAACGAAGGAAATATGCATCGAAACGAAAGTAATGTTGATCGTAAAGAGAAAATGAGAATCGAAATGAAGGAAATATGCATTGAAACAAACGAAATATTGATCGTAATGAGAAAACGAGAATAAAAAAAAGGAAATCTGCATCGAAACGAATGAAATGTTGAACATAACGAGAAAAAGTGCATCAAAATGAAGTAAATATGCATCGAAAGGAAGGAAATGTTTATCGTAACGAGAAAATGAGCATTAAAATGAAGGAAATATTCATCGAAACGAAAGAAATGTTGATCATAATGAGAAAAATGAGCATCAAAATGAAAGAAATATGCATAAAAACAAAGGAAATATAGATCATAACGAGAAAACGAGCATAAAAAAGAATGAAATCTGCATCGAAACGAGTGAAATGTTGATCGTTACAAGAAAAGGACCATCAAAATTAAGGGAATATGCATCGAAATGAAGAAAATGTTGATCGTAACGAGAAAATGAGCATTAAAATTAATGAAGTATTCATCAAAACGACTGAAATGTTGATAGTAATGAGTAAAAGGAGCATCAAAATGAAGGAAATATGCATCAAAACAATGGAAATATTGATCATAACAAGAAAACGAGCATCAAAAAGAAGGAAATCTACATCAAAACGAATGAAATGTTGATCGTAACAAGAAAAGGATCATCAAAATGATGTAAATATGCATTGAAACGAAGAAAATGCTGATCGTAATGAGAAAAAGTGCATCAAAATGAAGGAAATATTGATCGTAATGTGAAAATGAGCATCAATATGAAGGAAATATGAATCGAAACGAAGGAAATATTTATCGTAACGAGAAATGAAGCATCAAAATTAAGGAAATATTCATCGAAACGAAAGAAATATTTTTCGTAATGAGAAAAGGAGCATCAAAATGAAGGAAATATACATCGAAACAAAGGAAATATTGATCATAACGAGAAAACGACCATCAAAAAGAAGGAAATCTGCATCGAAACGAATGATATATTGATCGTAACAAGAAAATGAGCATCAAAATGAAGGAAATATGCATCGAAACGAAGGAAAGGTTGATCGTATGAGAAAATGAGCATTAAAATGAAGGAAATATTCATGAAAACGAACGAAATGTCGATCGTAATAAGAAAATGAGCTTCAAAATGAAGGTAATATGCATCGAAACAAAGGAAATTTGATCATAACGAGTAAACGAGCATCGAAAAGAAGGAAATCTACATCAAAACGAATGAAATGTTGATCGTAACAAGAAAAGGAGCATCAAAATGAAGGAGATATGCATCGAAATGAAGGAAATGTTGATCGTAACAAGAAAAGGAGCATCGAAATGAGGGGAATATGCATCAAAATGAAGGAAATGTTGATCGTAACGAGAAAATGAGCATTAAAATTAATGAAGTATTAATCAAAACGAAGGAAATGTTGATTGTAATGACAAAAGGAGCATCAAAATGAAGGAAATATGCATCGAAACTAATGAAACGTTGATCGTAACAAGAAAAGAAGCATCAAAATGAAGTAAATATGCATAGAATCGAAGGAAATACAGATCGGAATGAGAAAATGAGCAACAAAATGAAAGAAATATGCATCGAAACGAAGGAAATATTGATCGTAATGAGAAAATGAGCATCAAGATAAAGGAAATATGCATCAAAACGAAGGAAATGTTGATCGTAACGAGAAAATGAGCATTAAAATGAAGGAAATATGCATTGAAACGAAGGTAATGTTGATCGTAAAAAGAAAATGATTATCAAAACGAAGGAAATTTGCATCGAAACGAAGGAAATATTGATCGTAACGAGAAAACAAGCGTCAAAAAGAAGGAAATCTACATCAAAACGAATGAAATGTTGATCGTAACAAGAAAAGGAGCGTCAAAATAAAGTAAATATGCATCGAAATGAAGGAAATTCTGATCGTAATGAGAAAAAGTGCATCAAAATGAAGGAATTATTCATCGAAACGAAGAAAATATTGATCGTAATGAGAAAGTGAGCATCAAAATGAAGGAAATATGCATCGAAATGAAGGAAATGTTGATCGTAACGATAAAATAAGCATTAAAATGAAGGAAATATTCATCAAAACTAAGGAAATGTTGACCGTAATGAGAAAAGGAGCATCAAAACGAAGGAAATATGCATCCAAATAAAGGAAATATTGATCGTAACGAGAAAATGAGCATCAAAAAGAAGGAAATCTGTATCGAAACGAATGAAATGTTGATCGTAACAAGAAAAAGAGCATCAAAATGAAGGAAATATGCATCGAAACGAAGGAAATGTTTATCGTAACAAGAAAAGGAGCATAAAAAAGAAGGTAATCTGCATCGAAACGAATGAAATGTTGATTGTAACAAGAAAAGAAGCATCAAAATGAAGTAAATATGCATCGAAACGAAGGAAATGCAGATCGTAATGAGAAAATGAGCAACAAAATGAAGGAAATATGCATCTGAGCCTTAAAATGAAGGAAATATTCATCGAAACGAAGGAAATGTTGACCGTAATGAGAAAAGGAGCATCAAAATGCAGGAAATATGCATCGAAACAAAGGAAATATTGATCATAACAAGAAAACGAGCATCAAAAAGAAGGAAATATGCATCAAAATGAATGAAATGATGATCGTAACAAGAAAAGGAGCATCAAAATGATGTAAATATACATCGAAACGAAGGAAATGATGATCGTAATGAGAAAAAGTGCATAAAAATGAAGGAAATATGCATTGAAACGAAGGAAATATTGATCGTAACGGGAAAATGAGCATCAAATGAAGGAAATATGAATCGAAACGAAGGAAATGTTGATCGTAATGAGAAATGGAGCATAAAAATGAAGGAAATATTCATCTAAACGAAAGAAATGTTGTTCGTAATGAGAAAAGGAGCATCAAAATGAAATAAATATGCAACGAAACAAAGAAAATATTGATCATAACGAGAAAACGAGCATCAAAAAGAAGGAAATCTGCATCAAAACGAATGATATGTTAATCGTAACAAGAAAAGGAGCATCAAAATGAAGGAAATATGCATCGAAACGAAGGAAATGTTGATCGTAAGGAGAAAATGAACCTTAACATGAAGGAAATATTCATCGAAACGAAGGAAATGTTGATCGTAATGAGAAAAAGAGCATCAAATGGAGGAAATATGCATCGAAAAAAAGGAAATATTGATCCTAACAAGAAAACGAGCATCAAAACGAATGAAATATTGATTGTAACAAGAAAAGGAGCATCAAAATGAAGTAAATATGCATCGAAACGAGGGAAATGTTGATTGTAATTAGAAAAAGTGCAAAAAATTAAGGAAATATGCATCGAAACGAAGGAAATATTGATCGAACCAGAAATAGAACATCAAAATGAAGGAAAATGAATCGAAACGAAGGAAATGTTGATCGCACCGAGAAATGGAGCATCAAAATGAAGGAAATATACATCGAAATGAAGGAAATGCTGATCGTAACGAGAAATAGAGCATCAAAATGAAGGAAATATGCATCGAAATGAAGGTAATATTGATCGTAGCGAGAAAATGAGAATCAAAACGAAGGAAGTATGCATCGAAACGAAGGTAATGTTGATCATAAAGAGAAAATGAACATTAAAAGGAAGGAAATATTCATCGAAACGAAGGAAATGTTGATCGTAATGAGAAAATGAGCATCAAAATGTAGTAAATATGCATCGAAACAAAGGAAATGCTGATCGTAATGAGAAAAAGTGCATCAAAATGAAGGAGATATGCATCGAAACAAAGGAAATATTGATCGTAACGAGAAAATGAGTATCAAAATGAAGAAAATATGAATCGAAACGAAGGAAATATTGATCGTAACGAGAAATGGAGCATCAAAATTAAGGAAATATGCATCGAAATGAAGGTAATATTGACCGTTGCGAGAAAATGAGAATCAAAACGAAGGAAATATGCATCGAAACGAAGGTAATGTTGATCATAAAGAGAACATTAGAATCAAAATGAAGGAAATATGCATTGAAACAAACGAAATATTGATCGTAATGAGAAAACGAGAATTAAACAAAGGAAATCTGCATCGAAACGAATGAAATGTTGATCATAACGAGAAAAGGAGTATCAAAATGAAGTAAATATGCATCGAAACGAAGGAAATATTTATCGTAACGAGAAAATGAGCATTAAAATGAAGGAAATATTCATCGAAACGAAGGAAATGTTGATCATAATGCGAAAAGGAGTATCAAAATGAAAGAAATATGCATCAAAACAAAGGAAATATTGATCATAACCAGAAAACGAGCATAAAAAAGAATGAAATCTGCATCGAAACGAGTGAAATATTGATCGTAACAAGAAAAGGAGCATCAAATTGTAGGGAATATGCATCGAAATGAAGGAAATGTTGATCGTAACGAGAAAATGAGCATTTATATTAATGAAGTTTTCATCAAAACGAAGGAAATGTTGATCGTAATGAGAAAAGGAGCATCAAAATGAAGGAAATATGCATCGAAACAAAAGA
The DNA here is from genome assembly GCA_023678885.1 of Pogostemon cablin. Lineage (NCBI taxonomy): Eukaryota > Viridiplantae > Streptophyta > Magnoliopsida > Lamiales > Lamiaceae > Pogostemon > Pogostemon cablin. Next base: position 2,458,415 of record CM042952.1, on the reverse strand, counting down.
AATATTGATCATAAAAAGAAAACAAGCATAAAAAAGAAGGATATCTACATCAAAACGAATGAAATGTTGATCGTAACAAGAAAAGAAGCATCAAAATGAAGTAAATATGCATTGAAACGAAAAAAATGCTGATCGTAACGAGAAAAAGTGCATCAAAATGAAGGAAATGTGCATCAAAACGAAGGAAATATTGATCGTAATGTGAAAATGAGCATCAATATGAAGGAAATATGAATCGAAACGAAGGAAATATTGATCGTAACGAGAAATGAAGCATCAAAATTAAGGAAATATTCATCGAAACGAAAGAAATGTTTTTCGTAATGAAAAAAGGAGCATCAAAATGAAAGAAATATGCATCGAAACAAAGGAAATATTGATCATAACGAGAAAATGACCATCAAAATGAAGGAAATCTGCATCGAAACGAATGATATGTTGATCGTAACAAGAAAAAGAGAATCAAAATGAAGGAAATATGCGTCGAAAGGAAGGAAATATTGATCGTACTGAGAAAATGAGCATTAAAATGAAGGAAATATTCAACGAAACGAACAAAATGTCGATCGTAATGAGTAAAGGAGCATCAAAATGAAGGAAATATGGATCGAAACAAAGGAAATTTGATCATAACGAGTAAACGAACATCAAAAAGAAGGAAATCTACATCAAAACGAATGAAATGTTGATCATAACAAGAAAAGGAGCATCAAAATGAAGGGAATGTGCATCGACATGAAGGAAATGTTGATCGTTACGAGAAAATGAGCATTAAAATTAATGAAGTATTCATCAAAATGAAGAAAATGTTGACCGTAATGAGAAAAGGAGCATCAAAATGAAGGAAATATGCATCGAAACAAAGGAAAGGTTGAACGTAACAACAAAAGGAGCATCAAAATGAAGTAAATATGCATTGAAACGAAGAAAATGCTGATCGTAATGAGAAAAAGTGCATCAAAATGAAGGAAATGTGCATCGAAACGAAAGAAATATTGATCGTAATGTGAAAATGAGCATCAAAATGAAGGAAATATGAATTAAAACGAAGGAAATGTTGATCGTAACGAGAAATGAAGCATCAAAATTAAGGAAATCTTCATCAAAACGAAAGAAATGTTTTTTGTAATGAGAAAAGGAGCATCAAAATGAAGGAAATATGTATCGAAACAAAGGAAATATTGATCGTAACGAGAAAATGAGCATCTAAAAGAAGAAAATCTGTATCGAAACGAATGAAATGTTGATCGTAACAAGAAAAGGAGCATCAAAATGAAGGAAATATGCATCGAAACGAAGGAAATGTTAGTCGTAACAAGAAAAGGAGCATCAAAAAGAAGGAAATTTGCATCGAAACGAATGAAATGTTGATTGTAACAAGAAAAGAAGCATCAAAATGAAGTAAATATGCTTCGAAACGAAGGAAATGCAGATCGTAATGAGAAAATGAGCAACAAAATGAAGGAAATATGCATCTGAGCCTTAAAATGAAGGAAATATTCATCGAAACGAAGGAAATGTTGACCGTACTGAGAAAAGGAGCATCAAAATGGAGGAAATATGCATCGAAACAAAGAAAATATTGATCATAACAAGAAAACGAGCATCAAAAAGAAGGAAATATGCATCAAAATGAATGAAATGTTGATCGTAACTAGAAAAGGAGCATCAAAATGATTTAAATATGCATCGAAACGAAGGAAATGCTGATCGTAATGAGAAAAAGTGCATAGAAATGAAGGAAATATGCATCGAAACTAAGGAAATATTGATCGTAACGAGAAAATGAGCATCAAATGAAGGAAATATGAATCGAAACGAAGGAAATATTAATCGTAATGAGAAATGGAGCATCAAAATGAAGGAAATATTCATCTAAACGAAAGAAATGTTGTTCGTAATGGAAAAGGAGCATAAAAATAAAATAAATATGCAACGAAATAAAGGAAATATTGATCATAACGAGAAAACGAGCATCAAAAAGAAGGAAATCTGCATCAAAACGAGTGATATGTTGATCGTAACAAGAAAATGAGCATCAAAATGAAGGAAATATGCATCGAAACGAAGGAAATGTTGATCGTAAGGAGAAAATGAGCCTTAACATGAAGGAAATATTCAACGAAACGAAGGAAATGTTGATCGTAATGAGAAAAGGAGCATCAAAATGGAGAAATATGCATCGAAACAAAGGAAATATTGATCTTAACAAGAAAACGAGCATCAAAAGAAGGAAATATGCATCAAAACGAATGAAATGTTGATCATAACAAGAAAAGGAGCATTAAAATGAAGTAAATATGCATCAAAACGAAGGAAATGTTGATCGTAATTAGAAAAAGTGCATAAAAATGAAGGAAATATGCATCGAAACGAAGGAAATATTGATCGTAATGAGAAAACGAGAATAAAAAAAAGGAAATCTGCATCGAAACGAATGAAATGTTGATCATAACGAGAAAAGGAGCATCAAAATGAAGTAAATATGCATCGAAACGAAGGAAATGTTTATCGTAACGAGAAAATGAGCATTAAAATAAGGAAATATTCATCGAAACGAAGGAAATGTTGATCATAATGAGAAAAGGAGTATCAAAATGAAAGAAATATGCATCAAAACAAAGGAAATATTGATCATAACGAGAAAACGAGCATAAAAAAGAATGAAATCTGCATCGAACGAGCGAAATATTGATCGTAACAAGAAAAGGAGCATCAAAATGTAGGGAATATGCATCGAAATGAAGGAAATGTTGATCGTAACGAGAAAATGAGCATTAAAACAAATGATGTTTTCATCAAAACGAAGGAAATGTTGATCGTAATGAGAAAAGGAGCATCAAAATGAAGGAAATATGCATCGAAACAAAAGAAATATTGATCATAACAAGAAAACAAGCATCAAAAAGAAGGATATCTACATCAAAATGAATGAAGTGTTGATCGTAACAAGAAAAGGAGCATCAAAATGAAGTAAATATGCATTGAAACGAAAAAAATGCTGATCGTAACGAGAAAAAGTGCATCAAAATGAAGGAAATGTGCATCGAAACGAAGGAAATATTGATCGTAATGTGAAAATGAGCATCAATATGAAGGAAATAAGAATCGAAACGAAGGAAATATTGATCGTAACGAGAAATGAAGCATCAAAATTAAGGAAATATTCATCGAAACGAAAGAAATGTTTTTCGTAATGAAAAAAGGAGCATCAAAATGAATGAAATATGCATCGAAACAAAGGAAATATTGATCATAACGAGAAAACGACCATCAAAATGAAGGAAATCTGCATCGAAACGAATGATATGTTGATCGTAACAAGAAAAAGAGAATCAAAATGAAGGAAATATGCATCGAAAGGAAGGAAATGTTGATGGTGCTGAGAAAATGAGAATTAAAATGAAGGAAATATTCAACGAAACGAACGAAATGTCGGTCGTAATGAGTAAAGGAGTATCAAAATGAAGGAAATATGGATCGAAACAAAGGAAATTTGATCATAACGAGTAAACGAGCATCAAAAAGAAGGAAATCTACATCAAAACGAATGAAATATTGATCATAAAAAGAAAAGGAGCATCAAAATGAAGGGAATGTGCATCGAAATGAAGGAAATGTTGATCGTAACGAGAAAATGAGCATTAAAATTAATGAAGTATTCATCAAAACGAAGAAAATATTGACCGTAATGAGAAAAGGAGCATCAAAATGAAGGAAATATGCATCGAAACAAAGGAAATATTGATCATAACAAGAAAACGAGCATCAAAAAGAAGGAAATCTACATCAAAACGAATGAAATGTTGATCGTAACAACAAAAGGAGCATCAAAATGAAGTAAATATGCATTGAAACGAAGAAAATGCTGATCGTAATGAAAAAAAGTGCATCAAAATGAAGGAAATGTGCATCGAAACGAAGGAAATATTGATCGTAATGTGAAAATGAGCATCAAAATGAAGGAAATATGAATTAAAACGAAGGAAATGTTGATCGTAACGAGAAATGAAGCATCAAAATTAAGGAAATCTTCATCGAAACGAAAGAAATGTTTTTCGTAATGAGAAAAGGAGCATAAAAATGAAGGAAATATGTATCGAAACAAAGGAAATATTGATCATAACGAGAAAACGACCATCAAAAAGAAGGAAATCTGCATCGAAACGAATGATATGTTGATCGTAACAAGAAAAGGAGCATCAAAATGAAGGAAATATGCATCGAAACGAAGGAAATGTTGATCGTAATGAGAAAATGAGCATTAAAATGAAGGAAATATTCATCTATACGAACGAAATGTCGATCGTAATGAGAAAAGGAGCATCAAAATGAAGGAAATATACATCGAAACAAATGAAATTTGATCATAACGAGTAAATGAGCATCAAAAAGAAGGAAATCTACATCAAAACGAATGAAATGTTAATCGTAACAAGAAAAGGAGCATCAAAATGAAGTAAATATGCATTGAAACAAAGAAAATGCTGATCGTAATGAGAAAAAGTGCATCAAAATGAAGGAAATGTGCATCCAAACGAAGGAAATATTGATCGTAATGTGAAAATGAGCATCAAAATGAAGGAAATATGAATCAAAACGAAGGAAATCTTGAAGCATCAAAAAAAATGTTTTTCGTAATGAGAAAAGGAGCATTAAAATGAAGGAAATATGCATTCAAACAAATGAAATGCTGATCGTAATGATAAAAAGTACATAAAAATGAAGAAAATATGTATCGAAACAAAGGAATTGTTGATCGTAACAAGAAAAGGAGCATCAAAATTAAGGAAATATGCATCGAAACGAAGGAAATGTTGATCGTAATGAGAAAATGAGCATTAAAATGAAGGAAATATTCATCGAAACGAGCGAAATGTCGATCGTAATGAGAAAAGGAGCATCAAAATGAAGGAAATATGCATCGAAACATAGGAAATTTGATCATAACAAGAAAACGAGCATCAAAAAGAAGAATATCTACATCAAAACGAATGAAATGTTGATCGTAACAAGAAAAGAAGCATCAAAATGAAGTAAATATGCATTGAAACGAAGAAAATGCTGATCGTAACGAGAAAAAGTGCATCAAAATGAAGGAAATGTGCATCGAAACGAAGTAAATATTGATCGTAATGTGAAAATGAGCATCATTATGAAGGAAATATGAATCGAAACGAAGGAAATGTTAATCGTAACGAGAAATGATGCATCAAAATTAAGAAAATATTCATCGAAACAAAAGAAATGTTTTTCTTAATGGGAAAGAAGCATCAAAATGATGGAAATATGCATCGAAACAAAGAAAATATTGATCATAACGAGAAAACGAGCATCAAAAGAAGGAAATATGCATCAAAACGAATGAAATGTTGATCGTAACAAGAAAAGGAGCATCAAAATAAAGTAAATATGCATCGAAACGAAGGAAATGTTGATCGTAATTAGAAAAATGCATAAAAATGAAGGAAATATGCATCGAAAGGAAAGAAATATTGATCGTAACGAGAAATGGAGCATCAAAATGAAGGAAAATGAATCAAAACGAAGGAAATGTTGATCGTACCGAGAAATGGAGCATCAAAATGAAGGAAATATTCATTGAAATGAAGGAAATACTGATCGTAACGAGAAATAGAGCATCAAAATGAAGGAAATATGCATCGAAATAAAGGTAATATTGATCGTAACGAGAAAATGAGAATCAAAACGAAGGAAATATGCATCGAAACGAAGGAAATGTTGATCATAAAGAGAAAATTAGCATTAAAATGAAGGAAATATTCATCGAAACGAAGGAAATGTTGATCGTAATGAGAAAATGAGCATCAAAATGTAGTAAATATGCATCGAAACAAAGGAAATGCTGATCGTAATGATAAAAAGTGCATCAAAATGAAGGAAATATGCATCGAAACAAAGAAAATATTGATCGTAACTAGAAAATGAGCATCAAAATGAAGGAAATATGAATCGAAATGAAGGAAATATTGATCGTAACGAGAAATGGAGCATCAAAATTAAGAAAATATGCATCGAAATGAAGGTAATATTGACTTTTACGAGAAAATGAGAATCAAAACGAAGAAAATATGCATCGAAACGAAGGTAATGTTGATCATAAAGAGAAAATGAGAATCAAAATGAAGGAAATATGCATTGAGACAAACGAAATATTGATCGTAATGAGAAAACGAGAATAAAAAAAAGGAAATCTGCATCGAAACGAATGAAATGTTGATCATAACGAGAAAAGGAGCATCAAAATGAAGTAAATATGCATCGAAACGAAGGAAATGTTTATCGTAACGAGAAAATGTGCATTAAAATGAAGGAAATATTTATCGAAACAAAGGAAATGTTGATCATAATGAGAAAAGGAGCATCAAAATGAAAGAAATATGCATTAAAACAAAGGAAATATTGATCATAATGAGAAAACGAGCATCAAAAAGAATGAAATCTGCATCGAAACGAGTGAAATGTTGATCGTAACATGAAAAGGAGCATCAAAATGAAGGGAATATGCATCGAAATAAAGGAAATGTTGATCGTAATGAGAAAATGAGCATTAAAATTAATGAAGTATTCATCAAAACGACTGAAATGAGAAAAGGAGCATTAAATGAAGGAAATATGCATCGAAACAAAGGAAATATTGATCATAACGAGAAAACGACCATCAAAAAGAAGGAAATCTGCATCGAAACGAATGATATGTTGATCGTAACAAGAAAAGGAGCATCAAAATGAAGGAAAGGTTGATCGTAATGAGAAAAGGAGCATCAAAATGAAGGAAATATGCATCGAAACGAAGGAAAGGTTGATCGTAATGAGAAAATGAGCATTAAAAAAAGAAAATATTCATCGAAACGAACGAAATATCGATCGTAATGAGAAAAGGAGCATCAAAATGAAGGAAATATGCATCGAAACAAAGGAAATTTGATCATAACGACTAAACGAGCATCGAAAAGAAGGAAATCTACATCAAAACGAATGAAATGTTGATCGTAACAAGAAAAGGAGCATCAAAATGAAGGGAATATGCATCGAAATGAAGGAAATGTTGATCGTAACGAGAAAATGAGCATTAAAATTAATGAAGTAATCATTAAAACGAAGGAAATGTTGATCGTAATGACAAAAGGAGCATCAAAATGAAGGAAATATGCATCGAAACGAATGAAACGTTGATCGTAACAAGAAAAGAAGCATCAAAATGAAGTAAATATGCATAGAAACGAAGGAAATGTTGATCGGAATGAGAAAATGAGCATTAAAATGAAGGAAATATATATTGAAACAAAGGTAATGTTGATCGTAAAAAGAAAATGATTATCAAAACTAAGGAAATATGCATCGAAACGAAGAAAATATTGATCGTAACGAGAAAACAAGCGTCAAAAAGAAGGAAATCTGCATTAAAACGAATGAAATATTGATCATAACAAAAAAGGAGCTTCAAAATGAAGGAAATGTGCATCGAAACGAAGGAAATATTGATCGTAATGTGAAAATGAGCATCAAAATGAAGGAAATATGAATCAAAACGAAGGAAATGTTGATCGTAACGAGAAATGAAGCATCAAAATTAAGGAAATCTTCATCGAAACGAAAGAAATGTTTTTCGTAATGAGAAAAGGAGCATCAAAATGAAGGAAATATGCATCGAAACAAAGGAAATATTGATCATAACGAGAAAATGACCATCAAAAAGAAGGAAATCTGCATCGAAACGAATGATATGTTGATCGTAACAAGAAAAGGAGCATCAAAATGAAGGAAATATGCATCGAAACGAAGGAAATGTTGATCGTAATGAGAAAATGAGCATTAAAATGAAGGAAATATTCATCTATACGAACGAAATATCGATCGTAATGACAAAAGGAGCATCAAAATGAGGGAAATATGCATCGAAATAAAGAAAATTTGATCATAACGAGTAAATGAGCATCAAAAAGAAGGAAATCTACATCAAAACGAATGAAATGTTGATCGTAACAAGAAAAGGAGCATCAAAATGAAGTAAATATGTATTGAAACGAAGAAAATGTTGATCGTAATGAGAAAAAGTGCATCAAAATGAAGGAAATGTGCATCCAAACGAAGGAAATATTGATCGTAATATGAAAATGAGCATCAAAATGAAGGAAATATGAATCAAAACGAAGGAAATGTTGATCGCAACAAGAAATGAAGCATCAAAATTAAGGAAATATTCATCGAAACAAAAAAAATGTTTTTCGTAATGAGAAAAGGAGCATCAAAATGAAGGAAATATGCATTCAAACAAATGAAATGCTGATCGTAATGATAAAAAGTGCATAAAAATGAAGAAAATATGTATCGAAACAAAGGAATTGTTGATCGTAACAAGAAAAGAAGAATCAAAATGAAGGAAATATGCATCGAAACGAAGGAAATGTTGATCGTAATTAGAAAATAAGCATTAAAATGAAGGAAATATTCATCGAAACGAGCGAAATGTCGAACGTAATGAGAAAAGGAGCATCAAAATGAATGAAATATGCATCAAAACATAGGAAATTTGATCATAACAAGAAAACGAGCATAAAAAAGAAGAATATCTACATCAAAACGAATGAAATGTTGATCGTAACAAGAAAAGAAGCATCAAAATGAAGTAAATATGCATTGAAACGAAGAAAATGCTGATCGTAACGAGAAAAAGTGCATCAAAATGAAGGAAATGTGCATCGAAACGAAGGAAATATTGATCATAATGTGAAAATGAGCATCATTATGAAGGAAATATGAATCAAAACGAAGGAAATATTAATCGTAACGAGAATGATGCATGAAAATTAAGGAAATATTCATCGAAACGAAAGAAATGTTTTTCGTAATGAGAAAAGAAGCATCAAAATGTAGGAAATATGCATCGAAACAAAGGAACTATTGATCATAACGAGAAAACGACCATCAAAAAGAAGGAAATCTGCATCGAAACGAATGATATGTTGTTCGTAACAAGAAAAAGAGCATCAAAATGAAGGAAATATGCATCGAAACGAAGGAAATATTGATCGTAATGAGAAAATAAGCATTAAAATGAAGGAAATATTCATCTATACGAACGAAATGTCGATCGTAATGAGAAAAGGAGCATCAAAATGAAGGAAATATGCATCGAAACAAAGGAAATTTGATCATAACAACTAAACGAGCATCAAAAAGAAGGAAATCTACATCAAAACGAATGAAATGTTGATCATAACAAGAAAAGGAGCATCAAAATGTAGGGAATATGCATCGAAATGAAGGAAATGTTGATCGTAACGAGAAAATGAGCATTAAAATTAATGAAGTATTCATCAAAACGAAGGAAATGTTGATCGTAATGAGAAAAGGAGCATCAAAATGAAGGAAATATGCATCGAAACAAAGGGAATATTGATCATAATAAGAAAACGAGCTTCAAAAAGAAGGAAATCTACATCAAAACGAATGAAATGTTGATCGTAACAAGAAAAGGAGCATCAAAATGAAGTAAATATGCATTGAAATGAAAAAAATGCTGATCGTAATGAGAAAAAGTGCATCAAAATGAAGGAAATGTGCATCGAAACGAAGGAAATATTGATCGTAATGTAAAAATGAGCATCAAAATGAAGGAAATATGAATCAAAACGAAGGAAATTTTGATCGCAAAAAGAAATAAAGCATCAAAATTAAGGAAATATTCATCGAAAAAAAAGAAATGTTTTTCGTAATGAGAAAAGGAGCATCAAAATGAAGGAAATATGCATTCAAACAAATGAAATGCTGATCGTAATGATAAAAAGTGCAAAAAATTGAAGAAAATATGTATCGAAACAAAGGAATTGTTGATCGTAACAAGAAAAGGAGCATCAAAATGAAGGAAATATGGATTGAAACGAATGAAATGTTGATCGTAATGAGAAAATGAGCATTAAAATGAAGGAAATATTCATCGAAACGAACGAAATGTCGATCGTAATGAGAAAAGGAGCATCAAAATGAAGGAAATATGCATCGAAACATAGGAAATTTGATCATAACAAGAAAACGAGCGTCAAAAAGAAGAATATCTACATCAAAACGAATGAAATGTTGATCGTAACAAGAAAAGAAGCATCAAAATGAAGTAAATATGCATTGAAACGAAGAAAATGCTGATCGTAACGAGAAAAAGTGCATCAAAATGAAGGAAATGTGCATCGAAACGAAGGAAATATTGATCGTAATGTGAAAATGAGCATCAATATGAAGGAAATATGAATCGAAAGGAAGGAAATGTTGATCGTAACGAGTAATGAAGCATCAAAATTAAGGAAATATTCATCGAAATGAAAGAAATGTTTTTCGTAATGAGAAAAGGAGCATCAAAATGAAGGAAATATGCATCGAAACAAAGGAAATATTGATCATAACGAGAAAACGACCATCAAAAAGAAGGAAATCTGCATCGAAACGAATGATATGTTGTTCGTAACAAGAAAAAGAGCATCAAAATGAAGGAAATATGCATCGAAACGAAGGAAATATTGATCGTAATGAGAAAATAAGCATTAAAATGAAGGAAATATTCATCTATACGAACGAAATGTCGATCGTAATGAGAAAAGGAGCATCAAAATGAAGGAAATATGCATCGAAACAAAGGAAATTTGATCATAACGAGTAAACGAGCATTAAAAAGAAGGAAATTTACATCAAAACGAATGAAATGTTGATTGTAACAAGAAAAAGAGCATAAAAATGAAGTAAATATGCATTGAAACGAAGAAAATGTTTATCGTAATGAGAAAAAGTACATCAAAATGAAGAAAATGTGCATCGAAATGAAGGAAATATTGATCGTAATGTGAAAATGAGCATCATAATGAAGGAAATATGAATCAAAACGAAGGAAATGTTGATCGTAACGAGAAATGAAGCATCAAAATTAAGGAAATCTTCATCGAAACGAAAGAAATGTTTTTCGTAATGAGAAAAGGAGCATCAAAATGAAGGAAATATGCATCGAAACAAAGGAAATATTGATCATAACGAGAAAACGACCATCAAAAAGAAGGAAATCTGCATCGAAACGAATGATATGTTGATCGTAACAAGAAAAGGAGCATCAAAATGAAGGAAATATGCATCGAAACGAAGGAAATGTTGATCGTAATGAGAAAATGAGCATTAAAATGAAGGAAATATTCATCTATACGAACGAAATATCGATCGTAATGACAAAAGGAGCATCAAAATGAGGGAAATATGCATCGAAATAAAGAAAATTTGATCATAACGAGTAAATGAGCATCAAAAAGAAGGAAATCTACATCAAAACGAATGAAATGTTGATCGTAACAAGAAAAGGAGCATCAAAATGAAGTAAATATGTATTGAAACGAAGAAAATGTTGATCGTAATGAGAAAAAGTGCATCAAAATGAAGGAAATGTGCATCCAAACGAAGGAAATATTGATCGTAATATGAAAATGAGCATCAAAATGAAGGAAATATGAATCAAAACGAAGGAAATGTTGATCGCAACAAGAAATGAAGCATCAAAATTAAGGAAATATTCATCGAAACAAAAAAAATGTTTTTCGTAATGAGAAAAGGAGCATCAAAATGAAGGAAATATGCATTCAAACAAATGAAATGCTGATCGTAATGATAAAAAGTGCATAAAAATGAAGAAAATATGTATCGAAACAAAGGAATTGTTGATCGTAACAAGAAAAGAAGAATCAAAATGAAGGAAATATGCATCGAAACGAAGGAAATGTTGATCGTAATTAGAAAATAAGCATTAAAATGAAGGAAATATTCATCGAAACGAGCGAAATGTCGAACGTAATGAGAAAAGGAGCATCAAAATGAATGAAATATGCATCAAAACATAGGAAATTTGATCATAACAAGAAAACGAGCATAAAAAAGAAGAATATCTACATCAAAACGAATGAAATGTTGATCGTAACAAGAAAAGAAGCATCAAAATGAAGTAAATATGCATTGAAACGAAGAAAATGCTGATCGTAACGAGAAAAAGTGCATCAAAATGAAGGAAATGTGCATCGAAACGAAGGAAATATTGATCATAATGTGAAAATGAGCATCATTATGAAGGAAATATGAATCAAAACGAAGGAAATATTAATCGTAACGAGAATGATGCATGAAAATTAAGGAAATATTCATCGAAACGAAAGAAATGTTTTTCGTAATGAGAAAAGAAGCATCAAAATGTAGGAAATATGCATCGAAACAAAGGAACTATTGATCATAACGAGAAAACGACCATCAAAAAGAAGGAAATCTGCATCGAAACGAATGATATGTTGTTCGTAACAAGAAAAAGAGCATCAAAATGAAGGAAATATGCATCGAAACGAAGGAAATATTGATCGTAATGAGAAAATAAGCATTAAAATGAAGGAAATATTCATCTATACGAACGAAATGTCGATCGTAATGAGAAAAGGAGCATCAAAATGAAGGAAATATGCATCGAAACAAAGGAAATTTGATCATAACGAGTAAACGAGCATTAAAAAGAAGGAAATTTACATCAAAACGAATGAAATGTTGATTGTAACAAGAAAAAGAGCATAAAAATGAAGTAAATATGCATTGAAACAAAGAAAATGTTGATCGTAATGAGAAAAAGTACATCAAAATGAAGAAAATGTGCATCGAAATGAAGGAAATATTGATCGTAATGTGAAAATGAGCACCATAATGAATGAAATATGAATCGAAACGAAGGAAATGTTGATCGCAACGAGAAATGAAGCATCAAAATTAAGAAAATATTAATCGAAACGAAAGAAATGTTTTTCGTAATGAAAAAAGGAGCATCAAAATGAAGGAAATATGCATCCAAACAAATGAAATGCTGATCGTAATGATAAAAAGTGCATAAAAATGAAAAAAATATGTATCGAAACAAAGGAATTGTTGATCGTAACAAGAAAAGGAGCATTAAAATGAAGGAAATATGCATCGAAACGAAGGAAATGTTGATCGTAATGAGAAAATGAGCATTAAAATGAAGGAAATATTCATCGAAACGAACGAAATGTCGATCATAATGAGAAAAGGAGCATCAAAATGAAGGAAATATGCATCGAAACAAAGGAAATTTGATCATAACGAGTAAACGAGATCAAAAAAATGAAATCTACATCAAAACGAATGAAATGTTGATCGTAACAAGAAAAGGAGCATCAAATTGAAGGGAATATGCATCGAAATGAAGGAAATATTGATCGTAACGTGATAATGAGCATTAAAATTAATGAAGTATTCATCAAAACGAAGGAAATGTTGATCGTAATGAGAAAAGGAGCATCAAAATGAAAGAAATATGCATCGAAACAAAGAAAATATTGATCATAACAAGAAAACGAACATAAAAAAGAAGGGAATCTACATCAAAACGAATGTAATGTTGATCGTAACAAGAAAAGGGGCATCAAAATGAAGTAAATATGCATTGAAAAGAAGAAAATGCTGATCATAATGAGAAAAAGTGCATCAAAATGATGGAAATGTGCATCGAAACGAAGGAAATATTGATCGTAATGTGAAAATGAGCATCAAAATGAAGGAAATATTTATCGAAACGAAGGAAATGTTGATCATAATGAGAAAAGGAGCATCAAAATGAAAGAAATATGCATTAAAACAAAGGAAATGTTGATCATAATGAGAAAACGAGCATCAAAAAGAATGAAATCTGCATCGAAACGAGTGAAATGTTGATCGTAACATGAAAAGGAGCATCAAAATGAAGGGAATATGCATCGAAATAAAGGAAATGTTGATCGTAATGAGAAAATGAGCATTAAAATTAATGAAGTATTCATCAAAACGACTGAAATGAGAAAAGGAGCATTAAAATGAAGGAAATATGCATCGAAACAAAGGAAATATTGATCATAACGAGAAAACGACCATCAAAAAGAAGGAAATCTGCATCGAAACGAATGATATGTTGATCGTAACAAGAAAAGGAGCATCAAAATGAAGGAAAGGTTGATCGTAATGAGAAAAGGAGCATCAAAATGAAGGAAATATGCATCGAAACGAAGGAAAGGTTGATCGTAATGAGAAAATGAGCATTAAAATGAAGAAAATATTCATCGAAACGAACGAAATATCGATCGTAATGAGAAAAGGAGCATCAAAATGAAGGAAATATGCATCGAAACAAAGGAAATTTGATCATAACGACTAAACGAGCATCGAAAAGAAGGAAATCTACATCAAAACGAATGAAATGTTGATCGTAACAAGAAAAGGAACATCAAAATGAAGGGAATATGCATCGAAATGAAGGAAATGTTGATCGTAATTAGAAAATGAGCATTAAAATTAATGAAGTAATCATTAAAACGAAGGAAATGTTGATCGTAACGACAAAAGGAGCATCAAAATGAAGGACATATGCATCGAAACGAATGAAACGTTGATCGTAACAAGAAAAGAAGCATCAAAATGAAGTAAATATGCATAGAAACGAAGGAAATGCTGATCGGAATGAGAAAATGAGCATTAAAATGAAGGAAATATATATTGAAACAAAGGTAATGTTGATCGTAAAAAGAAAATGATTATCAAAACTAAGGAAATATGCATCAAAACGAAGAAAATATTGATCGTAACGAGAAAACAAGCGTCAAAAAGAAGGAAATCTGCATTAAAACGAATGAAATGTTGATCGTAACAAAAAAAGGAGCTTCAAAATGAAGGAAATGTGCATCGAAACGAAGGAAATATTGATCGTAATGTGAAAATGAGCATCAAAATTAAGGAAATATGAATCAAAACGAAGGAAATGTTGATCGTAACGAGAAATGAAGCATCAAAATTAAGGAAATCTTCATCGAAACGAAAGAAATGTTTTTCGTAATGAGAAAAGGAGCATCAAAATGAAGGAAATATGCATCGAAACAAAGGAAATATTGATCATAACGATAAAACGACCATCAAAAAGAAGGAAATCTGCATCGAAACGAATGATATGTTGATCGTAACAAGAAAAGGAGCATCAAAATGAAAGAAATATGCATCGAAACGAAGGAAATGTTGATCGTAATGAGAAAATGAGCATTAAAATGAAGGAAATATTCATCTATACGAACGAAATATCGATCGTAATGACAAAAGGAGCATCAAAATGAGGGAAATATGCATCGAAACAAAGGAAATTTGATCATAACGAGTAAATGAGCATCAAAAAGAAGGAAATCTACATCAAAACGAATGAAATGTTGATCGTAACAAGAAAAGGAGCATCAAAATGAAGTAAATATGTATTGAAACGAAGAAAATGTTGATCGTAATGAGAAAAAGTGCATCAAAATGAAGGAAATGTGCATCCAAACGAAGGAAATATTGATCGTAATATGAAAATGAGCATCAAAATGAAGGAAATATGAATCAAAACGAAGGAAATGTTGATCGCAACAAGAAATGAAGCATCAAAATTAAGGAAATATTCATCGAAACAAAAAAAATGTTTTTCGTAATGAGAAAAGGAGCATCAAAATGAAGGAAATATGCATTCAAACAAATGAAATGCTGATCGTAATGATAAAAAGTGCATAAAAATGAAGAAAATATGTATCGAAACAAAGGAATTGTTGATCGTAACAAGAAAAGAAGCATCAAAATGAAGGAAATATGCATCGAAACGAAGGAAATGTTGATCGTAATGAGAAAATGAGCATTAAAATGAAGGAAATATTCATCGAAACGAGCGAAATGTCGAACGTAATGAGAAAAGGAGCATCAAAATGAATGAAATATGCATCAAAACATAGGAAATTTGATCATAACAAGAAAACGAGCATAAAAAAGAAGAATATCTACATCAAAACGAATGAAATGTTGATCGTAACAAGAAAAGAAGCATCAAAATGAAGTAAATATGCATTGAAACGACGAAAATGCTGATCGTAACGAGAAAAAGTGCATCAAAATGAAGGAAATGTGCATCGAAACGAAGGAAATATTGATCGTAATGCGAAAATGAGCATCATTATGAAGGAAATATGAATCAAAACGAAGGAAATATTAATCGTAACGAGAAATGATGCATCAAAATTAAGGAAATATTCATCGAAACGAAAGAAATGTTTTTCGTAATGAGAAAAGGAGCATCAAAATGATGGAAATATGAATCGAAACAAAGAAAATATTGATCATAACGAGAAAACGACCATCAAAAAGAAGGAAATCTGCATCGAAACGAATGATATGTTCATCGTAAGAAGAAAAAGAGCATCAAAATGAAGGAAATATGCATCGAAACGAAGGAAATGTTGATCGTAATGATAAAATGAGCATTAAAATAAAGGAAATATTCATCGAGATGAACGAAATGTCGATCGTAATGAGAAAAGGAGCATCAAAATGAAGGAAATATGCATCGAAACAAAGGAAATTTGATCATAACGACTAAACGAGCATCAAAAAGAAGGAAATCTACATCAAAACGAATGAAATATTGATCATAACAAGAAAAGGAGCATCAAAATGTAGGGAATATGCATCGAAATGAAGGAAATGTTGATCGTAACGAGAAAATGAGCATTAAAATTAATGAAGTATTCATCAAAACGAAGGAAATGTTGATCGTAATGAGAAAAGGAGCATCAAAATGAAGGAAATATGCATCGAAACAAAGGGAATATTGATCATAACAAGAAAACGAGCTTCAAAAAGAAGGAAATCTACATCAAAACGAATGAAATGTTGATCGTAACAAGAAAAGGAGCATCAAAATGAAGTAAATATGCATTGAAATGAAAAAAATGCTGATCGTAATGAGAAAAAGTGCATCAAAATGAAGGAAATGTGCATCGAAACGAAGGAAATATTGATCGTAATGTAAAAATGAGCATCAAAATGAAGGAAATATGAATCAAAACGAAGGAAATTTTGATCGCAAAAAGAAATGAAGCATCAAAATTAAGGAAATATTCATCGAAAAAAAAGAAATGTTTTTCGTAATGAGAAAAGGAGCATCAAAATGAAGGAAATATGCATTCAAACAAATGAAATGCTGATCGTAATGATAAAAAGTGCAAAAAATTGAAGAAAATATGTATCGAAACAAAGGAATTGTTGATCGTAACAAGAAAAGGAGCATCAAAATGAAGGAAATATGGATTGAAACGAATGAAATGTTGATCGTAATGAGAAAATGAGCATTAAAATGAAGGAAATATTCATCGAAACGAACGAAATGTCGATCGTAATGAGAAAAGGAGCATCAAAATGAAGGAAATATGCATCGAAACATAGGAAATTTGATCATAACAAGAAAACGAGCATCAAAAAGAAGAATATCTACATCAAAACGAATGAAATGTTGATCGTAACAAGAAAAGAAGCATCAAAATGAAGTAAATATGCATTGAAACGAAGAAAATGCTGATCGTAACGAGAAAAAGTGCATCAAAATGAAGGAAATGTGCATCGAAACGAAGGAAATATTGATTGTAATGTGAAAATGAGCATCAATATGAAGGAAATATGAATCGAAAGGGAGGAAATGTTGATCGTAACGAGTAATGAAGCATCAAAATTAAGGAAATATTCATCGAAATGAAAGAAATGTTTTTCGTAATGAGAAAAGGAGCATCAAAATGAAGGAAATATGCATCGAAACAATGGAAATATTGATCATAACGAGAAAACGACCATCAAAAAGAACGAAATCTGCATCGAAACGAATGATATGTTGTTCGTAACAAGAAAAAGAGCATCAAAATGAAGGAAATATGCATCGAAACGAAGGAAATATTGATCGTAATGAGAAAATAAGCATTAAAATGAAGGAAATATTCATCTATACGAACGAAATGTCGATCGTAATGAGAAAAGGAGCATCAAAATGAAGGAAATATGCATCGAAACAAAGGAAATTTGATCATAACGAGTAAACGAGCATTAAAAAGAAGGAAATTTACATCAAAACGAATGAAATGTTGATTGTAACAAGAAAAAGAGCATAAAAATGAAGTAAATATGCATTGAAACGAAGAAAATGTTGATCGTAATGAGAAAAAGTACATCAAAATGAAGAAAATGTGCATCGAAATGAAGGAAATATTGATCGTAATGTGAAAATGAGCATCATAATGAAGGAAATATGAATCAAAACGAAGGAAATGTTGATCGTAACGAGAAATGAAGCATCAAAATTAAGGAAATCTTCATCGAAACGAAAGAAATGTTTTTCGTAATGAGAAAAGGAGCATCAAAATGAAGGAAATATGCATCGAAACAAAGGAAATATTGATCATAACGAGAAAAAGACCATCAAAAAGAAGGAAATCTGCATCGAAACGAATGATATGTTGATCGTAACAAGAAAAGGAGCATCAAAATGAAGGAAATATGCATCGAAACGAAGGAAATGTTGATCGTAATGAGAAAATGAGCATTAAAATGAAGGAAATATTCATCTATACGAACGAAATATCGTTCGTAATGACAAAAGGAGCATCAAAATGAGGGAAATATGCATCGAAACAAAGAAAATTTGATCATAACGAGTAAATGAGCATCAAAAAGAAGGAAATCTACATCAAAACGAATGAAATGTTGATCGTAACAAGAGAAGGAGCATCAAAATGAAGTAAATATGTATTGAAACGAAGAAAATGTTGATCGTAATGAGAAAAAGTGCATCAAAATGAAGGAAATGTGCATCCAAACGAAGGAAATATTGATCGTAATATGAAAATGAGCATCAAAATGAAGGAAATATGAATCAAAACGAAGGAAATGTTGATCGCAACAAGAAATGAAGCATCAAAATTAAGGAAATATTCATCGAAACAAAAAAAATGTTTTTCGTAATGAGAAAAGGAGCATCAAAATGAAGGAAATATGCATTCAAACAAATGAAATGCTGATCGTAATGATAAAAAGTGCATAAAAATGAAGAAAATATGTATCGAAACAAAGGAATTGTTGATCGTAACAAGAAAAGAAGCATCAAAATGAAGGAAATATGCATCGAAACGAAGGAAATGTTGATCGTAATTAGAAAATAAGCATTAAAATGAAGGAAATATTCATCGAAACGAGCGAAATGTCGAACGTAATGAGAAAAGGAGCATCAAAATGAATGAAATATGCATCAAAACATAGGAAATTTGATCATAACAAGAAAACGAGCATAAAAAAGAAGAATATCTACATCAAAACGAATGAAATGTTGATCGTAACAAGAAAAGAAGCATCAAAATGAAGTAAATATGCATTGAAACGAAGAAAATGCTGATCGTAACGAGAAAAAGTGCATCAAAATGAAGGAAATGTGCATCGAAACGAAGGAAATATTGATCGTAATGTGAAAATGAGCATCATTATGAAGGAAATATGAATCAAAACGAAGGAAATATTAATCGTAACGAGAAATGATGCATCAAAATTAAGGAAATATTCATCGAAACGAAAGAAATGTTTTTCGTAATGAGAAAAGGAGCATCAAAATGATGGAAATATGAATCGAAACAAAGAAAATATTGATCATAACGAGAAAACGACCATCAAAAAAAAGGAAATCTGCATCGAAACGAATGATATGTTCATCGTAACAAGAAAAAGAGCATCAAAATGAAGGAAATATGCATCGAAACGAAGGAAATGTTGATCGTAATGATAAAATGAGCATTAAAATAAAGGAAATATTCATCGAGATGAACGAAATGTCGATCGTAATGAGAAAAGGAGCATCAAAATGAAGGAAATATGCATCGAAACAAAGGAAATTTGATCATAACGACTAAACGAGCATCAAAAAGAAGGAAATCTACATCAAAACGAATGAAATGTTGATCATAACAAGAAAAGGAGCATCAAAATGTAGGGAATATGCATCGAAATGAAGGAAATGTTGATCGTAACGAGAAAATGAGCATTAAAATTAATGAAGTATTCATCAAAACGAAGGAAATGTTGATCGTAATGAGAAAAGGAGCATCAAAATGAAGGAAATATGCATCGAAACAAAGGAAATATTGATCATAACAAGAAAACGAGCTTCAAAAAGAAGGAAATCTACATCAAAACGAATGAAATGTTGATCGTAACAAGAAAAGGAGCATCAAAATGAAGTAAATATGCATTGAAATGAAAAAAATGCTGATCGTAATGAGAAAAAGTGCATCAAAATGAAGGAAATGTGCATCGAAAAGAAGGAAATATTGATCGTAATGTAAAAATGAGCATCAAAATTAAGGAAATATGAATCAAAACGAAGGAAATTTTGATCGCAAAAAGAAATGAAGCATCAAAATTAAGGAAATATTCATCGAAACAAAAGAAATTTTTTTCGTAATGAGAAAAGGAGCATCAAAATGAAGGAAATATGCATTCAAACAAATGAAATGCTGATCGTAATGATAAAAAGTGCAAAAAATTGAAGAAAATATGTATCGAAACAAAGGAATTGTTGATCGTAACAAGAAAAGGAGCATCAAAATGAAGGAAATATGGATTGAAACGAATGAAATGTTGATCGTAATGAGAAAATGAGCATTAAAATGAAGGAAATATTCATCGAAACGAACGAAATGTCGATCGTAATGAGAAAAGGAGCATCAAAATGAAGGAAATACGCATCGAAACATAGGAAATTTGATCATAACAAGAAAACGAGCATAAAAAAGAAGAATATCTATATCAAAACGAATGAAATGTTGATCGTAACAAGAAAAGAAGCATCAAAATGAAGTAAATATGCATTGAAACGAAGAAAATGCTGATCGTAACGAGAAAAGTGCATCAAAATGAAGGAAATGTGCATCGAAACGAAGGAAATATTGATCGTAATGTGAAAATGAGCATCAATATGAAGGAAATATGAATCGAAAGGAAGGAAATGTTGATCGTAACGAGTAATGAAGCATCAAAATTAAGGAAATATTCATCGAAATGAAAGAAATGTTTTTCGTAATGAGAAAAGGAGCATCAAAATGAAGGAAATATGCATCGAAACAAAGGAAATATTGATCATAACGAGAAAACGACCATCAAAAAGAAGGAAATCTGCATCGAAACGAATGATATGTTGTTCGTAACAAGAAAAAGAGCATCAAAATGAAGGAAATATGCATCGAAACGAAGGAAATATTGATCGTAATGAGAAAATAAGCATTAAAATGAAGGAAATATTCATCTATACGAACGAAATGTCGATCGTAATGAGAAAAGGAGCATCAAAATGAAGGAAATATGCATCGAAACAAAGGAAATTTGATCATAACGAGTAAACGAGCATTAAAAAGAAGGAAATTTACATCAAAACGAATGAAATGTTGATTGTAACAAGAAAAAGAGCATAAAAATGAAGTAAATATGCATTGAAACGAAGAAAATGCTGATCGTAATGAGAAAAAGTACATCAAAATGAAGAAAATGTGCATCGAAATGAAGGAAATATTGATCGTAATGTGAAAATGAGCACCATAATGAAGGAAATATGAATCGAAACGAAGGAAATGTTGATCGCAACGAGAAATGAAGCATCAAAATTAAGAAAATATTTATCGAAACGAATGAATGTTTTTCGTAATGAAAAAAGGAGCATCAAAATGAAGGAAATATGCATCTAAACAAATGAAATGCTGATCGTAATGATAAAAAGTGCATAAAAATGAAAAAAATATGTATCGAAACATAGGAATTGTTGATCGTAGCAAGAAAAGGAGCATTAAAATGAAGGAAATATGCATCGAAACGAAGGAAATGTTGATCGTAATGAGAAAATGAGCATTAAAATGAAGGAAATATTCATCGAAACGAACGAAATGTCGATCGTAATGAGAAAAGGAGCATCAAAAAGAAGGAAATATGCATCGAAACAAAGGAAATTTGATCATAACGAGTAAACGAGCATCAAAAAAATGAAATCAACATCAAAACGAATGAAATGTTGATCGTAACAAGAAAAGGAGCATCAAATTGAAGGGAATATGCATCGAAATGAAGGAAATATTGATCGTAACGTGAAAATGAGCATTAAAATTAATGAAGAATTCATCAAAACGAAGGAAATGTTGATCGTAATGAGAAAAGGAGCATCAAAATGAAAGAAATATGCATCGAAACAAAGAAAATATTGATCATAACAAGAAAACGAACATAAAAAAGAAGGGAATCTACATCAAAACGAATGCAATGTTGATCGTAACAAGAAAAGGAGCATCAAAATGAAGTAAATATGCATTGAAAAGAAGAAAATGCTGATCATAATGAGAAAAAAGTGCATCAAAATGATGGAAATGTGCATCGAAACGAAGGAAATATTGATCATAATGTGAAAATGAGCATCAAAATGAAGGAAATATGAATCGAAACGAAGGAAATGTTGATCGTAACGAGAAATGAAGCATCAAAATTAAGGAAATATTCATCGAAACGAAAGAAATGTTTTTCGTAATGAGAAAAGAAGCATCAAAATGTAGGAAATATGCATTGAAACAAAGGAAATATTGATCACAACGAGAAAACGACCATCAAAAAGAAAGAAATCTGCATCGAAACAAATGATATGTTGATCGTAACATGAAAATGAGCATCAAAATGAAGGATTTATGCATCGAAACGAAGGAAATGTTGATCGTAATGAGAAAATGAGCATTAAAATGATGGAAATATTCATCGAAACGAACGAAATGTCGATCATAATGAAAAAAGAGCATCAAAATGAAGGAAATATGCATCGAAACAAAGGAAATTTGATCATAACGAGTAAACGAGCATCAAAAAGAAGGAAATCTACATCAAAACGAATGAAATGTTGATCGTAACAAGAAAAGGAGCATCAAAATGAATGTAAATATGTATCGAAACGAAGGAAATGTTGATCATAATGAGAAATAGAGCATCAAAATGAAGGAAATATTCATCGAAACGAAGGAAATATTTATCGTAATGAGAAAATGAGCATCAAAATGAAGGAAATATGAATCGAAACGAAGGAAATATTGATCGTAACGAAAAATGGAGCATCAAAATGAAGGAAATATGCATCGAAATGAGGGTAATATTGATCGTAACGAGAAAATGAGAATCAAAACGAAGGAAATATGCATCGAAACGAATGAAATGTTGATCGTAACTAGAAAAGGAGCATCAAAATGAAGGAAGTATTCATCGAAACGAAGGAAATGTTGATCGTAATGAGAAAAAGAGCATCAAAATGAAGTAAATATGCATCGAAAAGAAGGAAATATTGATCGTAATGAGAAAACGAGAATAAAAAAGAAGTAAATCTGCATCGAAACGAATGAAATGTTGATCGTAACAAGAAAAGGAGCATCAAAATGAAGGAAATATGAATCGAAACGAAGGAAATGTTGATCATAATGAGAAATAGAGCATCAAAATGAAGGAAATATTCATCGAAATTAAAGAAATGTTGTTCGTAATGAGAAAAGGATCATCAAAATAAAGGAAATATGTATCGAAACAAAGGAAATATTTATCATAACGAGAAAACGAGCATCAAAAAGAAGGAAATCTGCATCGAAACTAATGATATGTTGATCGTAACAAGAAAATGAGCATCAAAATGAAGGAAATATGCATCGAAACGAAGAAAATATTGATCGTAACGAGAAAATGAGCATTAAAATCAAGGAAACATTCATCGAAATGAACGAAATGTTGATCGTAATGAGAAAAGGGGCATCAAAATGAAGGAAACATCGAAACAAAGGAAATATTGATCATAACGATAAAACGAGCATCAAAAAGAAGGAAATTGCATCAAAACGAATGAAATATTGATCGTAACAAGAAAAGGAGCATCAAAATGAAGTAAATATGCATCGAAACGAAGGAAATGCTGATTGTAATGAGAAAAAGTGCATCAAAATGAAGGAAATATGCATCGAAACAAAGGAAATATAGATTGTAACGAGAAAATGAGCATTAAAATGAAGGAAATACGAATCGAAACAAAGGAAATGTTGGCTGTAACGAGAAATGGAGCATCAAAATGAAGGAAATATGCATCGAAACAAAGGAAATATTGATCATAACAGGAAAACGAGCATCAAAAAGAAGGAAATATGCATCAAAACGAATGAAATGTTGATCGTAACAAAAAAATAGCATCAAAATGAAGCAAATATGCATCGAAACGAAGGAAATGATGATCGTAATGAGAAAAAGTGCATCAAAATGAAGAAAATATGAATCGAAACCAAGGAAATATTGATCGTAACGAGAAATGGAGCATCAAAATTAAGGAAATATGCATCGAAATGAAGGTAATATTGATCGCAACGATAAAATGAGAATCAAGACAAAGGAAATATGCATAGAAACAAAGGTAATGTTGATCGTAAAGAGAAAATGATAATCAAAATGAAGGAAATATGTATCGAAACGAAGAAAATATTGATCGTAACGAGAAAACGAACATAAAAAAGGAAATCTGCATCAAAACGAATGAAATGTTGATCGTAACAAGAAAAGGAGCATCAAAATGAAGTAAATATGCATCAAAACGAAGGAAATATTGATCGTAACAAGAAAATGAGCATTAAAATGAAGGAAATATTCATCGAAACAAAGGAAATGTTGATCATAATGAGAAAAGGAGCATCAAAATGAAGGAAATATGCATCAAAATGAAGGAAATTTCGATCATAACGAGATAATGAGCATAAAAAGAAGGAAATCTGCATCGAGACGAATGAAAATATTGATCGTAACGAGAAATGGAGCATCAAAATTAAGTAAATATGCATCGAAACGAAGGAAATGTGGATCATAACGAGAAAAAATTACGTGTAGTAAAAAATATACAAGAGTAAGATATTTATTTGTACGTCAAATTAATTTGTGCTAATATGTACGTCATACCCAAAATCATCCTAAATTTCAATGAATATATTTAATTCTTAGATAGTAATGGCTCAAATTATTATTTAAATTACGTTTCTAAATATCTTAATAAAATGCATATGCTAATTAAAATTTTAATTTAAATGTAATTTTTTTCTTTTTAATTAATAAGTGTAAATTGTTGATTGAGAAAAACAGGAAAGACGTGCTGAGTCCAAGTGGTGATGTGGTTCCAATAGGAGCATCAAAATGAAAGAAATATGCATCGAAACAAAGGAAATATTGATCATAACGAGAAAACGACAATCAAAATGAAGGAAATCTGCATCGAAACGAATGATATGTTGATCGTAACAAGAAAAAGAGAATCAAAATGAAGGAAATATGCATCGAAAGGAAGGAAATGTTGATCGTACTGAGACAATGAGAATTAAAATGAAGGAAATATTCAACGAAACGAACGAAATGTCGATCGTAATAAGTAAAGGAGTATCAAAATGAAGGAAATATGGATCGAAACAAAGGAAATTTGATCATAACGAGTAAACGAGCATCAAAAAGAAGGAAATCTGCATCGAAACGAATGATATGTTGATCGTAACAAGAAAATGAGCATCAAAATGAAGGAAATATGCATCGAAACGAAGGAAATGTTGATCGTATTGAGAAAATGAGCATTAAAATGAAGGAAATATTCATCTATACGAATGAAATGTCGATCGTAATGAGAAAAGGAGCATCAAAATGAAGGAAATATGCATCGAAACAAAGGAAATTTGATCATAACGAGTAAATGAGCATCAAAAAGAAGGAAATCTACATCAAAACGAATGAAATGTTGATCGTAACAAGAAAAGGAGCATCAAAATGAAGTAAATATGCATTGAAACAAAGAAAATGCTGATCGTAATGAGAAAAAGAGCATCAAAATGAAGGAAATATGCATCGAAACGAAGGAAATATTGATCGTAATGAGAAAATAAGCATTAAAATGAAGGAAATATTCATCTATACGAACGAAATGTCGATCGTAATGAGAAAAGGAGCATCAAAATGAAGGAAATATGCATCGAAACAAAGGAAATTTGATCATAACGAGTAAACGAGCATTAAAAAGAAGGAAATTTACATCCAAAAGAATGAAATGTCGATTGTAACAAGAAAAAGAGCATAAAAATGAAGTAAATATGCATTGAAACGAAGAAAATGCTGATCGTAATGAGAAAAAGTACATCAAAATGAAGAAAATGTGCATCGAAATGAAGGAAATATTGATCGTAATGTGAAAATGAGCATCATAATGAAGGAAATATGAATCAAAACGAAGGAAATGTTGATCGTAACGAGAAATGAAGCATCAAAATTAAGTAAATCTTCATCGAAACGAAAGAAATGTTTTTCGTAATGAGAAAAGGAGCATCAAAATGAAGGAAATATGCATCGAAACAAAGGAAATATTGATCATAACGAGAAAACGACCATCAAAAAGAAGGAAATCTGCATCGAAACGAATGATATGTTGATCGTAACAAGAAAAGGAGCATCAAAATGAAGGAAATATGCATCGAAACGAAGGAAATGTTGATCGTAATGAGAAAATGAGCATTAAAATGAAGGAAATATTCATCTATACGAACGAAATATCGATCGTAATGACAAAAGGAGCATCAAAATGAGGGAAATATGCATCGAAACAAAGAAAATTTGATCATAACGAGTAAATGAGCATCAAAAAGAAGGAAATCTACATCAAAATGAATGAAATGTTGATCGTAACAAGAAAAGGAGCATCAAAATGAAGTAAATATGTATTGAAACGAAGAAAATGTTGATCGTAATGAGAAAAAGTGCATCAAAATGAAGGAAATGTGCATCCAAACGAAGGAAATATTGATCGTAATATGAAAATGAGCATCAAAATGAAGGAAATATGAATCAAAACGAAGGAAATGTTGATCGCAACAAGAAATGAAGCATCAAAACTAAGGAAATATTCATCGAAACAAAAAAATGTTTTTCGTAATGAGAAAAGGAGCATCAAAATGAAGGAAATATGCATTCAAACAAATGAAATGCTGATCGTAATGATAAAAAGTGCATAAAAATGAAGAAAATATGTATCGAAACAAAGGAATTGTTGATCGTAACAAGAAAAGAAGCATCAAAATGAAGTAAATATGCATCGAAACGAAGGAAATGTTGATCGTAATGAGAAAATAAGCATTAAAATGAAGGAAATATTCATCGAAACGAGCGAAATGTCGAACGTAATGAGAAAAGGAGCATCAAAATGAATGAAATATGCATCAAAACATAGGAAATTTGATCATAACAAGAAAACGAGCATAAAAAAGAAGAATATCTACATCAAAACGAATGAAATGTTGATCGTAACAAGAAAAGAAGCATCAAAATGAAGTAAATATGCATTGAAACGAAGAAAATGCTGATCGTAACGAGAAAAAGTGCATCAAAATGAAGGAAATGTGCATCGAAACGAAGGAAATATTGATCGTAATGTGAAAATGAGCATCATTATGAAGGAAATATGAATCAAAACGAAGGAAATATTAATCGTAACGAGAAATGATGCATCAAAATTAAGGAAATATTCATCGAAACGAAAGAAATGTTTTTCGTAATGAGAAAAGGAGCATCAAAATGATGGAAATATGAATCGAAACAAAGAAAATATTGATCATAACGAGAAAACGACCATCAAAAAGAAGGAAATCTGCATCGAAACGAATGATATGTTCATCGTAACAAGAAAAAGAGCATCAAAATGAAGGAAATATGCATCGAAACGAAGGAAATGTTGATCGTAATGAGAAAATGAGCATTAAAATAAAGGAAAAATTCATCGAGATGAACGAAATGTCGATCGTAATGAGAAAAGGAGCATCAAAATAAAGGAAATATGCATCGAAACAAAGGAAATTTGATCATAACAACTAAACGAGCATCAAAAAGAAGGAAATCTACATCAAAACGAATGAAATGTTGATCATAACAAGAAAAGGAGCATCAAAATGTAGGAAATATGCATCGAAATGAAGGAAATGTTGATCGTAACGAGAAAATGAGCATTAAAATTAATGAAGTATTCATCAAAACGAAGAAAATGTTGATCGTAATGAGAAAAGGAGCATCAAAATGAAGGAAATATGCATCGAAACAAAGGGAATATTGATCATAACAAGAAAACGAGCTTCAAAAAGAAGGAAATCTACATCAAAACGAATGAAATGTTGATCGTAACAAGAAAAGGAGCATCAAAATGAAGTAAATATGCATTGAAATGAAAAAAATGCTGATCGTAATGAGAAAAAGTGCATCAAAATGAAGGAAATGTGCATCGAAACGAAGGAAATATTGATCGTAATGTAAAAATGATCATCAAAATGAAGGAAATATGAATCAAAACGAAGGAAATTTTGATCGCAAAAAGAAATGAAGCATCAAAATTATGGAAATATTCATCGAAACAAAAGAAATGTTTTTCGTAATGAGAAAAGGAGCATCAAAATGAAGGAAATATGCATTCAAACAAATGAAATGTTGATCGTAATGATAAAAAGTGCAAAAAATTGAAGAAAATATGTATCGAAACAAAGGAATTGTTGATCGTAACAAGAAAAGGAGCATCAAAATGAAGGAAATATGGATTGAAACGAATGAAATGTTGATCGTAATGAGAAAATGAGCATTAAAATGAAGGAAATATTCATCGAAACGAACGAAATGTCGATCGTAATGAGAAAAGGAGCATCAAAATGAAGGAAATATGCATCGAAACATAGGAAATTTGATCATAACAAGAAAACGAGCATCAAAAAGAAGAATATCTATATCAAAACGAATGAAATGTTGATCGTAACAAGAAAAGAAGCATCAAAATGAAGTAAATATGCATTGAAACGAAGTAAATGCTGATCGTAACGAGAAAAAGTGCATCAAAATGCAGGAAATGTGCATCAAAACGAAGGAAATATTGATCGTAATGTGAAAATGAGCATCAATATGAAGGAAATATGAATCGAAAGGAAGGAAATGTTGATCGTAACGAGTAATGAAGCATCAAAATTAAGGAAATATTCATCGAAATGAAAGAAATGTTTTTCGTAATGAGAAAAGGAGCATCAAAATGAAGGAAATATGCATCGAAACAAAGGAAATATTGATCATAACGAGAAAACGACCATCAAAATGAAGGAAATCTGCATCGAAACGAATGATATGTTGTTCGTAACAAGAAAAAGAGCATCAAAATGAAGGATATATGCATCGAAACGAAGGAAATATTGATCGTAATGAGAAAATAAGCATTAAAATGAAGGAAATATTCATCTATACAAACGAAATGTCGATCGTAATGAGAAAAGGAGCATCAAAATGAAGGAAATATGCATCGAAACAAAGGAAATTTGATCATAACGAGTAAACGAGAATTAAAAAGAAGGAAATTTACATCAAAACGAATGAAATGTTGATTGTAACAAGAAAAAGAGCATAAAAATGAAGTAAATATGCATTGAAACGAAGAAAATGCTGATCGTAATGAGAAAAAGTACATCAAAATGAAGAAAATGTGCATCGAAATGAAGGAAATATTGATCGTAATGTGAAAATGAGCACCATAATGAAGGAAATATGAATCGAAACGAAGGAAATGTTGATCGCAACGAGAAATGAAGCATCAAAATTAAGAAAATATTTATCGAAACGAAAGAAATGTTTTTCGTAATGAAAAAAGGAGCATCAAAATGAAGGAAATATGCATCCAAACAAATGAAATGCTGATCGTAATGATAAAAAGTGCATAAAAATGAAAAAAATATGTATCGAAACAAAGGAATTGTTGATCGTAACAAGAAAAGGAGCATTAAAATGAAGGAAATATGCATCGAAACGAAGGAAATGTTGATCGTAATGAGAAAATGAGCATTAAAATGAAGGAAATATTCATCGAAACGAACGAAATGTCGATCGTAATGAGAAAAGGAGCATCAAAAAGAAGGAAATATGCATCGAAACAAAGGAAATTTGATCATAACGTGTAAACGAGCATCAAAAAAATGAAATCTACATCAAAACGAATGAAATGTTGATCGTAACTAGAAAAGGAGCATCAAATTGAAGGGAATATGCATCGAAATGAAGGAAATATTGATCGTAACGTGAAAATGAGCATTAAAATTAATGAAGTATTCATCAAAACGAAGGAAATGTTGATCGTAATGAGAAAAGGAGCATTAAAATGAAAGAAATATGCATCGAAACAAAGAAAATATTGATCATAACAAGAAAAAGAACATAAAAAAGAAGGGAATCTACATCAAAACGAATGCAATGTTGATCGTAACAAGAAAAGGAGCATCAAAATGAAGTAAATATGCATTGAAAAGAAGAAAATGCTGATCATAATGAGAAAAAGTGCATCAAAATGATGGAAATGTGCATCGAAACGAAGGAAATATTGATCGTAATGTGAAAATGAGCATCAAAATGAAGGAAATATGAATCGAAACGAAGGAAATGTTGATCGTAACGAGAAATGAAGCATCAAAATTAAGGAAATATTCATCGAAATGAAAGAAATGTTTTTCGTAATGAGAAAAGAAGCATCAAAATGTAGGAAATATGCATCGAAACAAAGGAAATATTGATCACAACGAGAAAACGACCATCAAAAAGAAGGAAATCTGCATCGAAACGAATGATATGTTGATCGTAACATGAAAATGAGCATCAAAATGAAGGATTTATGCATCGAAACGAAGGAAATGTTGATCGTAATGAGAAAATGAGCATTAAAATGATGGAAATATTCATCGAAACGAACGAAATGTCGATCATAATGAAAAAAAGAGCATCAAAATGAAGGAAATATGCATCGAAACAAAGGAAATTTGATCATAACGAGTAAACGAGCATCAAAAAGAAGGAAATCTACATCAAAACGAATGAAATGTTGATCGTAACAAGAAAAGGAGCATCAAAATGAATGTAAATATGTATCGAAACGAAGGAAATGTTGATCATAATGAGAAATAGAGCATCAAAATGAAGGAAATATTCATCGAAACGAAGGAAATATTGATCGTAATGAGAAAATGAGCATCAAAATGAAGGAAATATGAATCGAAACGAAGGAAATGTTGATCGTAACGAAAAATGGAGCATCAAAATGAAGGAAATATGCATCGAAATGAGGGTAATATTAATCGTAACGAGAAAATGAGAATCAAAACGAAGGAAATATGCATCGAAACGAATGAAATGTTGATCGTAACTAGAAAAGGAGCATCAAAATGAAGGAAGTATTCATCGAAACGAAGGAAATGTTGATCGTAATGAGAAAAAGAGCATCAAAATGAAGTAAATATGCATCGAAAAGAAGGAAATATTGATCGTAATGAGAAAACGAGAATAAAAAAGAAGTAAATCTGCATCGAAACGAATGAAATGTTGATCGTAACAAGAAAAGGAGAATCAAAATGAAGGAAATATGAATCGAAACGAAGGAAATGTTGATCATAATGAGAAATAGAGCATCAAAATGAAGAAAATATTCATCGAAATTAAAGAAATGTTGTTCGTAATGAGAAAAGGATCATCAAAATAAAGGAAATATGTATCGAAACAAAGGAAATATTTTTCATAACGAGAAAACGAGCATCAAAAAGAAGGAAATCTGCATCGAAACTAATGATATGTTGATCGTAACAAGAAAATGAGCATCAAAATGAAGGAAATATGCATCGAAACGAAGAAAATATTGATCGTAACGAGAAAATGTGCATTAAAATCAAGGAAACATTCATCGAAATGAACGAAATGTTGATCGTAATGAGAAAAGGGGCATCAAAATGAAGGAAACATCGAAACAAAGGAAATATTGATCATAACGATAAAACGAGCATCAAAAAGAAGGAAATTGCATCTAAACGAATGAAATATTGATCGTTACAAGAAAAGGAGCATCAAAATGAAGTAAATATGCATCGAAACGAAGGAAATGCTGATTGTAATGAGAAAAAGTGCATCAAAATGAAGGAAATATGCATCGAAACAAAGGAAATATAGATTGTAACGAGAAAATGAGCATTAAAATGAAGGAAATACGAATCGAAACGAAGGAAATGTTGGCTGTAACGAGAAATGGAGCATCAAAATGAAGGAAATATGCATCGAAACAAAGGAAATATTGATCATAACAGGAAAACGAGCATCAAAAAGAAGGAAATATGCATCAAAACGAATGAAATGTTGATCGTAACAAAAAAATAGCATCAAAATGAAGCAAATATGCATCGAAACGAAGGAAATGATGATCGTAATGAGAAAAAGTGCATCAAAATGAAGAAAATATGAATCGAAACCAAGGAAATATTGATCGTAACGAGAAATGGAGCATCAAAATTAAGGAAATATGCATCGAAATGAAGGTAATATTGATCGCAACGATAAAATGAGAATCAAGACGAAGGAAATATGCATAGAAACAAAGGTAATGTTGATCGTAAAGAGAAAATGATAATCAAAATGAAGGAAATATGTATCGAAACGAAGAAAATATTGATCGTAACGAGAAAACGAACATAAAAAAGGAAATCTGCATCAAAACGAATGAAATGTTGATCGTAACAAGAAAAGGAGCATCAAAATGAAGTAAATATGCATCAAAACGAAGGAAATATTGATCGTAACAAGAAAATGAGCATTAAAATGAAGGAAATATTCATCGAAACAAAGGAAATGTTGATCATAATGAGAAAAGGAGCATCAAAATGAAGGAAATATGCATCAAAACAAAGGAAATTTCGATCATAACGAGATAATGAGCATAAAAAGAAGGAAATCTGCATCGAGACGAATGAAAATATTGATCGTAACGAGAAATGGAGCATCAAAATTAAGTAAATATGCATCGAAACGAAGGAAATGTGGATCATAACGAGAAAAAATTACGTGTAGTAAAAAATATACAAGAGTAAGATATTTATTTGTACGTCAAATTAATTTGTGCTAATATGTACGTCATACCCAAAATCACCCTAAATTTCAATGAATATATTTAATTCTTAGATAGTAATGGCTCAAATTATTATTTAAATTACGTTTCTAAATATCTTAATAAAATGCATATGCTAATTAAAATTTTAATTTAAATGTAATTTTTTTCTTTTTAATTAATAAGTGTAAATTGTTGATTGAGAAAAACAGGAAAGACGTGCTGAGTCCAAGTGGTGATGTGGTTCCAATAGGAGCATCAAAATGAAAGAAATATGCATCGAAACAAAGGAAATATTGATCATAACGAGAAAACGACCATCAAAATGAAGGAAATCTGCATCGAAACGAATGATATGTTGATCGTAACAAGAAAAAGAGAATCAAAATGAAGGAAATATGCATCGAAAGGAAGGAAATGTTGATCGTACTGAGAAAATGAGAATTAAAATGAAGGAAATATTCAACGAAACGAACGAAATGTCGATCGTAATAAGTAAAGGAGTATCAAAATGAAGGAAATATGGATCGAAACAAAGGAAATTTGATCATAACGAGTAAACGAGCATCAAAAAGAAGGAAATCTGCATCGAAACGAATGATATGTTGATCGTAACAAGAAAATGAGCATCAAAATGAAGGAAATATGCATCGAAACGAAGGAAATGTTGATCGTAATGAGAAAATGAGCATTAAAATGAAGGAAATATTCATCTATACGAACGAAATGTCGATCGTAATGAGAAAAGGAGCATCAAAATGAAGGAAATATGCATCGAAACAAAGGAAATTTGATCATAACGAGTAAATGAGCATCAAAAAGAAGGAAACCTACATCAAAACGAATGAAATGTTGATCGTAACAAGAAAAGGAGCATCAAAATGAAGTAAATATGCATTGAAACAAAGAAAATGCTGATCGTAATGAGAAAAAGTGCATCAAAATGAAGGAAATGTGCATCCAAACGAAGGAAATATTGATCGTAATGTGAAAATGAGCATCAAAATGAAGGAAATATGAATCGAAACGAAGGAATTGTTGATCGTAACAAGAAAAGGAGCATCAAAATGAAGGAAATATGCATCGAAACGAAGGAAATGTTGATCGTAATGAGAAAATGAGCATTAAAATGAAGGAAATATTCATCGAAACGAGCGAAATGTCGATCGTAATGAGAAAAGGAGCATAAAAATGAAGGAAATATGCATCGAAACATAGGAAATTTGATCATAACAAGAAAACGAGCATAAAAAAGAAGAATATCTACATCAAAACGAATGAAATGTTGATCGTAACAAGAAAAGAAGCATCAAAATGAAGTAAATATGCATTGAAACGAAGAAAATGCTGATCGTAACGAGAAAAAGTGCATCAAAATGAAGGAAATGTGCATCGAAACGAACGAAATATTGATCGTAATGTGAAAATGAGCATCATTATGAAGGAAATATGAATCGAAACGAAGGAAATGTTAATCGTAACGAGAAATGATGCATCAAAATTAAGGAAATATTCATCGAAACGAAAGAAATGTTTTTCTTAATGGGAAAAGAAGCATCAAAATGATGGAAATATGCATCGAAACAAAGAAAATATTGATCATAACGAGAAAACGAGCATCAAAAGAAGGAAATATGCATCAAAACGAATGAAATGTTGATCGTAACAAGAAAAGGAGCATCAAAATGAAGTAAATATGCATCGAAACGAAGGAAATATTGATCGTAATTAGAAAAATGCATAAAAATGAAGGAAATATGCATCGAAACGAAAGAAATATTGATCGTAACGAGAAATGGAGCATCAAAATGAAGGAAAATGAATCAAAACGAAGGAAATGTTGATCGTACTGAGAAATGGAGCATCAAAATGAAGGAAATATTCATTTAAATGAAGGAAATGCTGATCGTAACGAGAAATAGAGCATCAAAATGAAGGAAATATGCATCGAAATGAAGGTAATATTGATCGTAACGAGAAAATGAGAATCAAAACGAAGGAAATATTCATCGAAATGAAGGAAATGCTGATCGTAACGAGAAATAGAGCATCAAAATGAAGGAAATATGCATCGAAATGAAGGTAATATTGATCGTAACGAGAAAATGAGAATCAAAACGAAGGAAATATGCATCGAAACGAAGGTAATGTTGATCATAAAGAGAAAATGAGCATTAAAATGAAGGAAATATTCATCGAAACGAAGGAAATGTTGATCGTAATGAGAAAATGAGCATCAAAATGTAGTAAATATGCATCGAAACAAAGGAAATGCTGATCGTAATGATAAAAAGTGCATCAAAATGAAGGAAATATGCATCGAAACAAAGAAAATATTTATCGTAACTAGAAAATGAGCATCAAAATGAAGGAAATATGAATCGAAATGAAGGAAATATTGATCGTAACGAGAAATGGAGCATCAAAATTAAGAAAATATGCATCGAAATGAAGGTAATATTGACTTTTACGAGAAAATGAGAATCAAAATGAAGGAAATATGCATTAAACAAACGAAATATTGATCGTAATGAGAAAACGAGAATAAAAAAAGGAAATCTGCATCGAAACGAATGAAATGTTGATCATAACGAGAAAAGGAGCATCAAAATGAAGTAAATATGCATCGAAATGAAGGAAGTGTTTATCGTAACGAGAAAATGAGCATTAAAATGAAGGAAATATTCATCGAAACGAAGGAAATATTGATCATAATGAGAAAAGGAGCATCAAAATGAAAGAAATATGCATAAAAACAAAGGAAATATTGATCATAATGAGAAAACGAGCATCAAAAAGAATGAAATCTACATCGAAACGAGTGAAATGTTGATCGTAACATGAAAAGGAGCATCAAAATGAAGGGAATATGCATCGAAATAAAGGAAATGTTGATCGTAATGAGAAAATGAGCATTAAAATTAATGAAGTATTCATCAAAACGACTGAAATGAGAAAAGGAGCATCAAAATGATGGAAATATGCATCGAAACAAAGGAAATATTGATCATAACGAGAAAACGACCATCAAAAAGAAGGAAATCTGCATCGAAACGAATGATATGTTGATCGTAACAAGAAAATGAGCATAAAATGAAGGAAAGGTTGATCGTAATGAGAAAAGGAGCATCAAAATGAAGGAAATATGCATCGAAACGAAGGAAAGGTTGATCGTAATGTGAAAATGAGCATTAAAATGAAGAAAATATTCATCAAAACGAACGAAATATCAATCGTAAAGAGAAAAGGAGCATCAAAATGAAGGAAATATGCATCGAAACAAAGGAAATTTGATCATAACGAGTAAACGAGCATCGAAAAGAAGGAAATCTACATCAAAACGAATGAAATGTTGATCGTAACAAGAAAAGAAGCATCAAAATGAAGTAAATATGCATAGAAACGAAGGAAATGCTGATCGGAATGAGAAAATGAGCATTAAAATGAAGGAAATATATATTGAAACAAAGGTAATGTTGATCGTAAAAAGAAAATGATTATCAAAACGAAGGAAATATGCATCGAAACGAAGAAAATATTGATCGTAACGAGAAAACAAGCGTCAAAAAGAAGGAAATCTGCATCAAAACGAATGAAATGTTGATCGTAACAAAAAAAGGAGCATCAAAATGAAGGAAATGTGCGTCGAAACGAAGGAAATATTGATCGTAATGTGAAAATGAGCATCAACATGAAGAAAATATGAATCAAAACGAAGGAAATGTTGATCGTAACGAGAAATGAAGCATCAAAATTAAGGAAATCTTCATCGAAACGAAAGAAATATTTTTCGTAATGGGAAAAGGAGCATCAAAATGAAGGAAATATGCATCGAAACAAAGGAAATATTGATCATAACGAGAAAACGACCATCAAAAAGAAGGAAATCTGCATCGAAACGAATGATATGTTGATCGTAACAAGAAAAGGAGCATCAAAATGAAGGAAATATGCATCGAAACGAAGGAAATGTTGATCGTAATGAGAAAATGAGCATTAAAATGAAGGAAATATTCATCTATACGAACGAAATATCGATAGTAATGACAAAAGGAGCATCAAAATGAAGGAAATATGTATCGAAAGAAAGGAAATTTGATCATAACTAGTAAATGAGCATAAAAAAGAAGGAAATCTACATCAAAACGAATGAAATGTTGATCGTAACAAGAAAAGGAGCATCAAAATGAAGTAAATATGTATTGAAACGAAGAAAATGCTGATCGTAATGAGAAAAAGTGCATCAAAATGAAGGAAATATGAATCAAAACGAAGGAAATGTTGATCGCAACAAGAAATGAAGCATCAAAATTAAGGAAATATTCATCGAAACAAAAAAAATGTTTTTCGTAATGAGAAAAGGAGCATCAAAATGAAGGAAATATGCATTCAAACAAATGAAATGCTGATCGTAATGATAAAAAATGCATAAAAATGAAGAAAATATGTATCGAAACAAAGGAATTGTTGATCGTAACAAGAAAAGAAGCATCAAAATGAAGGAAATATGCATCGAAACGAAGGAAATGTTGATCGTAATGAGAAAATGAGCATTAAAATGAAGGAAATATTCATCGAAACGAGCGAAATGTCGATCGTAATGAGAAAAGGAGCATCAAAATGAATGAAATATGCATCAAAACATAGGAAATTTGATCATAACAAGAAAACGAGCATAAAAAAGAAGAATATCTACATCAAAACGAATGAAATGTTGATCGTAACAAGAAAAGAAGCATCAAAATGAAGTAAATATGCATTGAAACAAAGAAAATGCTGATCGTAACGAGAAAAAGTGCATCAAAATGAAGGAAATGTGCATCGAAACGAAGGAAATATTGATCGTAATGTGAAAATGAGCATCATTATGAAGGAAATATGAATCAAAACGAAGGAAATGTTAATCGTAACGAGAAATGATGCATCAAAATTAAGGAAATATTCATCGAAACGAAAGAAATGTTTTTCGTAATGAGAAAAGGAGCATCAAAATGATGGAAATATGCATCGAAAGAAAGAAAATATTGATCATAACGAGAAAACGACCATCAAAAAGAAGGAAATCTGCATCGAAACGAATGATATGTTGATCGTAACAAGAAAAAGAGCATCAAAATGAAGGAAATATGCATCGAAACGAAGGAAATGTTGATCGTAATGAGAAAATGAGCATTAAAATAAAGGAAATATTCATCGAGATGAACGAAATGTCGATCGTAATGAGAAAAGAAGCAACAAAATGAAGGAAATATGCATCGAAACAAAGGAAATTTGATCATAACGACTAAACGAGCATCAAAAAGAAGGAAATCTACATCAAAACGAATGAAATGTTGATCATAACAAGAAAAGGAGCATCAAAATGTAGGGAATATGCATCGAAATGAAGGAAATGTTGATCGTAACGAGAAAATGAGCATTAAAATTAATGAAGTATTCATCAAAACGAAGGAAATGTTGATCGTAATGAGAAAAGGAGCATCAAAATGAAGGAAATATGCATCGAAACAAAGGAAATATTGATCATAACAAGAAAACGAGCTTCAAAAAGAAGGAAATCTACATCAAAACGAATGAAATGTTGATCGTAACAAGAAAAGGAGCATCAAAATGAAGTAAATATGCATTGAAATGAAAAAAATGCTGATCGTAATGAGAAAAAGTGCATCAAAATGAAGGAAATGTGCATCGAAACGAAGGAAATATTGATCGTAATGTAAAAATGCGCATCAAAATGAAGGAAATATGAATCAAAACGAAGGAAATTTTGATCGCAAAAGAAATGAAGCATCAAAATTAAGGAAATATTCATCGAAACAAAAGAAATGTTTTTCGTAATGAGAAAAGGAGCATCAAAATGAAGGAAATATGCATTCAAACAAATGAAATGCTGATCGTAATGATAAAAAGTGCATAAAATTGAAGAAAATATGTATCGAAACAAAAGAATTGTTGATCGTAACAAGAAAAGGAGCATCAAAATGAAGGAAATATGGATTGAAACGAATGAAATGTTGATCGTAATGAGAAAATGA
This sequence comes from Pogostemon cablin, assembly GCA_023678885.1. NCBI lineage: Eukaryota > Viridiplantae > Streptophyta > Magnoliopsida > Lamiales > Lamiaceae > Pogostemon > Pogostemon cablin. The sequence goes on along the minus strand of CM042952.1, from coordinate 2,419,490 downwards.
GCATTAAAATGAAGGAAATATTCATCGAAACGAACGAAATGTCGATCGTAATGAGAAAAGGAGCATCAAAATGAAGGAAATATGCATCGAAACATAGGAAATTTGATCATAACAAGTAAACGAGCATCAAAAAGAAGAATATCTACATCAAAACGAATGAAATGTTGATCGTAACAAGAAAAGAAGCATCAAAATGAAGTAAATTTGCATTGAAACGAAGAAAATGCTGATCGTAACGAGAAAAAGTGCATCAAAATGAAGGAAATGTGCATCGAAACGAAGGAAATATTGGTCGTAATGTGAAAATGAGCATCAATATGAAGGAAATATGAATCGAAAGGAAGGAAATGTTGATCGTAACGAGTAATGAAGCATCAAAATTAAGGAAATATTCATCGAAATGAAAGAAATGTTTTTCGTAATGAGAAAAGGAGCATCAAAATGAAGGAAATATGCATCGAAACAAAGGAAATATTGATCATAACGAGAAAACGACCATCAAAAAGAAGGAAATCTGCATTGATACGAATGATATGTTGTTCGTAACAAGAAAAAGAGCATCAAATGAAGGAAATATGCATTGAAACGAAGGAAATATTGATCGTAATGATAAAATAAGCATTAAAATGAAGGAAATATTCACCTATACGAACGAAATGTCGATCGTAATGAGAAAAGGAGCATCAAAATGAAGGAAATATGCATCGAAACAAAGGAAATTTGATCATAACGAGCAAACGAGCATCAAAAAGAAGGAAATTTACATCAAAACGAATGAAATGTTGATTGTAACAAGAAAAAGAGCATAAAAATGAAGTAAATATGCATTGAAACGAAGAAAATGCTGATCGTAATGAGAAAAAGTACATCAAAATGAAGAAAATGTGCATCGAAACGAAGGAAATATTGATCGTAATGTGAAAATGAGCATCATAATGAAGGAAATATGAATCGAAACGAAGGAAATGTTGATCGCAATAAGAAATGAAGCATCAAAATTAAGGAAATATTCATCGAAACGAAAGAAATGTTTTTCGTAATGAAAAAAGGAGCATCAAAATGAAGGAAATATGCATCCAAACAAATGAAATGCTGATCGTAATGATAAAAAGTGCATAAAAATGAAAAAAATATGTATCGAAACAAAGGAATTGTTGATCGTAACAAGAAAAGGAGCATTAAAATGAAGGAAATATGCATCGAAACGAAGGAAATGTTGATCGTAATGAGAAAATGAGCATTAAAATGAAGGAAATATTCATCGAAACGAACGAAATGTCGATCGTAATGAGAAAAGGAGCATCAAAATGAAGGAAATATGCATCGAAACAAAGGAAATTTGATCATAACGAGTAAACGAGCATAAAAAAAATGAAATCTACGTCAAAACGAATGAAATGTTGATCGTAACAAGAAAAGGAGCATCAAATTGAAGGGAATATGCATCGAAATGAAGGAAATATTGATCGTAACGACAAAATGATCATTAAAATTAATGAAGTATTCATCAAAACGAAGGAAATGTTGATCGTAATGAGAAAAGGAGCATCAAAATGAAGGAAATATGCATCGAAACAAAGAAAATATTGATCATAACAAGAAAACGAACGTAAAAAAGAAGGGAATCTACATCAAAACGAATGAAATGTTGATCGTAACAAGAAAAGGAGCATCAAAATGAAGTAAATATGCATTGAAACGAAGAAAATGCTGATCTTAATGAGAAAAAGTGCATCAAAATGATAGAAATGTGCATCGAAACGAAGGAAATATTGATCTTAATGTGGAAATGAGCATCAAAATGAGGGAAATATGAATCGAAACGAAGGAAATGTTGATCGTAACGAGAAATGAAGCATCAAAATTAAGGAAATATTCATCGAAACGAAAGAAATATTTTTCGTAATGAGAAAAGGAGCATCAAAATGTAGGAAATATGCATCGAAACAAAGGAAATATTGATCATAACGAGAAAACGACCATCAAAAAGAAGGAAATCTGCATCGAAACGAATGATATGTTTATCGTAACATGAAAATGAGCATCAAAATGAAGGAAATATGCATCGAAATGAAGGAAATGTTGATCGTAATGAGAAAATGAGCATTAAAATGAAGGAAATATTCATCGAAACGAACGAAATGTCGATCATAATGAAAAAAGAGCATCAAAATGAAGGAAATATGCATCGAAACAAAGGAAATTTGATCATAACGAGTAAACGAGCATCAAAAATAAGTAAATCTACATCAAAATGAATGAAATGTTGATCGTAACAAGAAAAGGAGCATCAAAATGAATGTAAATATGTATCGAAACGAAGGAAATGTTGATCATAATGAGAAATAGAGCATCAAAATGAAGGAAATATTCATCGAAACGAAGGAAATATTGATCGTAATGAGAAAATGAGCATCAAAATGAAGGAAACATCGAAATAAAGGAAATATTGATCATAACGATAAAACGAGCATCAAAAAGAAGGAAATTGCATCAAAACGAATGAAATATTGATCGTAACAAGAAAAGGAGCATCAAAATGAAGTAAATATGCATCGAAACGAAGGAAATGCTGATTGTAATGAGAAAAAGTGCATCAAAATGAAGGAAATATGCATCGAAACAAAGGAAATATAGATTGTAACGAGAAAATGAGCATCAAAATGAAGGAAATACGAATCGAAACGAAGGAAATGTTGGCTGTAACGAGAAATGGAGCATCAAAATGAAGGAAATATGCATCGAAACAAAGGAAATATTGATCATAACAGGAAAACGAGCATAAAAAAGGAGGAAATACGCATCAAAACGAATGAAATGTTGATCGTAACAAAAAATAGCATCAAAATGAAGCAAATATGCATCGAAACGAAGGAAATGATGATCGTAATGAGAAAAAGTGCATCAAAATGAAGGAAATATGAATCGAAACCAAGGAAATATTGATCGTAACGAGAAATGGAGCATCAAAATTAAGGAAATATGCATCGAAATGAAGGTAATATTGATCGCAACGATAAAATGAGAATCAAGACGAAGGAAATATGCATTGAAACGAAGGTAATGTTGATCGTAAAGAGAAAATGAGAATCAAAATGAAGGAAATATGCATCGAAACGAAGGAAATATTGATCGTAACGAGAAAACGAACATAAAAAGGAAATCTGCATCAAAACGAATGAAATGTTGATCGTAACTAGAAAAGGAGCATCAAAATGAAGCAAATATGCATCAAAACGAAGGAAATATTGATCGTAACGAGAAAATGAGCATTAAAATGAAGGAAATATTCCTCGAAACAAAGGAAATGTTGATTATAATGAGAAAATGAGCATCAAAATGAAGGAAATATGCATCAAAACAAAGGAAATTTCGATCATAACGAGATAATGAGCATAAAAAGAAGGAAATCTGCATCGAGACGAATGAAAATATTGATCGTAACGAGAAATGGAGCATCAAAATGAAGTAAATATGCATCGAAACGAAGGAAATGTGGATCATAACGAGAAAAAATTACGTGTAGTAAAAAATATACAAGAGTAAGATATTTATTTGTACGTCAAATTAATTTGTGCTAATATGTACGTCATACCCAAAATCACCCTAAATTTCAATGAATATATTTAATTCTTAGATAGTAATGGCTCAAATTATTATTTAAATTACGTTTCTAAATATCTTAATAAAATGCATATGCTAGTTAAAATTTTAATTTAAATGTAATTTTTTCTTTTTAATTAATAAGTGTAAATTGTTGATTGAGAAAAACAGGAAAGACATGCTGAGTCCAAGTGGTGATGTGGTTCCAATAGTGCGTTTAGGTAAATGTCAGATTAATCATGTAACTAAATATTGTACTTAAAAGTTGTCAACGGTTTGTGCCCCCATGTGTAATATTGAAACACGTGTATCTTTTCTCTTTAGCAATAGCCGTGCCATTTTTGAATACTCAAGTTTTATATAAAATAAAAGGGTTTTATATATATAGAAGGATATACACATTTCTAGTTTCAAACAAGAAAATTAATCTATAATAACAAAAATATTGCCGGAATGACTTCCATACATTAAAGATATATGAAGTATTTAGTTATAGAATATAGAATTTTCTCTCATTATTGATTAATTTTTGCTGTAGTGACTTCCATAGCTATTCTCAATATATAGTATCATACTCAAAATCTACTTTTACAAAATTCAAATAAAATGGGATGATTAAAATTAGAACAAATAACTAAGCCAATATCTTTTTGAAAAATTGCTTCTAGCTAGATTATAGTAAGGCAAAAAGGCTGAAACAATTTGGAAATTTCAGCCAATTTTCACACCATACAAGAAACAAATATTTAATAAATCTTGAACAGAAACACAAACTCATGTGCATAAAAATGATCATGTGGATGTTATGTTATCAAGGAAATTATCTAGTTCTGATGCCGATAAACGGATGTAAAGATCAACACCAACACCATCGAATATCTGAATGTCCACCAAAGCATCACTCCAAAACATACAACCAATGTTGGGATCATAAGCATAAGCCAGGCAAGAACAATTTCCCAAACATCTACTCTGAGAAAAGGAGATCAAAATGAAGGAAATATACATCGAAACGAAGGAAATATTGATCGTAACGAGAAAACGAGAATAGAAAAGAAGGAAATCTGCATCGAAACGAATGAAATATTGATCATAACGAGAAAAGGAGCATCAAAATGAAATAAATATGCATCAAAACGAAAGAAATGTTGATCGTTACGAGAAAATGAGCATTAAAATGAAGGAAGTATTCATCGAAACGAAGGAAATGTTGATCGTAATAAGAAAAGGAGCATCAAAATGAAGGAAATATGCATTGAAACGAAGGAAATATTGATCGTAATGAGAAATGAGAATAAAAAAGAAGGAAATCTGCATCGAAACGAATGAAATATTAATCGTAAAAAAAAGAGCATCAAAATGAAGTAAATATGCATCGAAACGAAAGAAATGCTGATCGTAATGAGAAAAAGTGCATCAAAATGAAGGAAATATGTATCGAAACGAAGGTGATGTTGATCGTAAAGAGAAAATGAGAATCAAAATGAAGGAAATATGCATCGAAACAAAGGAAATATTGATCGTAACGAGAAAACTAACATAAAAAAAGGAAATCTGCATCAAAACGAATGAAATATTGATCGTAACGAGAAAAGGAGCATCTAAATAAAGTAAATATGCATCGAAACGAAGGAAAATTTGATCGTAATGAGAAAATGAGCATTAAAATGAATGAAATATTTATCGAAACAAAGGAAATGTTGATTATAATGAGAAAAGGAGCATCAAAATGAAGGAAATATGCATCGAAACAAAGAAAATATCGATCATAACGAGAAAATGAGCATAAAAAGAAAGAAATCTGCATCGAGACGAATGAAAATGTTGATCGTAACGAGAAATGGAGCATCAAAATGAAGTAACTATGCATCGAAACGAAGGAAATGTGGATCGTAACGAGAAAATGAGCATTAAAATGAAGGAAGTATTCATCGAAATGAAGGAAATGTTGATTGTAATGAGAAAAGGAGCATCAAAATGAAGGAAATATGCATCGAAACAAAGAAAATATTGATCGTAACAAGAAAACAAGAATAAAAAAGAAGGAAATATGCATCAAAATGAATGAAATATTGATCGTAACGAGAAAAGGAGCATCAAAATTAAATATATATGCATCGAAACGAAGGAAATACTGATCATAATGAGAAAAAGTGCACCAAAATGAAGGAAATATGCATCGAAACGAATGAAATATTGATCGTAACAAGAAAAGGAGCATCAAAATGAAGAAAATATGCATCCAAACAAATGAAATGCGGATCGTAATGATTAAAAGTGCATAAAAAAGAAGGAAATATGCATCGAAACGAAGAAAATATTGATCGTAATGAGAAAATGAGCATCAAAATGAAGAAAATATGAATCGAAACGAAGGAAATGTTGATCGTAACGAGAAATGGAGCATCAAAATGAAGGAAATATGCATCGAAATAAAGGTAATATTGATCGTAACGAGAAAATGAGATTCAAAATGAAGAAAATATGCATCGAAACGAAGGAAATATTGATCGTAACGAGAAAATGAGCATCAAAATGAAGGAAGTATTCATCGAAACGAAGGAAATGTTGATCGTAATGAGAAAAGGAGCATCAAAATGAAGGAAATATGCATCGAAACGAAGGAAATATTGATCGTAATAAGAAAATGAGAATAAAAATGAAGGAAATCTGCATCGAAATGAATGAAATGTTGATCGTAACAAGAAAAGGAGCATCAAAATGAAGGAAATATAAATCGAAACGAAGGAAATGTTGATCGTAATGAGAAATGGAACATCAAAATGAAGGAAATATTCATCGAAATGAAAAAATGTTGTTCGTAATGTGAAAAGGAGCATCAAAATGAAGGAAATATGCATCGAAACAAAGGAAATATTGATCATAACGAGAAAACGAGCATCAAAAAGAAGGAAATCTGCATCGAAACGAATGATATGTTGATCGTAACAAGAAATGGAGCATCAAAATGAAAGAAATATGCATCGAAACGAAGGAAATGTTGATCGTAACGGGAAAATGAGCATTAAAATAAAGGAAATATTCATCGAAACGAACGAAATGTTGATCGTAATGAGAAAAGGAGCATCAAAATGAATGAAATATGCATCGAAACAAAGGAAATATTGATCATAACTATAAAACGAGCATCAAAAAGAAGGAAATATGCATCAAGACGAATGAAATATTGATCGTAACAAGAAAAGGAGCATCAAAATGAAGTAAATATGCATCGAAACGAAGGAAATGCTGATCGTAATGTGAAAATGAGCATCATAATGAAGGAAATATGAATCGAAACGAAGGAAATGTTGATCGCAACAAGAAATGAAGCATCAAAATTAAGAAAATATTCATCGAAACGAAAGAAATGTTTTTCGTAATGAGAAAAGGAGCATCAAAATGAAGGAAATATGCATCCAAACAAATGAAATGTTGATCGTAATTATAAAAAGTGCATAAAAATGAAAAAAATATTCATCGAAACAAAGGAATTGTTGATCGTAACAAGAAAAGGAGCATCAAAATGAAGGAAATATGCATCGAAACGAAGGAAATGTTGATCGTAATGAGAAAATGAGCATTAAAATGAAGGAAATATTCATCGAAACGAACAAAATGTTGATCGTAACAAGAAAATGAGCATCAAAATGAAGGAAATATGCATCGAAACGAAGAAAATATTGATCGTAATGAGAAAATGAGCATTAAAATGAAGGAAACATTCATCGAAACGAACGAAATGTTGATCGTAATGAGAAAAGGAGCATCAAAATGAAGGAAACATCGAAACAAAGGAAATATTGATCATAGCGATAAAACGAGCATCAAAAAGAAGGAAATTGCATCAAAACAAAGGAAATATTGATCGTAACAAGAAAAGGAGCATCAAAATGAAGTAAATATGCATCGAAACGAAGGAAATGTTGATTGTAATGAGAAAAAGTGCATCAAAATGAAGGAAATATGCATCGAAACGAAGGAAATATAGATTGTAACAAGAAAATGAGCATCAAAATGAAGGAAATATGAATCGAAACGAAGGAAATATTGGCTGTAACGAGAAATGGAGCATCAAAATAAAGGAAATATGAATCGAAACAAAGGAAATATTGATCATAACAGGAAAACGAGCATCAAAAAGAAGGAAATATGCATCAAAACGAATGAAATGTTGATCGTAACAAAAAAAAATAGCATCAAAATGAAGTAAATATGCATCGAAACGAAGGAAATGATGATCGTAATGAGAAAAAGTGCATCAAAATGAAGGAAATATGCGTCGAAAGAAAGGAAATATTGATCGTAACGAGAAAATGAACATCAAAATGAAGGAAATATGAATCGAAACCAAGGAAATATTGATCGTAACGAGAAATGGAGCATCAAAATTAAGGAAATATGCATCGAAATGAAGGTAATATTGATCGCAACGATAAAATGAGAATCAAGACGAAGGAAATATGCATAGAAACGAAGGTATTGTTGATCGTAAAGAGAATGAGAATCAAAATGAAGGAAATATACATCGAAACGAAGGAAATATTGATCGTAACGAGAAAACGAACATAAAAAAGGGAAATCTGCATCAAAACGAATGAAATGTTGATCGTAACGAGAAAATGAGCATCAAAATGAAGTAAATATGCATCAAAACGAAAGAAATATTGATCGTAACGAGAAAATGAGCATTAAAATGAAGGAAATATTCATCGAAACAAAGGAAATGTTGATCATAATGAGAAAAGGAGCATCAAAATAAAGGAAATATGCATCAAAACAAAGGAAATTTCGATCATAACGAGATAATGAACATAAAAAAGAAGGAAATCTGCATCTAGACGAATGAAAATATTGATCGTAACGAGAAATGGAGCATCAAAATGAAGTAAATATGCATCGAAACGAAGAAAATGTGGATCATAACGAGAAAATGAGCATTGAAATGAAGGAAATATTCATCGAAATGAAGGAAATGTTGATCGTAATGAGAAAAGGAGATCAAAATGAAGGAAATATGCATCGAAACGAAGGAAATGTTGATCGTAACGAGAAAACGAGAATAAAAAAGAAGGAAATCTGCATCGAAACGAATGAAATATTGATCATAACGAGAAAAGGAGCATCAAAATGAAATAAATATGCATCAAAACGAAAGAAATGTTGATCATTACGAGAAAATGAGCATTAAAATGAAGGAAGTATTCATCGAAACGAAGGAAATGTTGATCGTAATAAGAAAAGGAGCATCAAAATGAAGGAAATATGCATTGAAACGAAGGAAATATTGATCGTAATGAGAAATGAGAATAAAAAAGAAAGAAATCTGCATCGAAACGAATGAAATATTGATCGTAACAAAAAAAGAACATCAAAATGAAGTAAATATGCATCGAAACGAAGGAAATGCTGATCGTAATGAGAAAAAGTTCATCAAAATGAAGGAAATATGTATCGAAACGAAGGTAATGTTGATCGTAAAGAGAAAATGAGAATCAAAATGAAGGAAATATGCATCGAAACGAAGGAAATATTGATCGTAACGAGAAAACTAACATAAAAAAAGGAAATCTGCATCAAAACGAATGAAATATTGATCGTAACGAGAAAAGGAGCATCTAAATAAAGTAAATATGTATCGAAACGAAGGAAATATTGATCGTAAGGAGAAAATGAGCATTAAAATGAAGGAAATATTTATCGAAACGAAGGAAATGTTGATTATAATGAGAAAAGGAGCATCAAAATGAAGTAAATATGCATCGAATTGAAGGAAATGTTGATCGTAGCTAGAAAATGAGCATTAAAATGAAGGAAATATTCATCGAAACAAAGGAAATGTTGATCATAATGAGAAAAGGAGCATCAAAATGAAGAAACTTTGCATCGAAACAAAGGAAATATCGATCATAACGAGAAAATGAGCATAAAAAAGACGGAAATCTGCATCGAGACGAATGAAAATGTTGATCGTAACGAGAAATGGAGCATCAAAATGAAGTAAATATGCATCAAAACGAAGAAAATGTGGATCGTAACGAGAAAACGACAATAAAAAAGAAGGAAATCTACATCGAAACGATGAAATATTGATCGTAACGAGAAAAGAAGCATCAAAATGAAATATATATGCATCGAAACGAAAGAAATGTTGATCGTTACGAGAAAATAAACATTAAAATGAAGGAAGTATTCATGAAAACAAAGGAAATATTGATCGTAATGAGAAAAGGAGCATCAAAATGAAGGAAATATGCATTGAAACGAAGGAAATATTGATCGTAATGAGAAAACGAGAATAAAAAAGATGGAAATTTGCATCGAAACGAATGAAATATTGATCGTAACAAGAAAATGAGCATCAAAATAAAGTAAATATGCATCGAAACGAAGGAAATGCTGATCGTAGTGAGAAAAAGTGCATCAAAATGAAGGAAATACACATCGAAACGAAGGAAATATTGATCGTAAATAGAAAATAAGCATCAAAATGAATGAAATATGAATCGAAACGAAGGAAATGTTGATCGTAATGCGAAATGGATCATCGAAACGAAGGAAATGTTGATCGTAACGAGAAATGGAGCGTTAAAATGAAGGAAATATGCATCGAAACGAAGGAAATGTTGTTCGTAACGAGAAATGGAGCATCAAAAAGAAGGAAATATGCATCGAAACGAATGAAATGTTGATCGTTACAAAAAAAGAAGCATCAAAATAAAGTAAATATGCATCGAAACGAAGGAAATGCTGATCGTAACGAGAAAATGAGCATTAAAATAAAGGAAATATTCACCGAAATGAAGGAAATATCGATCGTAATGAGATAAGGAGCATCAAAATGATGGAAATATGCATTGAATCAAAGGAAATGTTGATCATAACGAGAAAAGAAGCATCAGAATGAAGTAAATATGCATCGAAACGAAGGGAATGTTGATCGTAACGAGAAAATGAGCATCAAAATGAAGGAAATATGCATCGAAACGAAGGAAATATTGATCATAACACGAAAATGAGCATCAAAATGAAGGAAATATGCCTTGAAACGAAAGAAATATTGACCTTAACAAGAAAATGAGCATTAAAATGAAGGAAATATTCATCAAAACGAAGGAAATATTGATCGTAATGAGAAAAAGAGCATCAAAATGAAGGAAATATGCATCGAAACGAAGGAAATATTAATCGTAACGAGAGAACGAGCATAAAAAGAAGGAAATCTGCATCGAAATGATTGAAATATTGATCGTAACGAGAAAATGAGCGTCAAACTGAAGTAATTATGCATCGAAACGAAAGGAATGTTGATCGTAACGAGAAAATGAGCATTAAAATGATGGAAATATTAATCGAAATGAAGAAAATATTGATCTTAAAGAAAAATAATAATCAAAACCAAGGAAATATGCATCGAAACGAAGTAAATTTTTATCATAACGAGAAAACGATCATCAAAAAGAAGGAAATCTACATCGAAACGAATGAAATATTGATCGTAACGAGATAAGGAGCATCAAAATGAAGTAAATGTGCATCAAAACGAAGAAAATGTTAATCGTAACGCGAAAATGAGCATTAAAATAAAAGAAATATTCATCGAAACGAAGGAAACGTTGATCGTAAAGAGAAAATGAGAATCAAAACGAAGGAAATATGCATCGAAACGAAGGAAATATTAATCGTAAAGAGAAAATGAGAATCAAAACGAATCTTATAAACAGATGTACCCCTCCGGAGTGCCGTTGACAAGGATGGAGAATGAGGTGGTGGTGACACATTCCATGATCCATCCTATCATACTCTCGGGAAACTTCAACCCTGTAAGAACTCCACGCAGAAATCCCCAATCCACTGAATCATAGGCCTTTTTGATGTCCACTTTTATTGCCATTCTTCTGTACTGTTGATGTTTTGCCCAGCCATAATTCTTCACTATTTCCTGAGCAAGCATCACGCAATCTCTCATCCTTCGATTCTTTACGAATCCAAAATGATTTTTAGCGACCAACCCATCCATAAGATCCGTCAGACGTCCCACAATTATTCTAGAAATATTCTTATATATCACATTGCAGCTCGATATAGGGCAAAAGTCCCTAACTGTGGGATCGTGCTTCCGTTTCGGGATGAGTGTAATAAACGTAGCGTTCATCTGTCGCAGCAACTGCCCGGACTGATAGGGTATTCACCTCAACTCTCTACTAGTTAATAGGGTATTTAAAAGGCTCAACTAAAGGTAATAAGGATTTTTATCAAAGGCTTGCCAAAGAAAAAGCTTTTAAAGGCTCAACAGGGCTTCAAATGATATACACATTATAAGGAAAGGAAAAATTTGGCTAAGTGGCTCAATTAAACAATAATGACCTAAGATCATATCCTAGTATCTAACAATCATAAATCTCAAACAAGACTCCAAGCTAAGTTCTAGAATACAAAAGTATGAACGAAAACTTTCAAGAATAAACTATCATGCATTCATGTAGCATGATTAATAGGCTCAAATTCTCACATGGGTAATAAATTTCCTAAGCACTCTTCACTCTTCAAAGTATGTAATCAACATCAATCTCAACACGAACTACAAGTAATCATTCGTACATGCCTCCTATCAACAAAATCAACATACATCATATACATGTGTACATGCATGTAAAAGAGTCAACATATCTACTAATCCATCAAATCATCATCACGTACAAGTATCCATCACAACATCAATATAAACAATATCAAGTACATGCCACTCACGCATCAATCTCATAAGACCCAAACTCAACCATCAACTCAATACTCCACCTGTCAAGTAAAAAATAGAAGAGAGATGAGAGGAACGAATAAAGGAAAAACCTAGCGCACACTACTCCTCCGGAGCATCATCATCATTATCATTGTGTCAATCGTCAAAATCTCTTTGCAAGGTATCGACCTTCTTGTCCAAAGCCTCATAATTCTCATATAGATCTTCCAACCTTCTGCCCATAGCATCATACCTGAGGTTGAGTGCAGTATAGTTCGTGTTCACCAAAGCAAGTTAGCGGTTCGTCTCCTGCTGGTTGGTATTCAATGTGGCAAAGTGCTCATGCATTAATCGGAATTGCTCTCTATAGAAATGATCCTGAGCCTGCCAAAAATCATACTACTGCTGCTGTGGTGGCAAAGGCTGCATTGGAGGAACTCCTATCTCTAAAAAATCGTTAGGCTTCTCCATATGTACCTCAGGAATCGACTGCTCAAACGGCTGCTGATGTGGCTCATCATCCTCCTCATACTCCTCTGACTCTCCTACTAAAATCATATCAAGGTCAGATAGACCCCGTCCAAGTGCATCTAAGCCAGTGTTCGCCAATCTTCATTAGCACAGCAAGTAGTAGAGATTACGACATTGGGAGGAGTGTTCATCAATAAGTTTGCATTGATCTGAACAGTGGTAAGATCAACAAGAGAGAAAGGCATCTTTATAGAAATAGGGTTAATCCCTTGGATGAATATCCATACACCATCCTCTCTCCGAGCCAAGTTCATTCTCACACATGCAGACATAATTAGATCCGGACCACCGATGACAGGCCTATATCTTGACAAATCCACGTTATAGTGCTCTGCAATCGAAGTAATCAGCCCCCCTATGCTGACCTTCTGAAATGTTTGTGAAGTAAACTAATGCAGCTACTGAAATAGATACGCACCAAGGTTGAAGTGGACTCCGTTTATCATGCACCAGAGGACATATAGCTCTCCTCTCGAAATACACCCTCCTTCAGCTCAGGCAAATATGGTGTTTTCGAGGATCCTATCAATGTATGCGATCACCGGGTTGTGAATGAAAGCAGCCCTCGATCTTTAAGGATCATAGGCTCCTTGCACACTCGTAATCGATCTCCAAAAATCATCAGCATGAAATCCTTCATCCTCTTGCGTTGAAACATTCTCCGAGCATCCAAATGCTCTATTAAATTCGGACATATTCATGAAATGGAGCTCCCCTCTAATCCAAAACCAAGCACTCTCCGGAAGAAAATACTCTCCACGATGCACCTCCAGCGTACATAACATCTCAGCTGTGATGTGGAAGTAGGTATCCCTCTTCAGATCTATAAAATTGCTGATTCCTACTTGATTGAACATCCACCTGATGTCATTAATTATATTCATCTCCACCTTAGCTTGATCGTCTTGTTAACGAGTCTGAGTAATCTTCCTTGAAATTACTCCCCATAGCTCCTCTTTTTCTCCCAATTTGGCATTTGGATATCAAAATCAGACTGCATCATCTTATTTCTCTTAAGCTTCTAAGCCGTCTCTCCTTTCTTCAGTGCTCCTAATCCCTTCCTCTTAGACGAGGATGCTATGCCTTTTCCTACAAAAATTATACTTCAATACCAAACATAGACATAGAAATAAATATATCAATCATAGGACTAGTCATCACATAGATCTCTCCATATGCAAAACTAATTCAAACTTAACCTCTCCATAACTTCACAAGCTTTCATAAATTGAAACCATAAGCCTCACAAGTTATATCATGAAGAAATCCAATTGATTGTCCTAAGTAACATCAAAGAATTCACTATACTCCAACAAATACCAACATACTTAAGATTTAACCCAAACAAATAAGCATAATTCCTAAGTATGCATCAATTCCACCATTGTAATTAATCATAACCGTCGCTCAAAATCAATGAGCCCATTCAAAAATTAACAAATTAAACTTAAGCCCGTAACATATGCATCATCAATTTAACTAAATTCCATCAATCCAACTTAAAATTGAACTCATGCAAATTTATGTAAAATTTCAACAAAAATATCCAAAATTCTAGTTCAATCCAAATCAAAAGCATGCTTGAACACTTACCCAACTAAACTAAACATGTGACAATCTAATTCAAGGGTAATGAGTCAAGAAAACATACCTTTATCTCCAGCCATGGATATGAATAAGCGACGAAGAATAGAAACTCAAACTTTAGAAGATAAAAGACCTAGATTCAACTTGAATCTCCCAAAATTGATGTGGGATGTATGTGTTTTGGGTAAAGAATAGTACAATAAGGGTATGGAGTGAAAATCTTACAGTTCGGGATGAGTGCTCGAGAGAGGGTGGCGAGAAAATGGTCGAGTGCACGCTGAAACTGACCTTATATTCTTGAATTTTCTTCTTCGTTCGGGTAGAGCAGCCTGGTAAAAGTAAAATTAGTCTTTTCCTGATCTTTGAGTGCAATAATAATTTGATTTTAACCTGAATACCCATCCAAGAAGCAATAAAACTCATACCCTGCTAGACGATCCAAAATTTGATCCATGAAAGGAAGATGGAAATGGTCTTTGCATGTATTTTCATTCAGTTTTCTATAATTCATACACACACGCCATCCTGTAGGAATCCTAGTGGCTAATGTTTCCCCATCATCTACTTTCACAATAGTCATGCCCCCTTCTTAGCTACAACATGCAATGGACTCACATTGGGACTATCACTAATGGGATAAATAATTCCTGCATCTAACCACGTTAAGATTTGCATCCTAATCACTTCTTGAATTGTGGGATTAATCCTGCGCTAATTCTGAATACATCCCTTAGTTTCATCTAGCAACCTTATCTTATGCATGCAATATGATGGACTAATACCTTTCAAATCATCAAGAGACTATCCAATAGCAGACTTATATTTCCTAAGCACATTCAACAAATCTTCAAGTTGATCATTAGTAAGGGAAGAAGATACAATTATCGGATATGTCTCATTATCACCTAGATAGGCATACTTTAAGTGTTCCGGTAGTGGCTTCAACTACTCCTTCTTTTCTTCCTTCAGTGTGCTCTCTCTATCCAAGGGTAGGTACTGCCTAGTCCACTTCACCTCTTCAAACTTGGTTATTTTTGGTTCATACCTATCATCATCCAAAGCAAGTAAGTTTCCTAGAAATTCAATGCATACCTCATTGGAGAGCTCATCTAGCTTTGTAGTGGGAAAAGTAAGAGATTCTGCCAAGCACGTCTCCAAGGGATCCTTTGAAAGAAACAAGGACATGTCTTCCTTCACAATCTCCTCCACCACATCAATGCTATAGCACTGTGTCTCCATAGGCATCTGCATTGTTTTGTCGAGGTTGAACAGAACCTCTTCATTATCCATGCGAAGTCTAAACTATCCTTTTTGGACATCTATCATAGCTCCAGCAGCGGCAAGGAATGGCCTTCCTAAAATAAAAGAGACATTATCCTTGCCATCTTCCATCTCTAGCACAAGAAAATCCAAAGGAAAGACAAGCTTCTCAACTTTTACATGTTCATCTTCTATCACCCCCTTTGGAAAAGTCATAGACCTATCCGCCAATTGTAGAGCCACCATCGTGGGAGCGAGCTTCCCTAAACTTAGCTTCTTGAATATAGATAAGGACATCAAGTTGATGCTTGCACCAAGATTACACAAAGCTTTTCGTGTCGGCCCCTTTCTAATCTCATATAGAATAGTAGAGCTTCCCGGATCCTTCAACTTTTCTGGCAGCTTTCTCTGAATTATCAAACTATAGTTCAACAAAAGATTAATAGTTTCAACTCCGTTCAAGCTCCTCTTCTTTAATATGATATCCTTTAAGAATCGGGCATAGTAAGACATCTCCATGATTGCTTCAGAGAATGGAATGTTCAAGCTAATTTTGTTCATGATATCCGAAAACCTCTTGAACTTTTCTTTCAATCCTTTCTTAACTAACCTTAAAGGAAAAGAAGGAGGTACCTTAGTTTTTGGGATTCCCCACTCATCACGTTCCACCTCCTTCGCTTTGTCCTTCTTAGCTCTCCATCTCTTGGCTCTTTTTCACTTCTTCTCCACTATCAGCTAGTGCTATAATACGTACCGAGCCGTTCGACTACTCAGCTCGACTCAGCTCGAAAAAGCTCGAGATTGGCTCAGCTCGTGTTCGTTCGAGCTCGAGTTCGAGCCTGTTTATACTCATTAAGTTATCGAGCCGAGCTCGGCTCGACTCGTGAAGCTCGCGAGTGCTAGATTATTTTAATAAATTATAAATAATATATTATAATTAATATAATATATATATATATATATATATATATATATATTTTATATATTAATATAACCCTAATTTCTAAATCAGCCTGGCACTCCTCCCAGTCCCCACCGTTTCTTTTTTCCACAGCCCATTACATCTCCAAAATCTGCCTCCTCCCCACCGTTTCTTTCTTCCACTGTGTTCATTCTTCGGCGGCCATGGGAGTTGATTAAAGAGTTCTTCCTTCTAAATATTGTGACTCCCCCATCTATCTCTACCCAAACCATAGTTTTTCAAATCAGTTTCGACAATCTTCCATCTATTAGCTGTTCCAAGAATTCCGTCGTCGGCCGACACCATATTTTGCTTACACAGTTGCTGACCTGTGCACCCGTCGTGAGCCTCCCAGATCTGCACCAGATAGTCGTGACCCTCCCAGATCTGCACCGGATAGAAGGGCGTCATCCCCATCTGTAGATCGAGTTCACAACTTTTCGTCTCCGTGCTCTAATTTTAGCTGTTCGTGAAGGATTTCTCCTCATCTATTTTTCTTTTTTTTCTCTATTTCTAAAAATATTTTGGGAGTTTGATTTTCAGTTTTTAAAATTTTCAAAGAATTTGGGATGGGGTTTACTATTCTGTAATTCCAGTGCTTAATCGTGTTAATGAACCCTCATTACAAGTTTAATACCTAGTTGGAATTGTTTGTGTGAGAACCAATCCATTTAGCTATTTGATATTCATATCCTATATCCATGATACATATGAATTTGATGCTCACTTTTAATTAATTGGGTAAACCACTTTCCATCCATCCATCTTTAATTACTTGTTTGATCACCATCCCCTTTGATGATTCGTATCTATAAAATCATGAAAAACATGATATCGCTTAAGCTCTAGCGCCTTCCTCCCTGTGGTTCGATAAATTCTTAAATTGATCAAACCAACTACAAAAATGGCTAATTAGTAACCATTATATTACTTCTACCCCTATAGAATGCTTTTATTTTGGATTCCAGTTTATGATTAAATAAAATCGATATAGTTCTATTTGTGGTTTGTTTAGGGGTTTAACGAGTCGAGCTCGAGCTCAAATGCAAGAATTTCAAGTCGAGCCGAGCTCAGTTATTAGCTCATTAGGTAATTCGAGCAAGCTCGAGCTGAGTGTTTACAAATCAAGCTGAGTTCGAGCACCGACTACTCGAGCTCGCTCGGCTTGTATAACAGCTCTACTATCAGCTTAGTATTCTGAACTTATGATGGTACTAGAGTATTCTGAACTGTAGGTGTAACGTCCTATAATAAAATCAGAGTCGACTGACCTTGCTTGACCATCGCTCGACTATTAAGGGTTGGTCGAGCGACCTGATAGTGGTCGAGCGAGGTACCTGTAATCAGAGTTTGATTGTACAGATGTACAGGTGTCCGTTCGACCTCAGCTTGACCAGAAGGGTCTGGTTGAGCAGCATCGTTTTGGTCAAGCGAGGTACCTTTAACCTGAACGTGACATTTTAGAACCTAATAGTGTCGCTCGACCGTAGCTTGACCAAGAATCTTGGTCGAGCGGTGGTCAAGCGGAGACACATCTTCTCCGTTTTAACTGATTTGTAGCATTGGATATTTATACAAAATTCTTGACCTCAAAGTAATGGCATTACAAGATTTCGGGTTCGTTATGCTTTGAAAAGGAAACTTACCTTTCTCAATCGTCTACTTAAGCTTATTCATATGTACAGGTGTCCGTTCGACCTCAGCTTGACCAGAAGGGTCTGGTTGAGCAGCATCGTTTTGATCAAGCGAGGTACCTGTAACCTGAACGTGACATTTCAGAACCTAATAGTGTCGCTCGACCGTAGCTTGACCAAGAGTCTTGGTCGAGCGATGGTCAAGCGGAGACACATCTTCTCCGTTTTAACTGATTTGTAGCATTGGATATTTATACAACATTCTTGACCTCAAAGTAATGACATTACAAGATTTTGGGTTCGTTATGCTTTGAGAAGGAAACTTACCTTTCTCAATCGTCTACTTAAGCTTATTCATATTCCCCGCCATCTCTCTTAGCAATAAAGTAAGATCCTTCATCTGCTTGGATAACTCCTCATGATTTGAATCTATCTTTACTTCCAAACGATACACCCTTGCATCATTCCTAGTCACGTATCGGTTCACAGTATCCTCCAAACTAGGTTTTCCTTCATCGATCTTAGAACTAGGATCAACACCCATAGAAGGTTTGATTGCTACATTCGGATTGCTCCACAAAAATTTTGGCCTCCTTAGTTGATCATAGTTACCCGGGGGACCATGATTTTTGTAATTTCCTTGGTAATTCCTGCTTCCTTGATTTTAATACCTAGTTCCTTGAATACTTTGACTCATGGCATAGTTGACTCTTCTAATTCCTCTTGGATTGATCTCTCATCACCAACATCCTATTGCTGCATCATTGGTACTCTAAGTGACAACTCTGTAATCTGCTTCTGCTGAGATTCAAGTAACTTATTGATATTGGCCAAGCTAGAGACGATCTCGTCTTCTCTACTTGACTTTACCATGGTGTGTTCAACCTGCGCTACCTGTGAATTTGTGTTAATTATTTAAAAACAACAAGGCCAAAGCCAAAATCCCACCCTATCAGGTTTAGTTCATCTAAATTTTTACCACTCATAATATCAAGGACAAAACGTAAACCAGAAAAATATACATCAATATCCTCAGACGTAACATTTTTAAAAGAACAATCCAACCAAGCGTCATCCAAATACAGCATGTAGTAATTTATAGAAGAAAGAGAAAAAAGAAATCAAAATGAACAGAATAAATAGAAAGCAAAGCATGAAATTCAAAATATTCATACTAATGTACCTCCAGAAGTTTATCCGTAGAAGAAACTGCTCGTACCTAGAAACAAATAGGAGATTATTACCAAGAAGGTTAAGTTGGATCAATTCAAGTAAAATCTCCACACACGAAACAAAGTAAAATAAATAGGAAGTGCACAAAAGAACAAAGGAGTGTCGCAAACATTGTTATTAAGGGAACAAGGAACATAGAGATGCATTGAGGCATATATGTCCCTGAGGCAGAAGTCGAACGTATGAAGCACGTCTCAAATTAAATGTATAATATAGCACTCTAACTTATTAGATACTAAATAAACCTATGTACAATATAGTTACCTAATATATTAAGTTTAAAAAACATATAATATAACAGTTTACTTGACTATAACAACATGAATTAAGTTATTTACGCTAAAAATAATCGACTAAGACCATAGTTACATGACTGTGAAAACAAGAAACAAAATTTAAATCCAAAATAAAGTTAGAAAGGGAATCTTGCATTAAATTTTGTACCCATTTAGCAACTAGGACGATATAAGTACCCCAACGTTGATAGTGATTTATTAATATTTGCAGCTTCTTTCCGTCGTGGCCCCCAGCAACAGAAGACTTTTGCCTGCCAGGGATTAAAAAAATAATAATAATAAAATATATATATTAAATTAAAAATATACAAGTTTGTGAGAAATCAAACTCTTCTATCAGAATTAAGTTAAATGGTTTGATACCTTTCAGAACCAGCAAGGTCAACAAGATTCAGCCTGGCAAAACGGAAGTTAATGATTGAATCCCTTTCCCACCGACTTTCAATTACACATGTAAAAACACTATGCGAGTTACTGCTTTCTCTGTTCATATTTGTTGCAGCAATCTTTATATTTGAAGAAACCTGAAGGAAAAACATGAAATTAACGATCAGTTACATGCCATGTGGATATGCATGGTTGAAGATTATACGAGCCATGATAAACTAAAACTTAAATACAATATCATAATTAGTCACCTGAATCAAAAGATACAGAATGTCTCCTCATGTTTGGACCTCAAATTCTGATAGATTATCCACATACGGGCCTTTTTTCATATCCTCATGCAAATTACATAAAAAAATAACAAATATAAAAACCTACTCTATTCCCAAGATACTGAGATGGACACGAGATGCCGATATAGTCTCCTCCGAACCAATCCCAGATCAAAATGGTAGGCTAATGGTGGGGTACGCCATTTCAGAAATAGAGAAAGGGCAAATACAGAAAAATAGGAAGGGCACAAGCGTCGAGAATTGCCTCACACCTTTAAATATGTGAGATGATTAATTCATGCTTATCAAACATTAGTGTATGAGCCATGTGTATTCAATAATCACTAACCCACATATTACATACTTCCTGCAGTACCTACGAATTATTATTATTATTATTACTTTTCTCTTTTGCTTTCTTCTTCCCAAAATGGAAATGTCTCACAGAGATTCCGTCTCATACAAAATTAGCACAAACAAAAGAAAGTAAAATAAAGAGAATCAAACTTACTGCTCTAATCCTTGCAATCAAGAATTCAAATAAGCAAGGTGTCATTCCACGATTTGACTAGGCCTTAGTTCCAAGTGAACTATCTCACCAAGCATTGTATAAGTGTTCCCACTACAGTCTATGTATTCAAATATTAGTATGTGAATGTTGAATACAAGGAAAAAAAAGGGCAATATTGATTCAATTAAACTAAAAGTGAAATTACATGAGCCCTAAAACATGAAAACATATGTAGAGAAAACTTTAAGCCCACAAAAACAGAGAAAGGTGACCTAGAGATCTCTTTACCATATCTATATTCTGTACCAAATCACCAACTGCTTCTCTCTCTCTTCTTTTCTATTTTACTACATTTATTTTATATAGTTTCTTTTTTATAATACAAATTTATCAATTGCTTTTGCTGTCTTAAAAACATTCACTAACTCATTTTTACCTCATTCTCTCACTTACTAATGTTCTGCTGCTAACTACTGTACTTTACATATTCTCTTCCTCCCAATCTTTCTCCATCTCAAGTGATACACACAGTCCAATATGTGGTTTGGTGTTCCTATTGTTGTCTTAAAAACACTTAACACCCATGTGGAACCGAATAAAATTTAAAAGTTAAATTGAAATTTTTACCGTCAAAATATGAGAGAAGACGAACTTCGTAGGTGTGTTCACTCTTCATTATTCCTTTGTGTTTTTTTGCATCATCTTCTGTTTTTTCCTTTCTTAAAAAGATGATTATTGTAGAACTTCTTTGGAATAGATTGGTGTTTATCTGGGCAGATAGCATTTGATCTGTATCCAAAGAGTAGCTTTATTGATTGATACTAAAAAACAAGATAGTATCACTAAGAAACGATCAGATGGTGATTATACAATAGTGTCAAAGTGAATAATTCTGATACAAATATTAGTTGTTTAACGGACACCTGTATTTTTGATACTGCACCTCACTTTCCTAGTAGTGACACATGCCTATGGCTGGTTGTATGAAATACAACATGCTATTTGAAAATCGAGGCATACCTTGCCAACAAGTGCATAAGCCATAACTAGTGGAGGTGAAGCAAGATAAATCGCTCTAGTAAAGTCATGCCCACAAATGTAAAGTTTCTATTTTCAAACAGCAGCTGCAGCAAACAAGGTCTGGCATGTTAAAAGGAAGTGATTCAACATTACATTGCAACAAAAGATCAGAAGGTAGTTTGCTGCTGCTGTCCGCCACATTCCGAAATTTATATAAAATCGTACTGTGCTCAGAATTTGATGATCAATATACTGACGGAAAGCCGTTGAAGAGAGGATCGTCTGAGCACAAAGATCATTCAATTCCGACATCAGACGAGGAAGTTATGGCCATTCTCGTGGGACTGTACAGTCAGCCAGCGAGAATCCTTCATCTTCTACATACCCTGGTGAACGGTAATCGTTTCTATGATTTATTGCTTCCGCTGATATTAGAAACGTATGGATCCCTAACGGGTCACGTTAACAAATGATCCAGGCGCCAACAAAAAGGAGGCCCATATTTTTTTAATCAAAAAAGAACACACATCCAGCAAGCTCCACGAATGCGTGGCTCCGGACGATGCGCTTCCGAAGTCGATATCTCCCACCACGGGAAACCTCACGTCGAGCGCGACCACTCGTTTCGATCCCCTCGAAAGGAGCCACAAAACGGATGTGGAATCGCGGCCGTCCGCCGCCAACGCGAGGGGGAAGAACGCTCAGGAAAAACGCGTCGCGCGGGCACCCGAACTTGGAATGGGCATAACTTTTGATAGAGAAGTCGGATCGAGGCGATTTTTTTTTTGAAATCGGGTATCTCGAGGAGATCTACGCGGGGCAAGGTGCCGTAAGGCGCCTTGTCCAGACGGATTTCCGAAACGGGGCCGTTTTGAGGGGTAAATTTGATCTTTCTCCGGAAAAAGCGCGCGGGGGCGAACTTTGGGGGGGCCGATCGGGCGCTCCTGGGGTCCTGCTCTCGCGTTTAGCGGTTGGGGCACGTTGCTCTCGGACCGAGCTTCGGGATGGAGTGTCCCGGGGCGGCAACTGAGGGACCGGGGGGCGCACGGGCGCTTGCGGAGCGAACGGATGCCGATTTTCCCATGAGGTCGTGCTTCCGTAGCTCATCGAGGGGGTCGCGGATCCCATTACCCGTCGCGCACTTTCATACTACGGGTTGATTTGAGTGCCGTACGTAATCTCGGACATGAGAGTCGGCACTAGCGTCCGCAGTCCGTACTTTCCCGAACGGCAACATTATTGTTTTGTCCCTTGCATTGGCATGAGTTTTGGTACAATCTAATGTCGTCTTCAAGAACTAGATGGATGAAAACTTTTCCTCCGTACGGGTACCCCATCGATTGTGCCTATATTTATAAACATCGGTGTATACTTATAGCAAGTTCTAATTTTACAAGGGTTTGTGTCCTTTCTGTAGAAAGTTGTATTCAAGTGACGGATCGTGTCTATATTCAAAAATCTTGGTCCATGTCCATGTCTAAGGTATTGTGTTTATATTTCGGAAAGGTCCATATCTATTTTGGGAAAGATTCATGTCTATTTTTGGCAGGTTCCACTATCTGAAGGTATGGTCCCTAACTTCCTAAAGGCTCATGTCTATTTTTGGCAGGTTCCACTCTCTGAAGGTATAGTCTCCACTATCTTAAGGTATGGTCCCTAACTTCGTAAAGGCCCCTGTCTATTTTTGGCAGGTTCCATTATCTGAAGGTATAGTCCCTAACTTTGTAAGGGCCCATGTCTATTTTGGGATACTATATTTTTAGAAGGGTCCATGTCTACTTTTGAAAAGTTCCACTTCTAGGAGGCGAAACCCAAGTGACAGCAGTAGATATTGAAATTCCCTGGGAGGCAAGTTTTTGGTTCCCGTCGATCCGGACGTCCGTTCGGCACGAAACTTTGCACGCCCCACCGAAATTGCGCAAGGAATTCATTTTTGAAGTCGGAATTCAGTTTCGAGATTTTGATTTTTTTTTATAATTTTTTTTTATTTCAGCGCATTCAATATGCCGGGCGACATCGAACTTGCCCACATATCGACGGATGGAGGTCGGTTGAGATTGC
The DNA here is from genome assembly GCA_023678885.1 of Pogostemon cablin. Lineage (NCBI taxonomy): Eukaryota > Viridiplantae > Streptophyta > Magnoliopsida > Lamiales > Lamiaceae > Pogostemon > Pogostemon cablin. Next base: position 2,395,394 of record CM042952.1, on the reverse strand, counting down.
ACGACCCATCAAAATCGAGCAAGGAATTCATTTTTTGAGTCGGATTTCACTTTTGAGATTCGAATTCATTTTTAGTGGTATGCCCGCGCACGCCCGTTGCATCGGATTGCCCATGCGGGGGGTTGCCTAGGAAGAACCTCGTCGAGTTGCCCATGGTTGCCCAGGATTGCCCACGGTGGTTGCCTAGGATTGCCCGTGCCGAGCCTCGTCGGGGTTGCCCATGGCTGCCAACGGTTGCCTGGGAAGAACCCCGTCGGGCTGCCCATGGTTGCCTCGGATTGCGCATGCCGTGTGCCGGGGGTTGCCCAGGAAGAACCTCGTCGGGTTGCCCATGCTTGCCTAGGAATGCCCACGCCCGTTGCCTGGGGTGCCCACGGGGGTTGCCCACGCCCGTTGCCTAGGATTGCCCACGACGGGTGCCTGGGCGTGCCCACGCCATGGCCCATGCCCACGGTTGCCCACGGGGTCTCCCACGGGTTGCCCATGCACAGGCCATGCTTGCACGGCCCACGCCCACGGCCGTTGCCTTGGCTTGCCCATGCCCAACTCCCGTTGCCCACGGCGGTCGCCCACGTATGCACACGCCTTGCACGGCCCTTGCCCAAGTCGGGGGACGCCCACGTCGGGCGCCGGGGCACGCCGGGGGACGCCCACGTCGGGCGCCGGGGCACGCCGGGCGTCGCCCACGTCGGGCGCCGGGGGACGCCCACGTCGGGTGCCGAGGCACGCCGAGGGACGCCCACGTCGGGTGCCGGGGCACGCCCACGTCGGGCGCCGGGGCACGCCGGGGGACGCCCACGTCGGGTGCCGAGGCACGCCTAGGGACGCCCACGTCGGGTGCCGAGGCACGCCGAGGGACGCCCACGTCGGGCGCCGGGGCACGCCGGGCGTCGCCCACGTCGGGCGCCGGGGGACGCCCACGTCGGGTGCCGAGGCACGCCGAGGGACGCCCACGTCGGGCGCCGGGGCACGCCGGGGGACGCCCACGTCGGGCGCCGGGGGACGCCCACGTCGGGTGCCGAGGCACGCCTAGGGACGCCCACGTCGGGTGCCGAGGCACGCCTAGGGACGCCCACGTCGGGTGCCGAGGCACGCCGAGGGACGCCCACGTCGGGTGCCGAGGCACGCCGAGGGACGCCCACGTCGGGTGCCGGGGCACGGCCACGTCGGGCGCCGGGGCACGACGGGGGACGCCCACGTCGGGCGCCGGGGCACGCC
>CM042952.1:2371676-2374176 GCA_023678885.1 Pogostemon cablin | reverse complement strand
GGGCACGCCCACGTCGAGTGCGGCACAGGCCGGGGGACGCCCACGAAGGGCGACGAGGCAGCTCGGGGGACGCCCACGTCGAGTGCCGGGCCACGCCCACGACGGGCGCCGGGGCACGCCGGGGGACGCCCACGTCGGGTGCCGTGGCACGCCGGGGGACGCCCACGTCGGGTGCCGGGGCACGCCGGGGGACGCCCACGTCGGGTGCCCAGGCAGGCCGGTGAACGCCCACGCCGGTGCCGGAACACGCCGGGGGACGCCCACGCCGGGTGCCGGGACAGGCCGGAGGACGCCCACGCCGAGTGCCGGGGCAGGGCCGGGGGAAGCCCACGTCGGGTGCCGGAACTTCGCCGACGATCGCCGGAATAGTGCCCGGCCGGAGACCCGATCAAGGCACGGCCGTTGCCTACCCATGGCCTTGGTGCTAGGCAACCGTTGCCCATGTGTGCCCATGTGTGCCCTGCCAGCCCCTTGATAGCACACACCCCCCCTATATATGTTCTTAAGTGCGAAACCCAAGTGACAGCAGTAGATATTGAAATTCCCTGGGAGGCAAGTTTTTGGTTCCCGTCGATCCGGACGTCCGTTCGGCACGAAACTTTGCACGCCCCACCGAAATTGCGCAAGGAATTCATTTTTGAAGTCGGAATTCAGTTTCGAGATTTTGATTTTTTTTTATAATTTTTTTTTATTTCAGCGCATTCAATATGCCGGGCGACATCGAACTTGCCCACATATCGACGGATGGAGGTCGGTTGAGATTGCACGACCCATCAAAATCGAGCAAGGAATTCATTTTTTGAGTCGGATTTCACTTTTGAGATTCGAATTCATTTTTAGTGGTATGCCCGCGCACGCCCGTTGCATCGGATTGCCCATGCGGGGGGTTGCCTAGGAAGAACCTCGTCGGGTTGCCCATGGTTGCCCAGGATTGCCCACGGTGGTTGCCTAGGATTGCCCGTGCCGAGCCTCGTCGGGGTTGCCCATGGCTGCCAACGGTTGCCTGGGAAGAACCCCGTCGGGCTGCCCATGGTTGCCTCGGATTGCGCATGCCGTGTGCCGGGGGTTGCCCAGGAAGAACCTCGTCGGGTTGCCCATGCTTGCCTAGGAATGCCCACGCCCGTTGCCTGGGGTGCCCACGGGGGTTGCCCACGCCCGTTGCCTAGGATTGCCCACGACGGGTGCCTGGGCGTGCCCACGCCATGGCCCATGCCCACGGTTGCCCACGGGGTCTCCCACGGGTTGCCCATGCACAGGCCATGCTTGCACGGCCCACGCCCACGGCCGTTGCCTTGGCTTGCCCATGCCCAACTCCCGTTGCCCACGGCGGTCGCCCACGTATGCACACGCCTTGCACGGCCCTTGCCCAAGTCGGGGGACGCCCACGTCGGGCGCCGGGGCACGCCGGGGGACGCCCACGTCGGGCGCCGGGGCACGCCGGGCGTCGCCCACGTCGGGTGCCGAGGCACGCCGAGGGACGCCCACGTCGGGTGCCGGGGCACGCCCACGTCGGGCGCCGGGGCACGCCGGGGGACGCCCACGTCGGGTGCCGAGGCACGCCTAGGGACGCCCACGTCGGGTGCCGAGGCACGCCGAGGGACGCCCACGTCGGGCGCCGGGGCACGCCGGGCGTCGCCCACGTCGGGCGCCGGGGGACGCCCACGTCGGGTGCCGAGGCACGCCGAGGGACGCCCACGTCGGGCGCCGGGGCACGCCGGGGGACGCCCACGTCGGGCGCCGGGGGACGCCCACGTCGGGTGCCGAGGCACGCCTAGGGACGCCCACGTCGGGTGCCGAGGCACGCCTAGGGACGCCCACGTCGGGTGCCGAGGCACGCCGAGGGACGCCCACGTCGGGTGCCGAGGCACGCCGAGGGACGCCCACGTCGGGTGCCGGGGCACGGCCACGTCGGGCGCCGGGGCACGACGGGGGACGCCCACGTCGGGCGCCGGGGCACGCCGGGGGACGCCCACGTCGGGTGCCGGGGCACGCCGGGGGACGCCCACGTCGGGCGCCGGGGTCGCCGAGGGACGCCCACGTCGGGTGCCGGGGGTCGCCCACGTCGGGTGCCGAGGCACGCCGAGGGACGCCCACGTCGGGTGCCGGGGCACGGCCACGTCGGGCGCCGGGGCACGACGGGGGACGCCCACGTCGGGCGCCGGGGCACGCCGGGGGACGCCCACGTCGGGCGCCGGGACACGCCGGGCGACGCCCACGTCGGGCGCCGGGGCACGCCGAGGAACGCCGGGCGTCGCCCACGTCGGGCGCCGGGGGACGCCCACGTCGGGTGCCGAGGCACGCCTAGGGACGCCCACGTCGGGTGCCGAGGCACGCCGAGGGACGCCCACGTCGGGCGCCGGGGCACGCCGGGGGACGCCCACGTCGGGCGCCGGGGGTCGCCGGGGGACGCCCACGTCGGGCGCCGGGGAACGCCGGGCGTCGCCCACGTCGGGCGCCGGGGGACGCCCACGTCGGGTGCCGAGGCACGCCTAGGGACGCC
>CM042952.1:2214621-2343676 GCA_023678885.1 Pogostemon cablin | reverse complement strand
TCATCATGATGCATATTTTCTTCATCATGAAGTCTCATTTTCTTCATCATGATGCTCATTTTCTTCATTACGATGCATATTTTCTTTCATCATGATGCTCAATTTCTTCATCATGATGCTCATTTTCTTATTCAATATGCATATTTTCTTCATCATAATGCTCATTTTCTTCATCAAGATGCTTTTTTTCTTCATCATGATGCTTATTTTCTTCCTCATGATGCATATTTTCTTCATCATCACGATCATTTTCTTAATGATGATGCATATTTTCTTCATCATGATGCTCATTTTCTTCATCATGATATATTTTCTTCATCATGAACTTCATCATGATGCATATTTTCTTCATCATGATGCATACTTTCATCATCTTGATGCTCATTTTCTTCATCATGATGCGTATTTTCTTCTTTATGATGCTCATTATCTTCATCATGATGCATATTTTCTTCATAATGATGCATATTTTCTTCCCATGATTCTCATTTACTTCATCATGATGCTAATTTCCATCATCACGATGCTCATTTTCTTCATCATAATGCATATTTTCTTCATCATGATGCTCATTTTCTTCATCATGATGTATATTTTCTTCATCATGATTCTCATTTTATTCTTCATGATGCTCATTTCCTTCATCACGATGCTCATTTTCTTCATTATGATGCATATTTTCTTCATCATGATGCTAAATTTCTTCATCATGATACTCATTTTCATAATCATTATGCATATTTTCTTCATCATAATGCTCATTTTCTTCATCAAGTTGCTTTTTTTCTTCATCATGATGCATATTTTCTTCATCATCATGATCATTTTCTTCATGATGAAGCAAATTTTCTTCATCATGATGCATATTTTTTTTCATCATGATGCATATTTTCTTTATCATGATTCTCATTGTATCATCAATATACTCATTTCCTTCATCACGATGCTCATTTTCTTCATTATGATGCATATTTTTTTCATCATGATGCTCAATTTCTTCATCATGATGCTCATTTTCTTAATCATCATGCAAATTTTCTTCATCATATTGCTAATTTTCTTCATCAAGAAGCTTTTTTTCTTCATGATGAAGCATATTTTCTTCATCATGATGATATTTTCTTCAACATGATGCTCATTTTCTTCATCATGATATATATTTTCTTCATCATGAGCTTCATCATGATGCATATTTTCTTCAACATGATGGATATTTTCATCATCATTATGCTCATTTTCTTCATCATGTTGCATATTTTCTTCATTATGATGCTCATTATCTTCATCATGATTCATATTTTCTTCATCATGATGCTAAATTTCTTCATCATGATGTTCATTTTCTGCATCATTATACATATTTTCTTCATCATAATGCTCATTTTCTTCATCATGATGCATATTTTCTTCATCACTATGCTCATTTTGTTCATCATAATGCTCATTTTCTTCATCATGATTTCTTCATCATGATGCTAAATTTCTTCAACATGATGCTCAGTTTCTTCATCATGATGCATATTTTATTCATCATGATGCACATTTTCGTCATCATGATACTCATTTTCTTAATCATGATGCTCATTTCCTTTATCATGATGCATATTTTCTTCATCATGATGCTCATTTTCTACATCATGATGCATATTTTCGTCATCATGATGTATATTTTCTTCATCATGATGCTCATTTCCTTTATCATGATGCTCATTTTCTTCTCCATGATTTCTTCATCATGATTCTCATTTTCTTCATCATGATGCATATTTTCTTCATCGTGATGCTCATTTCCTTCATCGTGATGCTTATTTCCTTCATCGTGTTGCTCATTTTCTTCATCGTGATGCATATTTTCTTCATCAACATAATCATTTTCTTTATCATGATGCTCAATTTTTTCATCAATATGCTTATTTTCTTTATCATGATGCAAATTTTCTTCATCATGATGTATATTTCCTTCATCCAGATGCTCATTTTATTAATCATGATGCTCATTTTTTATCAAGATGCTTATTTTCTTCAGCAAGATGCATATTTTCTTCATTATGATTCTCATTTTCTTCATCAAGATGCTCATTTTCTTCATCAAGATACATATTTTCTTCATCATGCTCATTTTCTTTATCATGATGCTCATTTCCTTCATCACGATGCTCATTTTCTTCATCAAGATGCATATTTTCTTCATCATGATGCTCAATTTCTTCATCATTATGCATATTTTCTTTATCATAATTCTCATTTTATTCATTATGATTCAGATTTTCTTCATCATGATGCATATTTTCTTCATCACGATGCTCATTTTGTTCATCATAATGCTCATTTTCTTCATCATGATTTCTTTATCATGATGCTAAATTTCTTCATCATGATGCTCATTTTCTTCATCTTGATGCATATTTTCTTTATCATGAATCTCATTTTCTTCATCATGATCCATATTTTATTCATCATGATGCTCATTTTCTTTATCATGATGCTCATTTTCTTTTTGATGATGCATATTTTCATCATCAGGATGCATATTTCAAGATGCTCATTTTCTTCATCATGATGCTCATTTTCTTCATCATGATGCTTATTTTTTTATCATGATACTCATTTTCTTCATCATAATGCATATTTTCTTCATCATGATGCTCATTTTCTTCATCATGATACATATTTTCTTCATAGTGATGCATACTTTCTTTATCACAATGCACATTTTCTTCATCTTGATGCTCATTTTCTTCATCTTGACGCTCATTTTCTTCATCATGATGCTCATTTCATTCACCATGATATTCATTTTCTTCATAATGATGCTCATTTTCATCATCATGAAGCATATTTTCTTCATCATGATTCTCATTTTCTTCATCATGATGCATATTTTCTTCATTATGATACATATTTTCTTCACCATGATTCTCATTTCCTTCATCATGATGCTAATTTCCATCCTCATGATGCTCATTTTCTTCATCATGATGCATATTTTCTTCATCATGATGCTCATTTTCTTCATTACGATGCATATTTTCTTCATCATGATGCTCAATTTCTTCATCATGATGCTCATTTTCTTATTCAATATGCATATTTTCTTCATCATAATGCTCATTTTCTTCATCAAGATGCTTTTTTTCTTCATCATGATGCTTATTTTCTTCCTCATGATGCATATTTTCTTCATCATCACGATCATTTTCTTAATGATGATGCATATTTTCTTCATCATGATGCTCATTTTCTTCATCATGATATATATTTTCTTCATCATGAACTTCATCATGATGCATATTTTCTTCATCATGATGCATACTTTCATCATCTTGATGCTCATTTTCTTCATCATGATGCGTATTTTCTTCATTATGATGCTCATTATCTTCATCATGATGCATATTTTCTTCATAATGATGCATATTTTCTTCCCCATGATTCTCATTTACTTCATCATGATGCTAATTTCCATCATCACGATGCTCATTTTCTTCATCATAATGCATATTTTCTTCATCATGATGCTCATTTTCTTCATCATGATGTATATTTTCTTCATCATGATTCTCATTTTATTCTTCATGATGCTCATTTCCTTCATCACGATGCTCATTTTCTTCATTATGATGCATATTTTCTTCATCATGATGCTAAATTTCTTCATCATGATACTCATTTTCATAATCATTATGCATATTTTCTTCATCATAATGCTCATTTTCTTCATCAAGTTGCTTTTTTTCTTCATCATGATGCATATTTTCTTCATCATCATGATCATTTTCTTCATGATGAAGCAAATTTTCTTCATCATGATGCATATTTTTTTTCATCATGATGCATATTTTCTTTATCATGATTCTCATTGTATCATCAATATACTCATTTCCTTCATCACGATGCTCATTTTCTTCATTATGATGCATATTTTTTTCATCATGATGCTCAATTTCTTCATCTTGATGCTCATTTTCTTAATCATCATGCAAATTTTCTTCATCATATTGCTAATTTTCTTCATCAAGAAGCTTTTTTTCTTCATGATGAAGCATATTTTCTTCATCATGATGATATTTTCTTCATCATGATGCTCATTTTCTTCATCATGATATATATTTTCTTCATCATGAGCTTCATCATGATGCATATTTTCTTCAACATGATGGATATTTTCATCATCATTATGCTCATTTTCTTCATCATGTTGCATATTTTCTTCATTATGATGCTCATTATCTTCATCACGATTCATATTTTCTTCATCATGATGCTAAATTTCTTCATCATGATGTTCATTTTCTGCATCATTATACATATTTTCTTCATCATAATGCTCATTTTCTTCATCATGATGCATATTTTCTTCATCACTATGCTCATTTTGTTCATCATAATGCTCATTTTCTTCATCATGATGCTAAATTTCTTCAACATGATGCTCAGTTTCTTCATCATGATGCATATTTTATTCATCATGATGCACATTTTCGTCATCATGATACTCATTTTCTTAATCATGATGCTCATTTCCTTTATCATGATGCATATTTTCTTCATCATGATGCTCATTTTCTACATCATGATGCATATTTTCGTCATCATGATGTATATTTTCTTCATCATGATGCTCATTTCCTTTATCATGATTCTCATTTTCTTCTCCATGATTTCTTCATCATGATTCTCATTTTCTTCATCATGATGCATATTTTCTTCATCGTGATGCTCATTTCCTTCATCGTGATGCTTATTTCCTTCATCGTGTTGCTCATTTTCTTCATCGTGATGCATATTTTCTTCGTCAACATAATCATTTTCTTTATCATGATGCTCAATTTTTTTCATCAATATGCTTATTTTCTTTATCATGATGCAAATTTTCTTCATCATGATGTATATTTTCTTCATCCAGATGCTAATTTTCTTAATCATGATGCTCATTTTTTTCATCAAGATGCTTATTTTCTTCATCAAGATGCTTATTTTCTTCATCATGATTCATATTTTCATCATCATGATGCTCATTTTTCATCACGATGCTCATTTTCTTAATCATGATGCATATGTTCTTCAACATGATGCCCATTTTCGTATTCATGATGCCTATTTTCGTCTTCAAGATGCATATTTTTTTCATAATGTTGCATATTTTCTTCACCATGATTCTCATTTCCTTCATCATGATCCTAATTTCTATCATCATGATGCTCATTTTCTTCATCATAATGCATATTTTTTTCATCAAGATGCTCATTTTCTTATTCATGATGCATATTTTCTTCATCATGATTCTTATTTTCTTCATCATGATGATCATTTCCTTCATCACGATGCTCATTTTCTTCATTATGATGCATATTTTCTTCATCATTATGCAAAATTTCTTCATCATGATGCTCATTATCTTAATCATTATGCAAATTTTCTTCATCATAATGCTCATGTTCTTCATCAAGATGCTTTTTTTCTTCATCATGATCCTCATTTTGTTCATCATAATGCTCATTTTCTTCATCATGATGCTCATTTTCTTCATCTTGATGCATATCTTCTTCATCATGAATCTCATTTTCTTCATCATGATGCTAATTTTATTCATAATAATGCACATTTTCTTCATCATGATGCTCCTTTTCATAATCATGATGCTCATTTCCTTCATCATGATGCATATTTTCTTTATCATGATGCTAATTTTCTACATCATGATGCATATTTTCGTCATCATGATGCATATATTCTTCATCATGATGCTCATTTCCTTCATCGTGGTGCTCATTTTCTTCATAATGATATCTACATCATGATGCTCAATTTCTTCATCATGATGCTTATTTTTTTAATTAGGATGCATATTTTCTTCATAATGATGCTCATTTTCTTCATCATGATGCATATTTTCTTCGTAGTGATTTATATTTTCTTTATCACGATGCACATTTACTTCATCATGATGCTCATTTTCTTAATCATGATGCTCATTTCCTTCATCATGATGCATATTTTCTTCATCATGATGCTCATTTTCAACATCATGATGCATATTTTCGACATCATGATGTATATTTTCTTCATCATGATGCTCATTTCCTTCATCATGATGCTCATTTACTTCTCCATGATTTCTTCATCATGATGCTCATTTTCTTCATCATGATGCATATTTTCTTAATAGTGATGCTCATTTCCTTCATCATGATTCTTATTTCTTTCATCGTGTTGCTCATTTTCTTCATCGTGATGCTCATTTTCTTCATCAAGATAATCATTTTCTTTATCATGGTGCTCAATTTTTTTCATCAATATGCTTATTTTCTTTATCATAATGCAAATTTTCTTCATCATGATGTATATTTTCTTCATCCAGATGCTCATTTTCTTAATCATGATGCTCATTTTTTTCATCAAAATGCTTATTTTCTTCATCAAGATGCATATTTTCTTCATCATGATTCATATTTTCATCATCATGATGCTCATTTTTTATCACGATGCTCATTTTCTTAATCATGATGCATATGTTCTTCAACATGATGCCCATTTTCGTATTCATGATGCCTACTTTCGTCTTCATGATGCATATTTTTTCATAATGATGCATATTTTCTTCACCATGATTCTCATTTCCTTCATCATGATCCTAATTTCTATCATCATGATGCTCATTTTCTTCATCATAATGCATATTTTCTTCATCAAGATGCTCATTTTCTTATTCATGATGCATATTTTCTTCATCATGATTCTTATTTTCTTCATCATGATGCTCATTTCCTTCATCACGATGCTCATTTTCTTCATTATGATGCATATTTTCTTCATCATTATGCAAAATTTCTTCATCATTATGCTCATTATCTTAATCATTATGCAAATTTTCTTCATCATAATGCTCATGTTCTTCATCAAGATGCTTTTTTTCTTCATCATGATTCTCATTTTCTTCATCATGATGCATATTTTCTTCATCATCATGATCATTTTCTTCATGATGAAGCATATTTTCTTCATCATGATGCATATTTTCTTCGTCATGATGCTAATTTTCTTCATCATGATATATATTTTCTTCATAATCATGATGCATATTTTATTCATCAAGATGCATTTTTCATCATCATGATGCTCATTATCTTCATCATGAAGTATATTTTCTTCATTATGATGCTCATTATTTTATCATTATGCATATTTTCTCATCATGATACTCAATTCTTCATCATGATGCTCATTTTCTTCATCATTATGCGCATTTTTTTCATCATAATGCTCATTTTCTTCATCACGATTCTCATTTTCTTCATCATGATGCATATTTTCTTCATTACGATGCTCATTTTGTTCATCATAATGCTCATTTTCTTCATCATGATGCTCATTTTCTTCATCTTGATGCATATCTTCTTCATCATGAAGCTCATTTTCTTCATCATGATGCTTATTTTATTCATAATGATGCACATTTTCTTCTTCATGATGCTCATTTTCATAATCATGATGCTCATTTCCTTCATCATGATGCATATTTTCTTTATCATGATGCTAATTTTCTACATCATGATGCATATTTTTGTTATCATGATGCATATATTATTCATCATGATGCTCATTTTTTTAATTAGGATGCATATTTTCTTCATCATGATGCTCATTTTCTTCATCATGATGCATATTTTCTTCGTAGTGATTTATATTTTCTTTATCACGATGCACATTTACTTCATCTTGATGCTCATTTTCTTCATCATGATGCTCATTTCCTTCACCCTGATGCCCATTTTCTTCATCATGATGCATATTTTCTTCATCATGATTCTCATTTTCTTCATCATGATGCATATTTTCTTCATAATGATGCATGTTTTCTTCACCATGATTCTCATTTCCTTAATGATGATACTAATTTCCATCATCATGATGCTCATTTTCTTCATCATAATGCATATTTTCTTCATCATGATGCTCATTTTCTTCATCATGATGCATATATTCTTTATCATGATTCACATTGTCTCATCAATATGCTCATTTCCTTTATCACGATGCTCATTTTCTTCATTATGATGCATATTTTCTTCATCATGATGCTCAATTTCTTCATCATGATGCTCATTTTCTTCAACATAATGCATATTTTCTTCATCATGATGCTCATTTTCTTCATCATAATGCATATTTTCTTTATCATGATTCTCATTGTCTAATTATTATGCTCATTTCCTTCATCACGATGATCATATTCTTCATTATTATGCATATTTTCTTCATCATGATGCTCAATTTCTTCATCATGATGCTCATTTTCTTAATCATTATGCATATTTTCTTCATCATAATGCTAATTTTCTTCATCAAGATGATTTTTTTCTTTTCATGATTCTCATTTTCTTTATCATGATGCATATTTTCTTAATCATCATGATCATTTTCTTCATGATGAAGCAAATTTTCTTCATCATGATGCATATTTACTTCATCATGATGCTCATTTTCTTCATCATGATATATATTTTCTTCATCATGAGCTTCATCATGATGCATATTTTCTTCAACATGATGCATATTTTCATCATCATTATGCTCATTTTCTTCATCATGTTGCATATTTTCTTCATTATGATGCTCATTATCTTCATCATGATTCATATTTTCTTCATCATGATGCAAAATTTCTTCATCATGATGTTCATTTTCTGCATCATTATACATATTTTCTTCATCATAATGCTCATTTTCTTCATCATGATGCATATTTTCTTAATCATGACGCATATTTTCTTCATCACTATGCTCATTTTGTTCATCATATTGCTCATTTTCTTCATCATGATGCTAAATTTCTTCATCATGATGCTAAGTTTCTTCATCATGATGCATATTTTCTTCATCATGATGCATATTGTATTCATAATGATGCACATTTTCTTCATCATGATGCCCATTTTCTTAATCATGATGCTCATTTCCTTCATCATGATGCATATTTTCTTCATCATGATGCTCATTTTCTACATCATGATGCATATTTTCGACATCATGCCTTCATCATGATGCTCATTTCCTTCATCATGATGCTCATTTTCTTCTCCATGATTTCTTCATCATGATGCTCATTTTCTTCATCATGATGCATATTTTCTTAATCGTGATGCTCATTTCCCTCATCATGATTCTTATTTCCTTCATCGTGTTGCTCATTTTCTTCATCGTGATGCTCATTTTCTTAATCAAGATAATCATTTTCTTTATCATGATGCTCAATTTTTTTCATCAATATGCTTATTTTCTTTATCATGATGCAAATTTTCTTCATCATGATGTATATTTTCTTCATCCAGATGCTAATTTTCTTAATCATGATGCTCATTTTTTTCATCAAGATGCTTATTTTCTTCATCAAGATGCTTATTTTCTTCATCATGATTCATATTTTCATCATCATGATACTCATTTTTTATCACGATGCTCATTTTCTTAATCATGATGCATATGTTCTTCAACATGATGCCCATTTTCGTATTCATGATGCCTATTTTCGTCTTCAAGATGCATATTTTTTTCATAATGTTGCATATTTTCTTCACCATGATTCTCATTTCCTTCATCATGATCCTAATTTCTATCATCATGATGCTCATTTTCTTCATCATAATGCATATTTTTTTCATCAAGATGCTCATTTTCTTATTCATGATGCATATTTTCTTCATCATGATTCTTATTTTCTTCATCATGATGATCATTTCCTTCATCACGATGCTCATTTTCTTCATTATGATGCATATTTTCTTCATCATTATGCAAAATTTCTTCATCATGATGCTCATTATCTTAATCATTATGCAAATTTTCTTCATCATAATGCTCATGTTCTTCATCAAGATGCTTTTTTTCTTCATCATGATCCTCATTTTGTTCATCATAATGCTCATTTTCTTCATCATGATGCTCATTTTCTTCATCTTGATGCATATCTTCTTCATCATGAAGTTCATTTTCTTCATCATGATGCTTATTTTATTCATAATAATGCACATTTTCTTCATCATGATGCTCATTTTCATAATCATGATGCTCATTTCCTTCATCATGATGCATATTTTCTTTATCATGATGCTAATTTTCTACATCATGATGCATATTTTCGTCATCATGATGCATATATTCTTCATCATGATGCTCATTTCCTTCATCATGGTGCTCATTTTCTTCATAATGATTTATACATCATGATGCTCAATTTCTTCATCATGATGCTTATTTTTTTAATTAGGATGCATATTTTCTTCATAATGATGCTCATTTTCTTATTCATGATGCATATTTTCTTCGTAGTGATTTATATTTTCTTTATCACGATGCACATTTACTTCATCTTGATGCTCATTTTCTTCATCATGATGCTCATTTCCTTCACCCTGATGCTCATTTTCTTCATCATGATGCATATTTTCTTCATCATGATTCTCATTTTCTTCATCATGATGCATATTTTCTTCATAATGATGCATATTTTCTTCACCATGATTCTCATTTCCTTCATGATGATACTAATTTCCATCATCATGATGCTTATTTTCTTCATCATAATGCATACTTTCTTCATCATGATGCTCCTTTTCTTCATCATGATGCATATTTTCCTTATCATGATTCTCATTGTCTCATCAATATGCTCATTTCCTTTATCACGATGCTCATTTTCTTCATTATGATGCATATTTTCTTCATCATTATGCTCAATTTCTTCATAATGATGCTCATTTTCTTCATCATAATGCATATTTTCTTCATCATGATGCTCATTTTCTTCATCATAATGCATATTTTCTTTATCATGATTCTCATTGTCTCATTAATATGCTCATTTCCTTCATCACGATGCTCATTTTCTTCATTATGATGCATATTTTCTTCATCATGATGCTCAATTTCTTCATCATGATGCTCATTTTATTAATCATTATGCATATTTTCTTCATCATAATGCTAATTTTCTTCATCAAGATGCTTTTTTTCTTATCATGATGCTCATTTTCTTTATCATGATGCATATTTTCTTAATCATCATGATTATTTTCTTCATGATGAAGCATATTTTCTTCATCATGATGCATATTTTCTTCATCATGATGCTCATTTTCTTCATCATGATATATATTTTCTTCATCATGAGCTTCATCATGATGCATATTTTCTTCAACATGATGCATATTTTCATCATCATTATGCTCATTTTCTTCATCATGTTGCATATTTTCTTCATTATGATGCTCATTATCTTCATCATGATTCATATTTTCTTCATCATGATGCTAAATTTCTTCATCATGATGTTCATTTTCTGCATCATTATACATATTTTCTTCATCATAATGCTTATTTTCTTCATCATGATGCATATTTTCTTAATCATGATGCATATTTTCTTCATCACTATGCTCATTTTGTTCATCATAATGCTCATTTTCTTCATCATGATTTCTTCATCATGATGCTAAATTTCTTCAGCATGATGCTCAGTTTCTTCATCATGATGCATATTTTCTTCATCATGATGCATATTTTATTCATCATGATGCACATTTTCTTCATCATGATGCTCATTTTCTTAATCATGATGCTCACTTCCTTCATCATGATGCATATTTTCGTCATCATGATGCTCATTTTCTACATCATGATGCATATTTTCAACATCATGATGCATATTTTCTTCATAATGATGCTCATTTCCTTCATCATGATGTTCATTTTCTTCTCCATGATTTCTTCATCATGATGCTCATTTTCTTCATCATGATGCATATTTTCTTAATCGTGATGCTCATTTCCTTCATCATGATTCTTATTTCCTTCATCGTGTTGCTCATTTTCTTCATCGTGATGCTCATTTTCTTCATCAAGATAATCATTTTATTTATCATGATGCTCAATTTTTTTCATCAATATGCTTATTTTCTTTATCATGATGCAAATTTTCTTCATCATGATGTATATTTTCTTCATCCAGATGCTCATTTTCTTAATCATGATGCTCATTTTTTTCATCAAGATGCTTATTTTCTTCATCAAGATGCATATTTTCTTCATCATGATTCATATTTTCATCATCATGATGCTCATTTTTCATCACGATGCTCATTTTCTTAATCATGATGCATATGTTCTTCAACATGATGCCCATTTTCGTATTCATGATGCCTATTTTCGTCTTCATGATGCATATTTTTTCATAATGATGCATATTTTCTTCACCATGATTCTCATTTCCTTCATCATGATCCTAATTTCTATCATCATGATGCTCATTTTCTTCATCATAATGCATATTTTCTTCATCAAGATGCTCATTTTCTTATTCATGATGCATATTTTCTTCATCATGATTCTTATTTTTTTCATCATGATGCTCATTTCCTTCATCACGATGCTCATTTTCTTCATTATGATGCATATTTTCTTCATGCCCTTTTCTCCACGAGCTTCACCACCTACATACCAAATCTACAAGAAACAATAAAAGCAAAAGAAAAATAAAATCTACACTACTAAACAATCAAAGAAGTTCAAGAAGAGAAGATATCCACATACACTATCTCCTTTTGATAAGGAGATAGGTAATGTTTCACCCGATGACCATTTACCACAAACTCATTATTAGGACCCTTAAGCTTCAACGTATGTCCACTCAACACCTCAAGCACTTCATATGGCCACATCCATTTAGACTTAAGCTTTCCGAGGAACAATTTAAGCCTCGAGTTGAATACAAGAGCTTTATCCCCGGGAGCGAATGTCTTTTCTTTCACCTAAGCATCATGCCATCTCTTCATGTCCTCTTTGTAAATGATTGAGTTATCAAATGCTCTTCCTCTCAACTCCTCCAACTTCAACAATCTTGCTTGACCACTCCCCCATCCTCCATGTTAAGGTGTTTAATAGCCCACAATGAACGGTGTTCCAATTCCACGAGAAGATGGCAAGCCTTTCCATAGACTAATTGATACGGTGACACACCAAGGATGGCTTTAAAAGACGTTTGATAAGCCCATAGGGCATCGCCAAGCTTCTCCGACCAATCCTTCCTCCCTCCATTGATTATCTTCTCCAATACTAACTTTGTTTGATGGTTGGAAACCTCCGCCAAACCATTTGCTTGAGGGTGGTATGGTGTAGCCACTCGATGCTTCACTCCATATCTCTTCAACAAACTTTCCATCAACTTGTTTACAAAATGAGATCCTCCATCGCTCACTAAAGCTCGTGGAACTCCAAACCTAGAAAAAATATTCTTCTTCAAGAACATTTGAACAATCAAGGCATCATTTGTCTTAGTGGGGATTGCCTCCACCTACTTTGAGACATAATCCATGGCTAGCAAGATGTACACATGTCCTTTAGATGGGGGAAAATGTCCCATAAAATCAGTGCCCCATACATCAAATTTTTCCACTCAATTCTCAAACTCATGGGCATCTCATCTCGCTTACCAATTCCCCCTATCCTTTGGCATCTATCACATTGAGACATGAACTTCTTTGCATCCTTAAACAATGTAGGGATGACCAAAGTAACCCCCACACAAAGACGAATGACATACCTCAAGAATCCCCAAGACTTCTTCATCGACCACACAGCTCCTTATTACTCCATCATTGCAAATCTTAAAAAAAGGGCTCATCCCACAAGTACTTCTTCACTTCAATATAAAACCTTTTTACCTTATACTCATTGAGCAACATGGGCTTGATTCCACAAACAAGAAGTTGACATAATTGGCATACCAAGGCGGCACATTCACCATAAGAGTACACACTTGCTCGACTTCAACTTGCAAAATTTCCTCATCCGAATTCATCCCCAATTGGCTTCATGTCTTCATTCTCACCTCCATTCTCCAATCTAGACAAATGATCCACAATCACATTCTCCACGCTCTTCTTATCCTTGATAATCACATCAAATTCCTGCAAAAGTAACACCCAACGGATTAAACGAGGTTTAGCATCTTTCTTACTCATTAGGTATTTTTATGGCCGCGTGATCCGTGTAGACAATAGTTTGTGTTCCAACCAAGTATGGCCGAAACTTCTCAAAAGCATACACGACGGCTAAAAATTCTTTCTCCGTTGTGGTGTAATTAACTTGGCACTTTGAAGCATAATAAATTACTCTAAACTTTTTCTCCCTCGTTTGCGCCAACACCACTCCTATGGATTGATCACTAGAATCGCAATGTAGTTCAAATTGTAAGCTCTAATTCGGGGTAACGAGTATTGAAGAGGAAGTGAGAGCATCCTTAAGCACCTGAAATGATACACAACATTCATCATTGAAATTAAATGGACAATCTTTTTCATGTATTTTACAAAGTGGTTTAGCGATTTTGGAAAATCCTTAATGAAGCGTCTATAAAAGCCTGCATGACCTAAGAATGATCTCACCCCCTTCTCACTAGTAGGAGGGGGAAGATGTTCTATGGATATCACTTTAGCTCTATCCACTTTTAAACCATGCTTTGAAATATGATGCCCCAAGACTATACCATCGGTCACCATAAAGTGGAATTTTCCCAATTAGCACAAGATTCGACTCTTCACACCTCTGCAACACAATATTGAGATTAGTCAAGCAAATATCATAAGAGGAACCATACACGGAAAAATCATCCATAAGCACCTCCATAATATTTTCAATTAAACGATCGAAGATAGACATCATACAATGCTGGAAAGTGGTAGGGGCATTACATAGACCGAAAGGCATCATACGAAATGCAAAAGTACCATAAGGACATGTGAATGTTGTCTTCTCTTGGTCTTCACAAGTCGATTCAACATTTGGTCTATGAATAGCAATGGAAAATGATCTTTACAAGTATTTTCATTCAATTTACGATAATCAACACATACTCTTCAACCCGTGATGGTTCTAGTGTCAATTCTTTCATTTGTATCGGATCGAACAATTGTCATACCACTCTTTTTTGCCACTACATGTAAAGGACTTAAATATTGGCTATCACTAATTGGAAAGATTATTCCAGCATCAAGCCATTTTAACACCTCTTTTCTTACCACTTCTAGTATTATAGGATTTAATATACGTTGGTTTTGCACACAAGACTTCTCGTCATCAATCAAATGAATCTTATGCATACACATAGATGGACTAATACCTTTCAAATCTTTTATACTCCAACCAATAGAAGATTTATGCTCCCTCAAAACCCTTAACAATTTTTCCAATTCTAAATCATTAAGGGAAGAAGATTCAATTACCGAATATGTCTCATTCTCTTCCAAGTAAGGATACTTCAAATGCTCCGGTAATGGTTTCAACTCTACCTTCTTCTTCTCTTGCAGTTCTTCTTTTGGTTCTTCATCAAGTCTCTCCACTTTTGCTTCCTTTGCTTCCTCACTTGAGAGTTCCCTACAAACATTTAAACCATGCAATTCATCAATCATTTCATCATTTATTAAACAAAAAGAAGAGTTAGATTTTATAGATTCAATAGAGTAAGAGTGGATTATGATAATCTCCAATGGATCATTGGAGTGAAGATGATACATATGCTCTTCAACAATGTTGTGCACAACCTCCAATCTTCTACATTCCTCCTTGTTCCGAGGATACCTCATAGCCTCTCTTAATGAAAATATCACTTCTTCCTTATTCACCCTTAAAGTTAGATCCCTTTTCTCCACATCTATCAATGCTTTCCCCGTGGCAAGAAACGGATGCCCAAGTATCAACGGGATATTAGCATCTTCATCCATATCAAGTACCACAAAATCAATGGGAAACACAAACTTGCCAACTTTCAAGTGTGACCGACGTCGATTTGACCTCACCAATACCCAACTTCTTGAAAATTGACAAGGGCATCAAGCTAATGCTAGCCCCCAAATCACATAAAGCCTTGTAGTTCTCATGCTCTCCCATCTCACATGGAATAGTAAAACTCTCCGGATCTTTCAATTTAGGGGAAAGTTTCTTTTGCAAGATCGCACTACACTCCTCCGTTAAATTCACCATTTCAAAATCTCCCAAACATCTTTTCTTTGACAAGATATCCTTCAAAAACTTGAAGTAGTTGGGCATTTGAAGTATACGTCCGCAAAATGAATATTCACACTTATCTTCTTCAACATCTCAACAAACCATGCAAATTTCTCTTCTAATCCCTTTTTCAAGTATCTTTGTGGAAACGGAATTACAGCGGGCAACTTAGGAATTCCACATTCATCCCTTTCAAATTTCTCTTCTCTCTCTCTACGTTTTGCTTCTCTACATCTTTCCCATTTCTTTGGAGATTTTACCGTTTCTTTTCAAGTTTAGGGGTACTTTCATCTTTTTCAACAATCTCAACTTCTTCCACTTTCCCTTCTTCATCCACTCTTTCCATAGGCTCAAGTTCATACTCTACTTTCTCTACTTCCGTTGGTATAGAAGTCCCTTTGTATTTTGTTCCACTACGAAGTTCAATAGCCTTACATTGCTCCTTAGGATTAGTAATTGTTGTAGATAGAAACTTCACTTGACGATGAACATCCCCCCTTACACTTGCCATTTGACTCATTTGTGTTTCCAAAGCTTTGATTCTCTTATCATTCACTTCATTTCTTTGCCTTCTTTCCTCCTTATCTTCCTTCATGAATTCAAACATTTTAGCCATTTGATCTTTCATCGTAGGCTTCCCTTCACCATTTGGATTTCTCCCCCGGATTGATGCCCGGTGGAAGAGTGAGGGCTTGATTTCCATATGACAAATTTTCATACCTACGAGGTTGATTGAAATTTCCTTGAAAGTTACCTTGCCCCCATCCTCCTTGCCTTTGTGGATATTACGAAAGTTACCACCATAATTTCCTTGAAAGTTCCTTCCTTGCATGAAGGCAACTTCCTCACGTGACATTTTCGGTGGGCACCAAGTATCTTGAATTCCAAAATTAGAGGATATACCTTGTTGAGGCATAGATGTAGGCATTTGAAAACTTTGAGATGATTGACCCATATTAGGCGTAGACATGCCTTGTTAAGGATTTGGAAACACCTGTTGATTCATCAACGGTAATGACATACCTTGTTGAGGACTCGCAAGCACTTGTTGATTCACCATAGGTGTAGAGTTTGGAGAAACTTGCAAATTAGCATTCATCCTCTTAAGTATCCACGTAATGGCCTTGTCGGTCATATCTTCCTTAGGCACCTCCACCTTTTTCACTTGTTGCAAGCACACTTCTTCCATCTTAGCTATTCTCTCCCTTTCATACATACCCGAACTCGATCCATAGGCCATTGACCCATAATAAAAGTAATCTCTTCACATATAGCAATAGCTCTTTCCGGAGTGTGCCCCAATATAGAACTTCCCGATGAAGCATCAACAAGCATTCGTTCACTCTCATTCAATCCGGCATAGAAATATCCTACTTATTGATCTTCGGGGAATCCATGTTGTGGACACCTTCTTAACATCTCTTTGAATCGGTCCCATGCTTCACTAAATGTCTCAAGCGGCATTTGCTTGAATTGAAAGATTTGCCCTTTTAGATGCAACATCTTTGAAGGGGGAAAATACTTACTCAAGAATCTTTGTGCCAACTCTCTCCATGTGGTGTAGGACCCGGTGGTATAGTTTGATACCAACCTTTAGCTCTATCTCTCAATGAAAATGAGAAAAACTTCATTTTAACAATATCCTCACTTTCCCCATTTATCTTGATTGTGTTGGCTAACTCCGTAAATTTGGCTAATTGAGCATTCGGATCCTCCATTGCACCACCACCAAATTGATTTGCTTGCACCATGTTGATTAATCCCATCTTTATCTCGAAATTATTCACATTCAATGGCGGGCCCATTCCATAATTCCCATATTGCGGTTGAAAGTGATCACAGATATTCATTCCCACTCTATTGTTTTCATTACCACGGGGTTGATTTTGCACCACCGGAGGATTATTCCTTATTTCTTGTTGTGCCATCAAGTGTTGAATGAATGCTTGCAATTGTTGATTATACAAGTGAACTTGTTGAGATTTAGCTTGTGGCACAAACTCCAGATTCACACGTCCACCTTTAGCATTATCACTTCCTTGTTGAAAATTCCTCAAATTACCTTCTTCATCAACCACATTTGCATTATCTCTTGCGTCTTCTAAAATTTCCTCCGTAGGCTCTAACACTCCTCTTCTTTGTCTTCTTAAGGTAGCTTTCAATTCCAAGTTCAAAGGTTCAATAGATTGAGACCTTGAACTAGTTCGCATGTACCTACAAGAATTTCTAAATTAGTTCTCCAAGTAACCAAGACACTTAAACAAGTAAACAAATAAAAGAAATACTCGTACCAAAACTAATCAAATTCAAACTCGTTACAACCAAAAGTTTATCATTTCCTTCATCGTGATGCTTATTTCCTTCATCGTGTTGCTCATTTTCTTCATCGTGATGCATATTTTCTTCATCAACATAATCATTTTCTTTATCATGATGCTCAATTTTTTCATCAATATGCTTATTTTCTTTATCATGATGCAAATTTTCTTCATCATGATGTATATTTCCTTCATCCAGATGCTCATTTTCTTAATCATGATGCTCATTTTTTTATCAAGATGCTTATTTTCTTCAGCAAGATGCATATTTTCTTCATCATGATTCTCATTTTCTTCATCAAGATGCTCATTTTCTTCATCAAGATACATATTTTCTTCATCATGCTCATTTTCTTTATCATGATGCTCATTTCCTTCATCACGATGCTCATTTTCTTCATCAAGATGCATATTTTCTTCATCATGATGCTCAATTTCTTCATCATTATGCATATTTTCTTTATCATAATTCTCATTTTATTCATTATGATTCAGATTTTCTTCATCATGATGCATATTTTCTTCATCACGATGCTCATTTTGTTCATTATAATGCTCATTTTCTTCATCATGATTTCTTTATCATGATGCTAAATTTCTTCATCATGATGCTCATTTTCTTCATCTTGATACATATTTTCTTTATCATGAATCTCATTTTCTTCATCATGATCCATATTTTATTCATCATGATGCTCATTTTCTTTATCATGACGCTCAATTTCTTTTTGATGATGCATATTTTCATCATCAGGATGCATATTTCAAGATGCTCATTTTCTTCATCATGATGCTCATTTTCTTCATCATGATGCTTATTTTTTTTATCATGATACTCATTTTCTTCATCATAATGCATATTTTCTTCATCATGATGCTCATTTTCTTCATCATGATACATATTTTCTTCATAGTGATGCATACTTTATTTATCACAATGCACATTTTCTTCATCTTGATGCTCATTTTCTTTATCATGATGCTCATTTTCTTCATCATGATGCTCATTTCATTCACCATGATGTTCATTTTCTTCATAATGATGCTCATTTTCATCATCATGAAGCATATTTTCTTCATCATGATTCTCAGTTTCTTCATCATGATGCATATTTTCTTCATTATGATACATATTTTCTTCACCATGATTCTCATTTCCTTCATCATGATGTTAATTTCCATCATCATGATGCTCATTTTCTTCATCATGATGCATATTTTCTTCATCATAAAGCTCATTTTCTTCATCATGATGCTCATTTTCTTCATTACGATGCATATTTTCTTCATCATGATGCTCAATTTCTTCATCATGATGCTCATTTTCTTATTCAATATGCATATTTTCTTCATCATAATGCTCATTTTCTTCATCAAGATGCTTTTTTTCTTCATCATGATGCTTATTTTCTTCCTCATGATGCATATTTTCTTCATCATCACGATCATTTTCTTAATGATGATGCATATTTTCTTCATCATGATGCTCATTTTCTTCATCATGATATATATTTTCTTCATCATGAGCTTGATCATGATGCATATTTTCTTCATCATGATGCATACTTTCATCATTATGATGCTCATTTTCTTCATCATGATGCGTATTTTCTTCATTATGATGCTCATTATCTTCATCATGATGCATATTTTCTTCATAATGATGCATATTTTCTTCCCCATGATTCTCATTTACTTCATCATGATGCTAATTTCCATCATCACGATGCTCATTTTCTTCATCATAATGCATATTTTCTTCATCATGATGCTCATTTTCTTCATCATGATGTATATTTTCTTCATCATGATTCTCATTTTATTCTTCATGATGCTCATTTCCTTCATCACTATGCTCATTTTCTTCATTATGATGCATATTTTCTTCATCATGATGCTAAACTTCTTCATCATGATACTCATTTTCATAATCATTATGCATATTTTCTTCATCATAATGCTCATTTTCTTCATCAAGTTGCTTTTTTTCTTCATCATGATGCATATTTTCTTCATCATCATGATCATTTTCTTCATGATGAAGCAAATTTTCTTCATCATGATGCATATTTTTTTTCATCATGATGCATATTTTCTTTATCATGATTCTCATTGTATCATCAATATACTCATTTCCTTCATCACGATGCTCATTTTCTTCATTATGATGCATATTTTTTTCATCATGATGCTCAATTTCTTCATTATGATGCTCATTTTCTTAATCATCATGCAAATTTTCTTCATCATATTGCTAATTTTCTACATCAAGAAGCTTTTTTTCTTCATGATGAAGCATATTTTCTTCATCATGATGATATTTTCTTCATCATGATGCTCATTTTCTTCATCATGATATATATTTTCTTCATCATGAGCTTCATCATGATGCATATTTTCTTCAACATGATGGATATTTTCATCATCATTATGCTCATTTTCTTCATCATGTTGCATATTTTCTTCATTAAGATGCTCATTATCTTCATCACGATTCATATTTTCTTCATCATGATGCTAAATTTCTTCATCATGATGTTCATTTTCTGCATCATTATACATATTTTCTTCATCATAATGCTCATTTTCTTCATCAAGATGCATATTTTCTTCATCACTATGCTCATTTTGTTCATCATAATGCTCATTTTCTTCATCATGATTTCTTCATCATGATGCTAAATTTCTTCATCATGATGCTCAGTTTCTTCATCATGATGCATATTTTATTCATCATGATGCACATTTTCGTCATCATGATACTCATTTTCTTAATCATGATGCTCATTTCCTTCATCATGATGCATATTTTCTTCATCATGATGCTCATTTTCTACATCATGATGCATATTTTCGTCATCATGATGTATATTTTCTTCATAATGATGCTCATTTCTTTTATCATGATGCTCATTTTCTTCTCCATGATTTCTTCATCATGATTCTCATTTTCTTCATCATGATGCATATTTTCTTCATCGTGATGCTCATTTCCTTCATCGTGATGCTTATTTCCTTCATCGTGTTGCTCATTTTCTTCATCGTGATGCTTTTTTTCTTCATCAACATAATCATTTTCTTTATCATGATGCTCAATTTTTTTCATCAATATGCTTATTTTCTTTATCATGATGCAAATTTTCTTCATCATGACGTATATTTTCTTCATCCAGATGCTCATTTTCTTAATCATGATGCTCATTTTTTTATCAAGATGCTTATTTTCTTCAGCAAGATGCATATTTTCTTCATCATGATTCTCATTTTCTTCATCAAGATGCTCATTTTCTTCATCAAGATACATATTTTCTTCATCATGCTCATTTTCTTTATCATGATGCTCATTTCCTTCATCACGATGCTCATTTTCTTCATCAAGATGCATATTTTCTTCATCATGATGCTCAATTTCTTCATCATTATGCATATTTTCTTTATCATAATTCTCATTTTATTCATTATGATTCAGATTTTCTTCATCATGATGCATATTTTCTTCATCACGATGCTCATTTTGTTCATCATAATGCTCATTTTCTTCATCATGATTTCTTTATCATGATGCTAAATTTCTTCATCATGATGCTCATTTTCTTCATCTTGATACATATTTTCTTTATCATGAATCTCATTTTCTTCATCATGATCCATATTTTATTCATCATGATGCTCATTTTCTTTATCATGACGCTCATTTTCTTTTTGATGATGCATATTTTCATCATCAGGATGCATATTTCAAGATGCTCATTTTCTTCATCATGATGCTCATTTTCTTCATCATGATGCTTATTTTTTTTATCATGATACTCATTTTCTTCATTATAATGCATATTTTCTTCATCATGATGCTCATTTTCTTCATCATGATACATATTTTCTTCATAGTGATGCATACTTTCTTTATCACAATGCACATTTTCTTCATCTTGATGCTCATTTTCTTCATCTTGACGCTCATTTTCTTCATCATGATGCTCATTTCATTCACCATGATGTTCATTTTCTTCATAATGATGCTCATTTTCATCATCATGAAGCATATTTTCTTCATCATGATTCTCATTTTCTTCATCATGATGCATATTTTCTTCATTATGATACATATTTTCTTCACCATGATTCTCATTTCCTTCATCATGATGCTAATTTCCATCCTCATGATGCTCATTTTCTTCATCATGATGCATATTTTCTTCATCATGAAGCTCATTTTCTTCATCATGATGCTCATTTTCTTCATTACGATGCATATTTTCTTCATCATGATGCTCAATTTCTTCATCATGATGCTCATTTTCTTATTCAATATGCATATTTTCTTCATCATAATGCTCATTTTCTTCATCAAGATGCTTTTTTTCTTCATCATGATGCTTATTTTCTTCCTCATGATGCATATTTTCTTCATCATCACGATCATTTTCTTAATGATGATGCATATTTTCTTCATCATGATGCTCATTTTCTTCATCATGATATATTTTCTTCATCATGAACTTCATCATGATGCATATTTTCTTCATCATGATGCATACTTTCATCATCTTGATGCTCATTTTCTTCATCATGATGCGTATTTTCTTCATTATGATGCTCATTATCTTCATCATGATGCATATTTTCTTCATAATGATGCATATTTTCTTCCCCATGATTCTCATTTACTTCATCATGATGCTAATTTCCATCATCACGATGCTCATTTTCTTCATCATAATGCATATTTTCTTCATCATGATGCTCATTTTCTTCATCATGATGTATATTTTCTTCATCATGATTCTCATTTTATTCTTCATGATGCTCATTTCCTTCATCACGATGCTCATTTTCTTCATTATGATGCATATTTTCTTCATCATGATGCTAAATTTCTTCATCATGATACTCATTTTCATAATCATTATGCATATTTTCTTCATCATAATGCTCATTTTCTTCATCAAGTTGCTTTTTTTCTTCATCATGATGCATATTTTCTTCATCATCATGATCATTTTCTTCATGATGAAGCAAATTTTCTTCATCATGATGCATATTTTTTTTCATCATGATGCATATTTTCTTTATCATGATTCTCATTGTATCATCAATATACTCATTTCCTTCATCACGATGCTCATTTTCTTCATTATGATGCATATTTTTTTCATCATGATGCTCAATTTCTTCATCATGATGCTCATTTTCTTAATCATCATGCAAATTTTCTTCATCATATTGCTAATTTTCTTCATCAAGAAGCTTTTTTTCTTCATGATGAAGCATATTTTCTTCATCATGATGATATTTTCTTCAACATGATGCTCATTTTCTTCATCATGATATATATTTTCTTCATCATGAGCTTCATCATGATGCATATTTTCTTCAACATGATGGATATTTTCATCATCATTATGCTCATTTTCTTCATCATGTTGCATATTTTCTTCATTATGATGCTCATTATCTTCATCATGATTCATATTTTCTTCATCATGATGCTAAATTTCTTCATCATGATGTTCATTTTCTGCATCATTATACATATTTTCTTCATCATAATGCTCATTTTCTTCATCATGATGCATATTTTCTTCATCACTATGCTCATTTTGTTCATCATAATGCTCATTTTCTTCATCATGATTTCTTCATCATGATGCTAAATTTCTTCAACATGATGCTCAGTTTCTTCATCATGATGCATATTTTATTCATCATGATGCACATTTTCGTCATCATGATACTCATTTTCTTAATCATGATGCTCATTTCCTTTATCATGATGCATATTTTCTTCATCATGATGCTCATTTTCTACATCATGATGCATATTTTCGTCATCATGATGTATATTTTCTTCATCATGATGCTCATTTCCTTTATCATGATGCTCATTTTCTTCTCCATGATTTCTTCATCATGATTCTCATTTTCTTCATCATGATGCATATTTTCTTCATCGTGATGCTCATTTCCTTCATCGTGATGCTTATTTCCTTCATCGTGTTGCTCATTTTCTTCATCGTGATGCATATTTTCTTCATCAACATAATCATTTTCTTTATCATGATGCTCAATTTTTTTCATCAATATGCTTATTTTGTTTATCATGATGCAAATTTTCTTCATCATGATGTATATTTTCTTCATCCAGATGCTCATTTTCTTAATCATGATGCTCATTTTTTTATCAAGATGCTTATTTTCTTCAGCAAGATGCATATTTTCTTCATCATGATTCTCATTTTCTTCATCAAGATGCTCATTTTCTTCATCAAGATACATATTTTCTTCATCATGCTCATTTTCTTTATCATGATGCTCATTTCCTTCATCACGATGCTCATTTTCTTCATCAAGATGCATATTTTCTTCATCATGATGCTCAATTTCTTCATCATTATGCATATTTTCTTTATCATAATTCTCATTTTATTCATTATGATTCAGATTTTCTTCATCATGATGCATATTTTCTTCATCACGATGCTCATTTTGTTCATCATAATGCTCATTTTCTTCATCATGATTTCTTTATCATGATGCTAAATTTCTTCATCATGATGCTCATTTTCTTCATCTTGATACATATTTTCTTTATCATGAATCTCATTTTCTTCATCATGATCCATATTTTATTCATCATGATGCTCATTTTCTTTATCATGACGCCCATTTTCTTTTTGATGATGCTTATTTTCATCATCAGGATGCATATTTCAAGATGCTCATTTTCTTCATCATGATGCTCATTTTCTTCATCATGATGCTTATTTTTTTATCATGATACTCATTTTCTTCATTATAATGCATATTTTCTTCATCATGATGCTCATTTTCTTCATCATGATACATATTTTCTTCATAGTGATGCATACTTTCTTTATCACAATGCACATTTTCTTCATCTTGATGCTCATTTTCTTCATCTTGATGCTCATTTTCTTCATCATGATGCTCATTTCATTCACCATGATGTTCATTTTCTTCATAATGATGCTCATTTTCATCATCATGAAGCATATTTTCTTCATCATGATTCTCATTTTCTTCATCGTGATGCATATTTTCTTCATTATGATACATATTTTCTTCACCATGATTCTCATTTCCTTCATCATGATGCTAATTTCCATCCTCATGATGCTCATTTTCTTCATCATGATGCATATTTTCTTCATCATGAAGCTCATTTTCTTCATCATGATGCTCATTTTCTTCATTACGATGCATATTTTCTTCATCATGATGCTCAATTTCTTCATCATGATGCTCATTTTCTTATTCAATATGCATATTTTCTTCATCATAATGCTCATTTTCTTCATCAAGATGCTTTTTTTCTTCATCATGATGCTTATTTTCTTCCTCATGATGCATATTTTCTTCATCATCACGATCATTTTCTTAATGATGATGCATATTTTCTTCATCATGATGCTCATTTTCTTCATCATGATATATATTTTCTTCATCATGAACTTCATCATGATGCATATTTTCTTCATCATGATGCATACTTTCATCATCTTGATGCTCATTTTCTTCATCATGATGCGTATTTTCTTCATTATGATGCTCATTATCTTCATCATGATGCATATTTTCTTCATAATGATGCATATTTTCTTCCCCATGATTCTCATTTACTTCATCATGATGCTAATTTCCATCATCACGATGCTCATTTTCTTCATCATAATGCATATTTTCTTCATCATGATGCTCATTTTCTTCATCATGATGTATATTTTCTTCATCATGATTCTCATTTTATTCTTCATGATGCTCATTTCCTTCATCACGATGCTCATTTTCTTCATTATGATGCATATTTTCTTCATCATGATGCTAAATTTCTTCATCATGATACTCATTTTCATAATCATTATGCATATTTTCTTCATCATAATGCTCATTTTCTTCATCAAGTTGCTTTTTTTCTTCATCATGATGCATATTTTCTTCATCATCATGATCATTTTCTTCATGATGAAGCAAATTTTCTTCATCATGATGCATATTTTTTTTCATCATGATGCATATTTTCTTTATCATGATTCTCATTGTATCATCAATATACTCATTTCCTTCATCACGATGCTCATTTTCTTCATTATGATGCATATTTTTTTCATCATGATGCTCAATTTCTTCATCATGATGCTCATTTTCTTAATCATCATGCAAATTTTCTTCATCATATTGCTAATTTTCTTCATCAAGAAGCTTTTTTTCTTCATGATGAAGCATATTTTCTTCATCATGATGATATTTTCTTCAACATGATGCTCATTTTCTTCATCATGATATATATTTTCTTCATCATGAGCTTCATCATGATGCATATTTTCTTCAACATGATGGATATTTTCATCATCATTATGCTCATTTTCTTCATCATGTTGCATATTTTCTTCATTATGATGCTCATTATCTTCATCATGATTCATATTTTCTTCATCATGATGCTAAATTTCTTCATCATGATGTTCATTTTCTGCATCATTATACATATTTTCTTCATCATAATGCTCATTTTCTTCATCATGATGCATATTTTCTTCATCACTATGCTCATTTTGTTCATCATAATGCTCATTTTCTTCATCATGATTTCTTCATCATGATGCTAAATTTCTTCAACATGATGCTCAGTTTCTTCATCATGATGCATATTTTATTCATCATGATGCACATTTTCGTCATCATGATACTCATTTTCTTAATCATGATGCTCATTTCCTTTATCATGATGCATATTTTCTTCATCATGATGCTCATTTTCTACATCATGATGCATATTTTCGTCATCATGATGTATATTTTCTTCATCATGATGCTCATTTCCTTTATCATGATGCTCATTTTCTTCTCCATGATTTCTTCATCATGATTCTCATTTTCTTCATCATGATGCATATTTTCTTCATCGTGATGCTCATTTCCTTCATCGTGATGCTTATTTCCTTCATCGTGTTGCTCATTTTCTTCATCGTGATGCATATTTTCTTCATCAACATAATCATTTTCTTTATCATGATGCTCAATTTTTTCATCAATATGCTTATTTTCTTTATCATGATGCAAATTTTCTTCATCATGATGTATATTTCCTTCATCCAGATGCTCATTTTATTAATCATGATGCTCATTTTTTTATCAAGATGCTTATTTTCTTCAGCAAGATGCATATTTTCTTCATCATGATTCTCATTTTCTTCATCAAGATGCTCATTTTCTTCATCAAGATACATATTTTCTTCATCATGCTCATTTTCTTTATCATGATGCTCATTTCCTTCATCACGATGCTCATTTTCTTCATCAAGATGCATATTTTCTTCATCATGATGCTCAATTTCTTCATCATTATGCATATTTTCTTTATCATAATTCTCATTTTATTCATTATGATTCAGATTTTCTTCATCATGATGCATATTTTCTTCATCACGATGCTCATTTTGTTCATCATAATGCTCATTTTCTTCATCATGATTTCTTTATCATGATGCTAAATTTCTTCATCATGATGCTCATTTTCTTCATCTTGATGCATATTTTCTTTATCATGAATCTCATTTTCTTCATCATGATCCATATTTTATTCATCATGATGCTCATTTTCTTTATCATGATGCTCATTTTCTTTTTGATGATGCATATTTTCATCATCAGGATGCATATTTCAAGATGCTCATTTTCTTCATCATGATGCTCATTTTCTTCATCATGATGCTTATTTTTTTATCATGATACTCATTTTCTTCATCATAATGCATATTTTCTTCATCATGATGCTCATTTTCTTCATCATGATACATATTTTCTTCATAGTGATGCATACTTTCTTTATCACAATGCACATTTTCTTCATCTTGATGCTCATTTTCTTCATCTTGACGCTCATTTTCTTCATCATGATGCTCATTTCATTCACCATGATATTCATTTTCTTCATAATGATGCTCATTTTCATCATCATGAAGCATATTTTCTTCATCATGATTCTCATTTTCTTCATCATGATGCATATTTTCTTCATTATGATACATATTTTCTTCACCATGATTCTCATTTCCTTCATCATGATGCTAATTTCCATCCTCATGATGCTCATTTTCTTCATCATGATGCATATTTTCTTCATCATGATGCTCATTTTCTTCATTACGATGCATATTTTCTTCATCATGATGCTCAATTTCTTCATCATGATGCTCATTTTCTTATTCAATATGCATATTTTCTTCATCATAATGCTCATTTTCTTCATCAAGATGCTTTTTTTCTTCATCATGATGCTTATTTTCTTCCTCATGATGCATATTTTCTTCATCATCACGATCATTTTCTTAATGATGATGCATATTTTCTTCATCATGATGCTCATTTTCTTCATCATGATATATATTTTCTTCATCATGAACTTCATCATGATGCATATTTTCTTCATCATGATGCATACTTTCATCATCTTGATGCTCATTTTCTTCATCATGATGCGTATTTTCTTCATTATGATGCTCATTATCTTCATCATGATGCATATTTTCTTCATAATGATGCATATTTTCTTCCCCATGATTCTCATTTACTTCATCATGATGCTAATTTCCATCATCACGATGCTCATTTTCTTCATCATAATGCATATTTTCTTCATCATGATGCTCATTTTCTTCATCATGATGTATATTTTCTTCATCATGATTCTCATTTTATTCTTCATGATGCTCATTTCCTTCATCACGATGCTCATTTTCTTCATTATGATGCATATTTTCTTCATCATGATGCTAAATTTCTTCATCATGATACTCATTTTCATAATCATTATGCATATTTTCTTCATCATAATGCTCATTTTCTTCATCAAGTTGCTTTTTTTCTTCATCATGATGCATATTTTCTTCATCATCATGATCATTTTCTTCATGATGAAGCAAATTTTCTTCATCATGATGCATATTTTTTTTCATCATGATGCATATTTTCTTTATCATGATTCTCATTGTATCATCAATATACTCATTTCCTTCATCACGATGCTCATTTTCTTCATTATGATGCATATTTTTTTCATCATGATGCTCAATTTCTTCATCTTGATGCTCATTTTCTTAATCATCATGCAAATTTTCTTCATCATATTGCTAATTTTCTTCATCAAGAAGCTTTTTTTCTTCATGATGAAGCATATTTTCTTCATCATGATGATATTTTCTTCATCATGATGCTCATTTTCTTCATCATGATATATATTTTCTTCATCATGAGCTTCATCATGATGCATATTTTCTTCAACATGATGGATATTTTCATCATCATTATGCTCATTTTCTTCATCATGTTGCATATTTTCTTCATTATGATGCTCATTATCTTCATCACGATTCATATTTTCTTCATCATGATGCTAAATTTCTTCATCATGATGTTCATTTTCTGCATCATTATACATATTTTCTTCATCATAATGCTCATTTTCTTCATCATGATGCATATTTTCTTCATCACTATGCTCATTTTGTTCATCATAATGCTCATTTTCTTCATCATGATGCTAAATTTCTTCAACATGATGCTCAGTTTCTTCATCATGATGCATATTTTATTCATCATGATGCACATTTTCGTCATCATGATACTCATTTTCTTAATCATGATGCTCATTTCCTTTATCATGATGCATATTTTCTTCATCATGATGCTCATTTTCTACATCATGATGCATATTTTCGTCATCATGATGTATATTTTCTTCATCATGATGCTCATTTCCTTTATCATGATTCTCATTTTCTTCTCCATGATTTCTTCATCATGATTCTCATTTTCTTCATCATGATGCATATTTTCTTCATCGTGATGCTCATTTCCTTCATCGTGATGCTTATTTCCTTCATCGTGTTGCTCATTTTCTTCATCGTGATGCATATTTTCTTCGTCAACATAATCATTTTCTTTATCATGATGCTCAATTTTTTTCATCAATATGCTTATTTTCTTTATCATGATGCAAATTTTCTTCATCATGATGTATATTTTCTTCATCCAGATGCTAATTTTCTTAATCATGATGCTCATTTTTTTCATCAAGATGCTTATTTTCTTCATCAAGATGCTTATTTTCTTCATCATGATTCATATTTTCATCATCATGATGCTCATTTTTCATCACGATGCTCATTTTCTTAATCATGATGCATATGTTCTTCAACATGATGCCCATTTTCGTATTCATGATGCCTATTTTCGTCTTCAAGATGCATATTTTTTTCATAATGTTGCATATTTTCTTCACCATGATTCTCATTTCCTTCATCATGATCCTAATTTCTATCATCATGATGCTCATTTTCTTCATCATAATGCATATTTTTTTCATCAAGATGCTCATTTTCTTATTCATGATGCATATTTTCTTCATCATGATTCTTATTTTCTTCATCATGATGATCATTTCCTTCATCACGATGCTCATTTTCTTCATTATGATGCATATTTTCTTCATCATTATGCAAAATTTCTTCATCATGATGCTCATTATCTTAATCATTATGCAAATTTTCTTCATCATAATGCTCATGTTCTTCATCAAGATGCTTTTTTTCTTCATCATGATCCTCATTTTGTTCATCATAATGCTCATTTTCTTCATCATGATGCTCATTTTCTTCATCTTGATGCATATCTTCTTCATCATGAATCTCATTTTCTTCATCATGATGCTAATTTTATTCATAATAATGCACATTTTCTTCATCATGATGCTCCTTTTCATAATCATGATGCTCATTTCCTTCATCATGATGCATATTTTCTTTATCATGATGCTAATTTTCTACATCATGATGCATATTTTCGTCATCATGATGCATATATTCTTCATCATGATGCTCATTTCCTTCATCGTGGTGCTCATTTTCTTCATAATGATATCTACATCATGATGCTCAATTTCTTCATCATGATGCTTATTTTTTTAATTAGGATGCATATTTTCTTCATAATGATGCTCATTTTCTTCATCATGATGCATATTTTCTTCGTAGTGATTTATATTTTCTTTATCACGATGCACATTTACTTCATCATGATGCTCATTTTCTTAATCATGATGCTCATTTCCTTCATCATGATGCATATTTTCTTCATCATGATGCTCATTTTCAACATCATGATGCATATTTTCGACATCATGATGTATATTTTCTTCATCATGATGCTCATTTCCTTCATCATGATGCTCATTTACTTCTCCATGATTTCTTCATCATGATGCTCATTTTCTTCATCATGATGCATATTTTCTTAATAGTGATGCTCATTTCCTTCATCATGATTCTTATTTCTTTCATCGTGTTGCTCATTTTCTTCATCGTGATGCTCATTTTCTTCATCAAGATAATCATTTTCTTTATCATGGTGCTCAATTTTTTTCATCAATATGCTTATTTTCTTTATCATAATGCAAATTTTCTTCATCATGATGTATATTTTCTTCATCCAGATGCTCATTTTCTTAATCATGATGCTCATTTTTTTCATCAAAATGCTTATTTTCTTCATCAAGATGCATATTTTCTTCATCATGATTCATATTTTCATCATCATGATGCTCATTTTTTATCACGATGCTCATTTTCTTAATCATGATGCATATGTTCTTCAACATGATGCCCATTTTCGTATTCATGATGCCTACTTTCGTCTTCATGATGCATATTTTTTCATAATGATGCATATTTTCTTCACCATGATTCTCATTTCCTTCATCATGATCCTAATTTCTATCATCATGATGCTCATTTTCTTCATCATAATGCATATTTTCTTCATCAAGATGCTCATTTTCTTATTCATGATGCATATTTTCTTCATCATGATTCTTATTTTCTTCATCATGATGCTCATTTCCTTCATCACGATGCTCATTTTCTTCATTATGATGCATATTTTCTTCATCATTATGCAAAATTTCTTCATCATTATGCTCATTATCTTAATCATTATGCAAATTTTCTTCATCATAATGCTCATGTTCTTCATCAAGATGCTTTTTTTCTTCATCATGATTCTCATTTTCTTCATCATGATGCATATTTTCTTCATCATCATGATCATTTTCTTCATGATGAAGCATATTTTCTTCATCATGATGCATATTTTCTTCGTCATGATGCTAATTTTCTTCATCATGATATATATTTTCTTCATAATCATGATGCATATTTTATTCATCAAGATGCATTTTTCATCATCATGATGCTCATTATCTTCATCATGAAGTATATTTTCTTCATTATGATGCTCATTATTTTATCATTATGCATATTTTCTCATCATGATACTCAATTCTTCATCATGATGCTCATTTTCTTCATCATTATGCGCATTTTTTTCATCATAATGCTCATTTTCTTCATCACGATTCTCATTTTCTTCATCATGATGCATATTTTCTTCATTACGATGCTCATTTTGTTCATCATAATGCTCATTTTCTTCATCATGATGCTCATTTTCTTCATCTTGATGCATATCTTCTTCATCATGAAGCTCATTTTCTTCATCATGATGCTTATTTTATTCATAATGATGCACATTTTCTTCTTCATGATGCTCATTTTCATAATCATGATGCTCATTTCCTTCATCATGATGCATATTTTCTTTATCATGATGCTAATTTTCTACATCATGATGCATATTTTTGTTATCATGATGCATATATTATTCATCATGATGCTCATTTTTTTAATTAGGATGCATATTTTCTTCATCATGATGCTCATTTTCTTCATCATGATGCATATTTTCTTCGTAGTGATTTATATTTTCTTTATCACGATGCACATTTACTTCATCTTGATGCTCATTTTCTTCATCATGATGCTCATTTCCTTCACCCTGATGCCCATTTTCTTCATCATGATGCATATTTTCTTCATCATGATTCTCATTTTCTTCATCATGATGCATATTTTCTTCATAATGATGCATGTTTTCTTCACCATGATTCTCATTTCCTTAATGATGATACTAATTTCCATCGTCATGATGCTCATTTTCTTCATCATAATGCATATTTTCTTCATCATGATGCTCATTTTCTTCATCATGATGCATATATTCTTTATCATGATTCACATTGTCTCATCAATATGCTCATTTCCTTTATCACGATGCTCATTTTCTTCATTATGATGCATATTTTCTTCATCATGATGCTCAATTTCTTCATCATGATGCTCATTTTCTTCAACATAATGCATATTTTCTTCATCATGATGCTCATTTTCTTCATCATAATGCATATTTTCTTTATCATGATTCTCATTGTCTAATTATTATGCTCATTTCCTTCATCACGATGATCATATTCTTCATTATTATGCATATTTTCTTCATCATGATGCTCAATTTCTTCATCATGATGCTCATTTTCTTAATCATTATGCATATTTTCTTCATCATAATGCTAATTTTCTTCATCAAGATGATTTTTTTCTTTTCATGATTCTCATTTTCTTTATCATGATGCATATTTTCTTAATCATCATGATCATTTTCTTCATGATGAAGCAAATTTTCTTCATCATGATGCATATTTACTTCATCATGATGCTCATTTTCTTCATCATGATATATATTTTCTTCATCATGAGCTTCATCATGATGCATATTTTCTTCAACATGATGCATATTTTCATCATCATTATGCTCATTTTCTTCATCATGTTGCATATTTTCTTCATTATGATGCTCATTATCTTCATCATGATTCATATTTTCTTCATCATGATGCAAAATTTCTTCATCATGATGTTCATTTTCTGCATCATTATACATATTTTCTTCATCATAATGCTCATTTTCTTCATCATGATGCATATTTTCTTAATCATGACGCATATTTTCTTCATCACTATGCTCATTTTGTTCATCATATTGCTCATTTTCTTCATCATGATGCTAAATTTCTTCATCATGATGCTAAGTTTCTTCATCATGATGCATATTTTCTTCATCATGATGCATATTGTATTCATAATGATGCACATTTTCTTCATCATGATGCCCATTTTCTTAATCATGATGCTCATTTCCTTCATCATGATGCATATTTTCTTCATCATGATGCTCATTTTCTACATCATGATGCATATTTTCGACATCATGCCTTCATCATGATGCTCATTTCCTTCATCATGATGCTCATTTTCTTCTCCATGATTTCTTCATCATGATGCTCATTTTCTTCATCATGATGCATATTTTCTTAATCGTGATGCTCATTTCCCTCATCATGATTCTTATTTCCTTCATCGTGTTGCTCATTTTCTTCATCGTGATGCTCATTTTCTTAATCAAGATAATCATTTTCTTTATCATGATGCTCAATTTTTTTCATCAATATGCTTATTTTCTTTATCATGATGCAAATTTTCTTCATCATGATGTATATTTTCTTCATCCAGATGATAATTTTCTTAATCATGATGCTCATTTTTTTCATCAAGATGCTTATTTTCTTCATCAAGATGCTTATTTTCTTCATCATGATTCATATTTTCATCATCATGATGCTCATTTTTTATCACGATGCTCATTTTCTTAATCATGATGCATATGTTCTTCAACATGATGCCCATTTTCGTATTCATGATGCCTATTTTCGTCTTCAAGATGCATATTTTTTTCATAATGTTGCATATTTTCTTCACCATGATTCTCATTTCCTTCATCATGATCCTAATTTCTATCATCATGATGCTCATTTTCTTCATCATAATGCATATTTTTTTCATCAAGATGCTCATTTTCTTATTCATGATGCATATTTTCTTCATCATGATTCTTATTTTCTTCATCATGATGATCATTTCCTTCATCACGATGCTCATTTTCTTCATTATGATGCATATTTTCTTCATCATTATGCAAAATTTCTTCATCATGATGCTCATTATCTTAATCATTATGCAAATTTTCTTCATCATAATGCTCATGTTCTTCATCAAGATGCTTTTTTTCTTCATCATGATCCTCATTTTGTTCATCATAATGCTCATTTTCTTCATCATGATGCTCATTTTCTTCATCTTGATGCATATCTTCTTCATCATGAAGTTCATTTTCTTCATCATGATGCTTATTTTATTCATAATAATGCACATTTTCTTCATCATGATGCTCATTTTCATAATCATGATGCTCATTTCCTTCATCATGATGCATATTTTCTTTATCATGATGCTAATTTTCTACATCATGATGCATATTTTCGTCATCATGATGCATATATTCTTCATCATGATGCTCATTTCCTTCATCATGGTGCTCATTTTCTTCATAATGATTTATACATCATGATGCTCAATTTCTTCATCATGATGCTTATTTTTTTAATTAGGATGCATATTTTCTTCATAATGATGCTCATTTTCTTATTCATGATGCATATTTTCTTCGTAGTGATTTATATTTTCTTTATCACGATGCACATTTACTTCATCTTGATGCTCATTTTCTTCATCATGATGCTCATTTCCTTCACCCTGATGCTCATTTTCTTCATCATGATGCATATTTTCTTCATCATGATTCTCATTTTCTTCATCATGATGCATATTTTCTTCATAATGATGCATATTTTCTTCACCATGATTCTCATTTCCTTCATGATGATACTAATTTCCATCATCATGATGCTTATTTTCTTCATCATAATGCATACTTTCTTCATCATGATGCTCCTTTTCTTCATCATGATGCATATTTTCCTTATCATGATTCTCATTGTCTCATCAATATGCTCATTTCCTATATCACGATGCTCATTTTCTTCATTATGATGCATATTTTCTTCATCATTATGCTCAATTTCTTCATAATGATGCTCATTTTCTTCATCATAATGCATATTTTCTTCATCATGATGCTCATTTTCTTCATCATAATGCATATTTTCTTTATCATGATTATCATTGTCTCATTAATATGCTCATTTCCTTCATCACGATGCTCATTTTCTTCATTATGATGCATATTTTCTTCATCATGATGCTCAATTTCTTCATCATGATGCTCATTTTATTAATCATTATGCATATTTTCTTCATCATAATGCTAATTTTCTTCATCAAGATGCTTTTTTTCTTATCATGATGCTCATTTTCTTTATCATGATGCATATTTTCTTAATCATCATGATTATTTTCTTCATGATGAAGCATATTTTCTTCATCATGATGCATATTTTCTTCATCATGATGCTCATTTTCTTCATCATGATATATATTTTCTTCATCATGAGCTTCATCATGATGCATATTTTCTTCAACATGATGCATATTTTCATCATCATTATGCTCATTTTCTTCATCATGTTGCATATTTTCTTCATTATGATGCTCATTATCTTCATCATGATTCATATTTTCTTCATCATGATGCTAAATTTCTTCATCATGATGTTCATTTTCTGCATCATTATACATATTTTCTTCATCATAATGCTTATTTTCTTCATCATGATGCATATTTTCTTAATCATGATGCATATTTTCTTCATCACTATGCTCATTTTGTTCATCATAATGCTCATTTTCTTCATCATGATTTCTTCATCATGATGCTAAATTTCTTCAGCATGATGCTCAGTTTCTTCATCATGATGCATATTTTCTTCATCATGATGCATATTTTATTCATCATGATGCACATTTTCTTCATCATGATGCTCATTTTCTTAATCATGATGCTCACTTCCTTCATCATGATGCATAT
Organism: Pogostemon cablin; assembly: GCA_023678885.1. Lineage (NCBI taxonomy): Eukaryota > Viridiplantae > Streptophyta > Magnoliopsida > Lamiales > Lamiaceae > Pogostemon > Pogostemon cablin. The sequence continues at coordinate 2,306,507 of CM042952.1, read as the reverse complement.
TTTCGTCATCATGATGCTCATTTTCTACATCATGATGCATATTTTCAACATCATGATGCATATTTTCTTCATAATGATGCTCATTTCCTTCATCATGATGTTCATTTTCTTCTCCATGATTTCTTCATCATGATGCTCATTTTCTTCATCATGATGCATATTTTCTTAATCGTGATGCTCATTTCCTTCATCATGATTCTTATTTCCTTCATCGTGTTGCTCATTTTCTTCATCGTGATGCTCATTTTCTTCATCAAGATAATCATTTTATTTATCATGATGCTCAATTTTTTTCATCAATATGCTTATTTTCTTTATCATGATGCAAATTTTCTTCATCATGATGTATATTTTCTTCATCCAGATGCTCATTTTCTTAATCATGATGCTCATTTTTTTCATCAAGATGCTTATTTTCTTCATCAAGATGCATATTTTCTTCATCATGATTCATATTTTCATCATCATGATGCTCATTTTTCATCACGATGCTCATTTTTTTAATCATGATGCATATGTTCTTCAACATGATGCCCATTTTCGTATTCATGATGCCTATTTTCGTCTTCATGATGCATATTTTTTCATAATGATGCATATTTTCTTCACCATGATTCTCATTTCCTTCATCATGATCCTAATTTCTATCATCATGATGCTCATTTTCTTCATCATAATGCATATTTTCTTCATCAAGATGCTCATTTTCTTATTCATGATGCATATTTTCTTCATCATGATTCTTATTTTTTTCATCATGATGCTCATTTCCTTCATCACGATGCTCATTTTCTTCATTATGATGCATATTTTCTTCATGCCCTTTTCTCCACGAGCTTCACCACCTACATACCAAATCTACAAGAAACAATAAAAGCAAAAGAAAAATAAAATCTACACTACTAAACAATCAAAGAAGTTCAAGAAGAGAAGATATCCACATACACTATCTCCTTTTGATAAGGAGATAGGTAATGTTTCACCCGATGACCATTTACCACAAACTCATTATTAGGACCCTTAAGCTTCAACGTATGTCCACTCAACACCTCAAGCACTTCATATGGCCACATCCATTTAGACTTAAGCTTTCCGAGGAACAATTTAAGCCTCGAGTTGAATACAAGAGCTTTATCCCCGGGAGCGAATGTCTTTTCTTTCACCTAAGCATCATGCCATCTCTTCATGTCCTCTTTGTAAATGATTGAGTTATCAAATGCTCTTCCTCTCAACTCCTCCAACTTCAACAATCTTGCTTGACCACTCCCCCATCCTCCATGTTAAGGTGTTTAATAGCCCACAATGAACGGTGTTCCAATTCCACGAGAAGATGGCAAGCCTTTCCATAGACTAATTGATACGGTGACACACCAAGGATGGCTTTAAAAGACGTTTGATAAGCCCATAGGGCATCGCCAAGCTTCTCCGACCAATCCTTCCTCCCTCCATTGATTATCTTCTCCAATACTAACTTTGTTTGATGGTTGGAAACCTCCGCCAAACCATTTGCTTGAGGGTGGTATGGTGTAGCCACTCGATGCTTCACTCCATATCTCTTCAACAAACTTTCCATCAACTTGTTTACAAAATGAGATCCTCCATCGCTCACTAAAGCTCGTGGAACTCCAAACCTAGAAAAAATATTCTTCTTCAAGAACATTTGAACAATCAAGGCATCATTTGTCTTAGTGGGGATTGCCTCCACCTACTTTGAGACATAATCCATGGCTAGCAAGATGTACACATGTCCTTTAGATGGGGGAAAATGTCCCATAAAATCAGTGCCCCATACATCAAATTTTTCCACATCAATTCTCAAACTCATGGGCATCTCATCTCGCTTACCAATTCCCCCTATCCTTTGGCATCTATCACATTGAGACATGAACTTCTTTGCATCCTTAAACAATGTAGGGATGACCAAAGTAACCCCCACACAAAGACGAATGACATACCTCAAGAATCCCCAAGACTTCTTCATCGACCACACAGCTCCTTATTACTCCATCATTGCAAATCTTAAAAAAAGGGCTCATCCCACAAGTACTTCTTCACTTCAATATAAAACCTTTTTACCTTATACTCATTGAGCAACATGGGCTTGATTCCACAAACAAGAAGTTGACATAATTGGCATACCAAGGCGGCACATTCACCATAAGAGTACACACTTGCTCGACTTCAACTTGCAAAATTTCCTCATCCGAATTCATCCCCAATTGGCTTCATGTCTTCATTCTCACCTCCATTCTCCAATCTAGACAAATGATCCACAATCACATTCTCCACGCTCTTCTTATCCTTGATAATCACATCAAATTCCTGCAAAAGTAACACCCAACGGATTAAACGAGGTTTAGCATCTTTCTTACTCATTAGGTATTTTTATGGCCGCGTGATCCGTGTAGACAATAGTTTGTGTTCCAACCAAGTATGGCCGAAACTTCTCAAAAGCATACACGACGGCTAAAAATTCTTTCTCCGTTGTGGTGTAATTAACTTGGCACTTTGAAGCATAATAAATTACTCTAAACTTTTTCTCCCTCGTTTGCGCCAACACCACTCCTATGGATTGATCACTAGAATCGCAATGTAGTTCAAATTGTAAGCTCTAATTCGGGGTAACGAGTATTGAAGAGGAAGTGAGAGCATCCTTAAGCACCTGAAATGATACACAACATTCATCATTGAAATTAAATGGACAATCTTTTTCATGTATTTTACAAAGTGGTTTAGCGATTTTGGAAAAATCCTTAATGAAGCGTCTATAAAAGCCTGCATGACCTAAGAATGATCTCACCCCCTTCTCACTAGTAGGAGGGGGAAGATGTTCTATGGATATCACTTTAGCTCTATCCACTTTTAAACCATGCTTTGAAATATGATGCCCCAAGACTATACCATCGGTCACCATAAAGTGGAATTTTCCCAATTAGCACAAGATTCGACTCTTCACACCTCTGCAACACAATATTGAGATTAGTCAAGCAAATATCATAAGAGGAACCATACACGGAAAAATCATCCATAAGCACCTCCATAATATTTTCAATTAAACGATCGAAGATAGACATCATACAATGCTGGAAAGTGGTAGGGGCATTACATAGACCGAAAGGCATCATACGAAATGCAAAAGTACCATAAGGACATGTGAATGTTGTCTTCTCTTGGTCTTCACAAGTCGATTCAACATTTGGTCTATGAATAGCAATGGAAAATGATCTTTACAAGTATTTTCATTCAATTTACGATAATCAACACATACTCTTCAACCCGTGATGGTTCTAGTGTCAATTCTTTCATTTGTATCGGATCGAACAATTGTCATACCACTCTTTTTTGCCACTACATGTAAAGGACTTAAATATTGGCTATCACTAATTGGAAAGATTATTCCAGCATCAAGCCATTTTAACACCTCTTTTCTTACCACTTCTAGTATTATAGGATTTAATATACGTTGGTTTTGCACACAAGACTTCTCGTCATCAATCAAATGAATCTTATGCATACACATAGATGGACTAATACCTTTCAAATCTTTTATACTCCAACCAATAGAAGATTTATGCTCCCTCAAAACCCTTAACAATTTTTCCAATTCTAAATCATTAAGGGAAGAAGATTCAATTACCGAATATGTCTCATTCTCTTCCAAGTAAGGATACTTCAAATGCTCCGGTAATGGTTTCAACTCTACCTTCTTCTTCTCTTGCAGTTCTTCTTTTGGTTCTTCATCAAGTCTCTCCACTTTTGCTTCCTTTGCTTCCTCACTTGAGAGTTCCCTACAAACATTTAAACCATGCAATTCATCAATCATTTCATCATTTATTAAACAAAAAGAAGAGTTAGATTTTATAGATTCAATAGAGTAAGAGTGGATTATGATAATCTCCAATGGATCATTGGAGTGAAGATGATACATATGCTCTTCAACAATGTTGTGCACAACCTCCAATCTTCTACATTCCTCCTTGTTCCGAGGATACCTCATAGCCTCTCTTAATGAAAATATCACTTCTTCCTTATTCACCCTTAAAGTTAGATCCCTTTTCTCCACATCTATCAATGCTTTCCCCGTGGCAAGAAACGGATGCCCAAGTATCAACGGGATATTAGCATCTTCATCCATATCAAGTACCACAAAATCAATGGGAAACACAAACTTGCCAACTTTCAAGTGTGACCGACGTCGATTTGACCTCACCAATACCCAACTTCTTGAAAATTGACAAGGGCATCAAGCTAATGCTAGCCCCCAAATCACATAAAGCCTTGTAGTTCTCATGCTCTCCCATCTCACATGGAATAGTAAAACTCTCCGGATCTTTCAATTTAGGGGAAAGTTTCTTTTGCAAGATCGCACTACACTCCTCCGTTAAATTCACCATTTCAAAATCTCCCAAACATCTTTTCTTTGACAAGATATCCTTCAAAAACTTGAAGTAGTTGGGCATTTGAAGTAAACGTCCGCAAAATGAATATTCACACTTATCTTCTTCAACATCTCAACAAACCATGCAAATTTCTCTTCTAATCCCTTTTTCAAGTATCTTTGTGGAAACGGAATTACAGCGGGCAACTTAGGAATTCCACATTCATCCCTTTCAAATTTCTCTTCTCTCTCTCTACGTTTTGCTTCTCTACATCTTTCCCATTTCTTTGGAGATTTTACCGTTTCTTTTCAAGTTTAGGGGTACTTTCATCTTTTTCAACAATCTCAACTTCTTCCACTTTCCCTTCTTCATCCACTCTTTCCATAGGCTCAAGTTCATACTCTACTTTCTCTACTTCCGTTGGTATAGAAGTCCCTTTGTATTTTGTTCCACTACGAAGTTCAATAGCCTTACATTGCTCCTTAGGATTAGTAATTGTTGTAGATAGAAACTTCACTTGACGATGAACATCCCCCCTTACACTTGCCATTTGACTCATTTGTGTTTCCAAAGCTTTGATTCTCTTATCATTCACTTCATTTCTTTGCCTTCTTTCCTCCTTATCTTCCTTCATGAATTCAAACATTTTAGCCATTTGATCTTTCATCGTAGGCTTCCCTTCACCATTTGGATTTCTCCCCCGGATTGATGCCCGGTGGAAGAGTGAGGGCTTGATTTCCATATGACAAATTTTCATACCTACGAGGTTGATTGAAATTTCCTTGAAAGTTACCTTGCCCCCATCCTCCTTGCCTTTGTGGATATTACGAAAGTTACCACCATAATTTCCTTGAAAGTTCCTTCCTTGCATGAAGGCAACTTCCTCACGTGACATTTTCGGTGGGCACCAAGTATCTTGAATTCCAAAATTAGAGGATATACCTTGTTGAGGCATAGATGTAGGCATTTGAAAACTTTGAGATGATTGACCCATATTAGGCGTAGACATGCCTTGTTAAGGATTTGGAAACACCTGTTGATTCATCAACGGTAATGACATACCTTGTTGAGGACTCGCAAGCACTTGTTGATTCACCATAGGTGTAGAGTTTGGAGAAACTTGCAAATTAGCATTCATCCTCTTAAGTATCCACGTAATGGCCTTGTCGGTCATATCTTCCTTAGGCACCTCCACCTTTTTCACTTGTTGCAAGCACACTTCTTCCATCTTAGCTATTCTCTCCCTTTCATACATACCCGAACTCGATCCATAGGCCATTGACCCATAATAAAAGTAATCTCTTCACATATAGCAATAGCTCTTTCCGGAGTGTGCCCCAATATAGAACTTCCCGATGAAGCATCAACAAGCATTCGTTCACTCTCATTCAATCCGGCATAGAAATATCCTACTTATTGATCTTCGGGGAATCCATGTTGTGGACACCTTCTTAACATCTCTTTGAATCGGTCCCATGCTTCACTAAATGTCTCAAGCGGCATTTGCTTGAATTGAAAGATTTGCCCTTTTAGATGCAACATCTTTGAAGGGGGAAAATACTTACTCAAGAATCTTTGTGCCAACTCTCTCCATGTGGTGTAGGACCCGGTGGTATAGTTTGATACCAACCTTTAGCTCTATCTCTCAATGAAAATGAGAAAAACTTCATTTTAACAATATCCTCACTTTCCCCATTTATCTTGATTGTGTTGGCTAACTCCGTAAATTTGGCTAATTGAGCATTCGGATCCTCCATTGCACCACCACCAAATTGATTTGCTTGCACCATGTTGATTAATCCCATCTTTATCTCGAAATTATTCACATTCAATGGCGGGCCCATTCCATAATTCCCATATTGCGGTTGAAAGTGATCACAGATATTCATTCCCACTCTATTGTTTTCATTACCACGGGGTTGATTTTGCACCACCGGAGGATTATTCCTTATTTCTTGTTGTGCCATCAAGTGTTGAATGAATGCTTGCAATTGTTGATTATACAAGTGAACTTGTTGAGATTTAGCTTGTGGCACAAACTCCAGATTCACACGTCCACCTTTAGCATTATCACTTCCTTGTTGAAAATTCCTCAAATTACCTTCTTCATCAACCACATTTGCATTATCTCTTGCGTCTTCTAAAATTTCCTCCGTAGGCTCTAACACTCCTCTTCTTTGTCTTCTTAAGGTAGCTTTCAATTCCAAGTTCAAAGGTTCAATAGATTGAGACCTTGAACTAGTTCGCATGTACCTACAAGAATTTCTAAATTAGTTCTCCAAGTAACCAAGACACTTAAACAAGTAAACAAATAAAAGAAATACTCGTACCAAAACTAATCAAATTCAAACTCGTTACAACCAAAAGTTTATCATTTCCTTCATCGTGATGCTTATTTCCTTCATCGTGTTGCTCATTTTCTTCATCGTGATGCATATTTTCTTCATCAACATAATCATTTTCTTTATCATGATGCTCAATTTTTTCATCAATATGCTTATTTTCTTTATCATGATGCAAATTTTCTTCATCATGATGTATATTTCCTTCATCCAGATGCTCATTTTCTTAATCATGATGCTCATTTTTTTATCAAGATGCTTATTTTCTTCAGCAAGATGCATATTTTCTTCATCATGATTCTCATTTTCTTCATCAAGATGCTCATTTGCTTCATCAAGATACATATTTTCTTCATCATGCTCATTTTCTTTATCATGATGCTCATTTCCTTCATCACGATGCTCATTTTCTTCATCAAGATGCATATTTTCTTCATCATGATGCTCAATTTCTTCATCATTATGCATATTTTCTTTATCATAATTCTCATTTTATTCATTATGATTCAGATTTTCTTCATCATGATGCATATTTTCTTCATCACGATGCTCATTTTGTTCATCATAATGCTCATTTTCTTCATCATGATTTCTTTATCATGATGCTAAATTTCTTCATCATGATGCTCATTTTCTTCATCTTGATACATATTTTCTTTATCATGAATCTCATTTTCTTCATCATGATCCATATTTTATTCATCATGATGCTCATTTTCTTTATCATGACGCTCAATTTCTTTTTGATGATGCATATTTTCATCATCAGGATGCATATTTCAAGATGCTCATTTTCTTCATCATGATGCTCATTTTCTTCATCATGATGCTTATTTTTTTATCATGATACTCATTTTCTTCATCATAATGCATATTTTCTTCATCATGATGCTCATTTTCTTCATCATGATACATATTTTCTTCATAGTGATGCATACTTTCTTTATCACAATGCACATTTTCTTCATCTTGATGCTCATTTTCTTCATCTTGACGCTCATTTTCTTCATCATGATGCTCATTTCATTCACCATGATGTTCATTTTCTTCATAATGATGCTCATTTTCATCATCATGAAGCATATTTTCTTCATCATGATTCTCATTTTCTTCATCATGATGCATATTTTCTTCATTATGATACATATTTTCTTCACCATGATTCTCATTTCCTTCATCATGATGCTAATTTCCATCCTCATGATGCTCATTTTTTTCATCATGATGCATATTTTCTTCATCATGAAGCTCATTTTCTTCATCATGATGCTCATTTTCTTCATTACGATGCATATTTTCTTCATCATGATGCTCAATTTCTTCATCATGATGCTCATTTTCTTATTCAATATGCATATTTTCTTCATCATAATGCTCATTTTCTTCATCAAGATGCTTTTTTTCTTCATCATGATGCTTATTTTCTTCCTCATGATGCATATTTTCTTCATCATCACGATCATTTTCTTAATGATGATGCATATTTTCTTCATCATGATGCTCATTTTCTTCATCATGATATATATTTTCTTCATCATGAACTTCATCATGATGCATATTTTCTTCATCATGATGCATACTTTCATCATCTTGATGCTCATTTTCTTCATCATGATGCGTATTTTCTTCATTATGATGCTCATTATCTTCATCATGATGCATATTTTCTTCATAATGATGCATATTTTCTTCCCCATGATTCTCATTTACTTCATCATGATGCTAATTTCCATCATCACGATGCTCATTTTCTTCATCATAATGCATATTTTCTTCATCATGATGCTCATTTTCTTCATCATGATGTATATTTTCTTCATCATGATTCTCATTTTATTCTTCATGATGCTCATTTCCTTCATCACTATGCTCATTTTCTTCATTATGATGCATATTTTCTTCATCATGATGCTAAACTTCTTCATCATGATACTCATTTTCATAATCATTATGCATATTTTCTTCATCATAATGCTCATTTTCTTCATCAAGTTGCTTTTTTTCTTCATCATGATGCATATTTTCTTCATCATCATGATCATTTTCTTCATGATGAAGCAAATTTTCTTCATCATGATGCATATTTTTTTTCATCATGATGCATATTTTCTTTATCATGATTCTCATTGTATCATCAATATACTCATTTCCTTCATCACGATGCTCATTTTCTTCATTATGATGCATATTTTTTTCATCATGATGCTCAATTTCTTCATTATGATGCTCATTTTCTTAATCATCATGCAAATTTTCTTCATCATATTGCTAATTTTCTACATCAAGAAGCTTTTTTTCTTCATGATGAAGCATATTTTCTTCATCATGATGATATTTTCTTCATCATGATGCTCATTTTCTTCATCATGATATATATTTTCTTCATCATGAGCTTCATCATGATGCATATTTTCTTCAACATGATGGATATTTTCATCATCATTATGCTCATTTTCTTCATCATGTTGCATATTTTCTTCATTAAGATGCTCATTATCTTCATCACGATTCATATTTTCTTCATCATGATGCTAAATTTCTTCATCATGATGTTCATTTTCTGCATCATTATACATATTTTCTTCATCATAATGCTCATTTTCTTCATCAAGATGCATATTTTCTTCATCACTATGCTCATTTTGTTCATCATAATGCTCATTTTCTTCATCATGATTTCTTCATCATGATGCTAAATTTCTTCATCATGATGCTCAGTTTCTTCATCATGATGCATATTTTATTCATCATGATGCACATTTTCGTCATCATGATACTCATTTTCTTAATCATGATGCTCATTTCCTTCATCATGATGCATATTTTCTTCATCATGATGCTCATTTTCTACATCATGATGCATATTTTCGTCATCATGATGTATATTTTCTTCATAATGATGCTCATTTCTTTTATCATGATGCTCATTTTCTTCTCCATGATTTCTTCATCATGATTCTCATTTTCTTCATCATGATGCATATTTTCTTCATCGTGATGCTCATTTCCTTCATCGTGATGCTTATTTCCTTCATCGTGTTGCTCATTTTCTTCATCGTGATGCTTTTTTTCTTCATCAACATAATCATTTTCTTTATCATGATGCTCAATTTTTTTCATCAATATGCTTATTTTCTTTATCATGATGCAAATTTTCTTCATCATGACGTATATTTTCTTCATCCAGATGCTCATTTTCTTAATCATGATGCTCATTTTTTTATCAAGATGCTTATTTTCTTCAGCAAGATGCATATTTTCTTCATCATGATTCATATTTTCATCATCATGATGCTCTTTTTTTCATCACGATGCTCATTTTCTTAATCATGATGCATATGTTCTTCAACATGATGCCCATTTTTGTATACATGATGCCCATTTTGGTCTTCATGATGCATATTTTTTTCATAATGATGCATATTTTCTTCAGCATGATTCTCATTTCCTTCATCATGATCCTAATTTCTATCATCATGATGCTCATTTCCTTCATAATAATGCATATTTTCTTCATCAAGATGCTCATTTTCTTATTCATGATGCATATATTCTTCATCAAGATTCTTATTTTCTTCATCATGATGCTAATTTCCTTCATCACGATGCTCATTTTGTTCATTATGATGCATATTTTCTTCATCATTATGCAAAATTTCTTCATCATGATGCTCATTATCTTAATCATTATGCAAATTTTCTTCATCATAATGCTAATTTTCTTCATCAAGAAGCTTTTTTTCTTCATCATGATGCTCATTTTCTTTATCATGATGCATATTTTCTTAATTATCATGATCATTTTCTTAATGATGAAGCATATTTTCTTCATGATGAAGCATATTTTCTTCATCATGATGCTCATTTTCTTCATCATGATATATATTTTCTTCATCATGAGCTTCATCATGAAGCATATTTTCTTCATTATGATGCTCATTATCTTCATCATGATTCATATTTTCTTCATCATGATGCTAAATTTCTTCATCATGATGTTCATTTTCTGCATCATTATACATATTTTCTTCATCATAATGCTCATTTTCTTCATCATGCTGCCCATCTCCTTCATCGTGATGCATATTTTCTTTATCGTGGTGCTCATTTTCTCCGTCATGATGCATATTTTCTTCATCACGATGCACATTTTCTTCATCATTATGTGTTCATTTCCTTCATCATGATGTTTATTTTCTTCATCATGATGCAAATTTTCTTCATCTTGATGCTCATTTTCTTCATCATGATGCATATTTTCTTTATCATGATGCTCATTTTCTTCATCATGATACATATTTTCTTCATCATGATGCTCATTTTTTTTTACCATGATGCTCATTTCCTTCGTCATGATGCAAATTTTCTTCATCATGATGCTCAATTACTTCATATTTTAATGTTCATTTTCTTCATCGTGATGCTTATTTTTTCATCATGTTGCTCATTTCCATCAACATGATGCTCATTTTCTAAATCATGATGCATATTTTATTCATCATCATGGATATTTTCTTCGTCGTGATGCATATTTTCTTCATCACGATGCATTATTTCTTCATCATGAAGCTCACTTTATTCCTCATGATGGTCATTTTCTTCATCATGATACATATTTTTTTCATCACGTTGCATAATTACTTCATCATGATATTCATTTCCTTCATCAGGATGCTCATTTCCTTCATCACGATGCATATTTTCTTCATCAAGTAGCTCATTTTCTTCATAATGATGCACATTTTATTCATCAAGATGCATATTTTCTTCATCATGATTCTCAATTCCTCATCATCATGTTCATTATCTTCATCATGATGTTAATTTCATTAATCATGATGCTTATTTTCTTCATCATAATGCATATTTTCTTCATCATGATGCTTATTTTCTTCATCATGATGCTCATTTTCTTCATCATGATGCATATTTTCTTCATCATGATGCTCATTTTCATCATCATGATGTATTTGTTTTTCATCATGATGCTCATTTTCTTCATCATAACGCTCATTTCCTTCATCATGATGTATATTTTATTCATCATGATGCTCATTTTCTTCATCATGATGCTCATTTTCTACTTAATGATGCATATTTTCTTCATCATGAATCTCATTTTCTTCATCTTAATGCATATTTTCTTCATCATGATGCACATTTCCTTCATCATGATGCTATTTCCTTCATCATGATGCATATTTTCTATATCATGAAGCTCATTTTTCTTCATCATGATGCTCATTTTCTTCATTATGATGCATATTTTCTTCATCATGATGCTCATTTTCGTCATCATGATGCATATTTTTTTCATCATGATGTACATTTTCTTCATCATGATGTGTTCATTTCCTTCATCATGATACTTATTTTCCTCATCATGATGCTCATTTTCTTCATCATGATGTTCATTTTCTTCTTTACGATGCATATTTTTTTAATCATGATGCTCATTTTTATCATCATGATACTCATTTTCTTCATCATGATGTTCATTACCTTCATCATGATGCATATTTTCTTCATTATGATGCTCATTTTCTTCATATTTTGATGCAAATTTACTTCAACATGATGCTCATTTTCTTCATCATAACGAGTATTTTCTTTATAATGATACTCATTTTCTTCATCATGATGCATATTTTCTTCATTATGATGCTCATTTTTTTCATCACTATGCTAATTTCCTTCATCATGATGCTCATTTCCTTATCAAGGTTTCTTCATCAAGATGGTCATTTACTTCATATTTTGATGATCATTTTCTTCATCACGATGCTTATTTTTGTCATCATGATACTCATTTCCATCATCATGATGCTCATTTTCTAAATCATAATATAAATTTTCTTCATCATGATGCATATTTTCTTCGTCGTGAAGCATATTTTCTTCATAATAAAGCTAGTTTTCTTTATCATGATGCTCATTTTCTTCATCATGATGCTCATTTTCTTCGTCATGATGCATATTTTCTTCATCACGATGTATATTTACTTCATCACGATGCTCATTTCCTTCATTATGATGCTCATTTCCTTCATCATGATGATCATTTTCTTCATCATGATGCTAATTTTCTTCATCATCGTGCTCATTTCCTTCATCATGCTGCCCATTTCCTTCATCGTGATGCATATTTTCTTCATCGTGGTGCTCATTTTCTTCGTCATGATGCATATTTTCTTCTTCACGATGCACATTTTCTTCATCATGATGTGTTCATTTCCTTCATCATGATGTGTTCATTTCCTTCATCATGATGTTTATTTTCTTCATCATGATGCATATTTTCTTCATCTTGATTATTTTTTTCTTCATCATGATGCTCATTTTTTCGTCATGATGCTAATTTTCTTCTTCATGATGCTCATTTTCTTCATCATGATACATATTTTCTTCATCATGATGCTCATTTTCTTTATCACGATGTTCATTTCATTCATCATGATGCAGATTTTCTTCATCATGATGCTCAATTACTTTATATTTTGATGTTCATTTTCTTCGTCATGATGCTTATTTTTTCATCATGATGCTCATTTCCATGAACATGATGCTCATTTTATAAATCATGATGCTCATTTTCTAAATCATGATGCATATTTTATTCATCATGATGCATATTTTCTTCATTATGATGCTCATTTTCTTCATCACGAAGCTCATTTCCTTCATCATGATGCTCATTTCCTTATCATGGTGCATATTTTATTCATCAAGATGCTCATTTACTTCATATTTTGATGCTCATTTTCTTCATCATGATGCTTATTTTTGTCTTCATCATACTCATTTCCTTCATCATGATGCTTATTTTCTAAATCATAATGTAAATTTTCATCATCATGATGCGTATTTTCTTCGTCGTGATGCATATTTTCTTCATAATAAAGCTAGTTTTCTTCATCATGATGCTCATTTTCTTCATCAAGGTGATCATTTTCTTCATCATGATGCAAATTTTCTTCATCACGATATATATTTGCTTCATCACGATGCTCATTTCCTTCATCATGATGCTCATTTCCTTCATCATGATGATCATTTCTTTCATCATGATGCTCATTTTCTTCATCATGATGCTCATTTTCTTCATCACGATGCACATTTTCTTCATCATGATGCATATTTTCTTCATCATGATGCTCATTTCCTTCATCATGATGCTCATTTCCTTCATCATGATGCTCATTTCCTTCATCATGATGATCATTTCCTTCATCATGATGCTCATTTTCTTCATCATGATGCTCATTTTCTTCATCATGATGCATATTTCCTTCATCATGATGCATATTTTCTTCATCATGATGCACATTTTCTTCAACATGATGCATATTATCTTCATCATGATGCTCAATTCCTCATCATGATGCACATTTCATTCATCATGATGCTCATTTCCTTTATCATGATGTTCATTTCCTTCATCATGATGCTAATTTCCTTCATCATGATGCTAATTTTCTTCTTCTTGATGCTCATTTCCATCATCATAATGCCCATCTCCTTCATCGTGATGCATATTTTCTTTATCGTGGTGCTCATTTTCTCCGTCATGATGCATATTTTCTTCATCACGATGCACATTTTCTTCATCATTATGTGTTCATTTCCTTCATCATGATGTTTATTTTCTTCATCATGATGCAAATTTTCTTCATCTTGATGCTCATTTTCTTCATCATGATGCATATTTTCTTTATCATGATGCTCATTTTCTTCATCATGATGCTCATTTTCTTCATTATGATGCATATTTTCTTCATCATGATGCTCAATTTCTTCATCATGATGCTCATTTTCTTATTCAATATGCATATTTTCTTCATCATAATGCTCATTTTCTTCATCAAGATGCTTTTTTTCTTCATCATGATGCTTATTTTCTTCATCACGATGCTCATTTTGTTCATCATAATGCTCATTTTCTTCATCATGATTTCTTTATCATGATGCTAAATTTCTTCATCATGATGCTCATTTTCTTCATCTTGATACATATTTTCTTTATCATGAATCTCATTTTCTTCATCATGATCCATATTTTATTCATCATGATGCTCATTTTCTTTATCATGACGCTCATTTTCTTTTTGATGATGCATATTTTCATCATCAGGATGCATATTTCAAGATGCTCATTTTCTTCATCATGATGCTCATTTTCTTCATCATGATGCTTATTTTTTTATCATGATACTCATTTTCTTCATCATAATGCATATTTTCTTCATCATGATGCTCATTTTCTTCATCATGATACATATTATCTTCATAGTGATGCATACTTTCTTTATCACAAGGCACATTTTCTTCATCTTGATGCTCATTTTCTTCATCTTGACGCTCATTTTCTTCATCATGATGCTCATTTCATTCACCATGATGTTCATTTTCTTCATAATTATGCTCATTTTCATCATCATGAAGCATATTTTCTTCATCATGATTCTCATTTTCTTCATCATGATGCATATTTTCTTCATTATGATACATATTTTCTTCACCATGATTCTCATTTCCTTCATCATGATGCTAATTTCCATCCTCATGATGCTCATTTTCTTCATCATGATGCATATTTTCTTCATCATGAAGCTCATTTTCTTCATCATGATGCTCATTTTCTTCATTACGATGCATATTTTCTTCATCATCATGCTCAATTTCTTCATCATGATGCTCATTTTCTTATTCAATATGCATATTTTCTTCATCATAATGCTCATTTTCTTCATCAAGATGCTTTTTTTCTTCATCATGATGCTTATTTTCTTCCTCATGATGCATATTTTCTTCATCATCACGATCATTTTCTTAATGATGATGCATATTTTCTTCATCATGATGCTCATTTTCTTCATCATGATATATATTTTCTTCATCATGAACTTCATCATGATGCATATTTTCTTCATCATGATGCATACTTTCATCATCTTGATGCTCATTTTCTTCATCATGATGCGTATTTTCTTCATTATGATGCTCATTATCTTCATCATGATGCATATTTTCTTCATAATGATGCATATTTTCTTCCCCATGATTCTCATTTACTTCATCATGATGCTAATTTCCATCATCACGATGCTCATTTTCTTCATCATAATGCATATTTTCTTCATCATGATGCTCATTTTCTTCATCATGATGTATATTTTCTTCATCATGAATCTCATTTTATTCTTCATGATGCTCATTTCCTTCATCACGATGCTCATTTTCTTCATTATGATGCATATTTTCTTCATCATGATGCTAAATTTCTTCATCATGATACTCATTTTCATAATCATTATGCATATTTTCTTCATCATAATGCTCATTTTCTTCATCAAGTTGCTTTTTTTCTTCATCATGATGCATATTTTCTTCATCATCATGATCATTTTCTTCATGATGAAGCAAATTTTCTTCATCATGATGCATATTTTTTTTCATCATGATGCATATTTTCTTTATCATGATTCTCATTGTATCATCAATATACTCATTTCCTTCATCACGATGCTCATTTTCTTCATTATGATGCATATTTTTTTCATCATGATGCTCAATTTCTTCATCATGATGCTCATTTTCTTAATCATCATGCAAATTTTCTTCATCATATTGCTAATTTTCTTCATCAAGAAGCTTTTTTTCTTCACGATGAAGCATATTTTCTTCATCATGATGATATTTTCTTCAACATGATGCTCATTTTCTTCATCATGATATATATTTTCTTCATCATGAGCTTCATCATGATGCATATTTTCTTCAACATGATGGATATTTTCATCATCATTATGCTCATTTTCTTCATCATGTTGCATATTTTCTTCATTATGATGCTCATTATCTTCATCATGATTCATATTTTCTTCATCATGATGCTAAATTTCTTCATCATGATGTTCATTTTCTGCATCATTATACATATTTTCTTCATCATAATGCTCATTTTCTTCATCATGATGCATATTTTCTTCATCACTATGCTCATTTTGTTCATCATAATGCTCATTTTCTTCATCATGATTTCTTCATCATGATGCTAAATTTCTTCAACATGATGCTCAGTTTCTTCATCATGATGCATATTTTATTCATCATGATGCACATTT
This sequence comes from Pogostemon cablin, assembly GCA_023678885.1. Classification (NCBI taxonomy): domain Eukaryota; kingdom Viridiplantae; phylum Streptophyta; class Magnoliopsida; order Lamiales; family Lamiaceae; genus Pogostemon; species Pogostemon cablin. The sequence continues at coordinate 2,289,662 of CM042952.1, read as the reverse complement.
TCGTCATCATGATACTCATTTTCTTAATCATGATGCTCATTTCCTTTATCATTATGCATATTTTCTTCATCATGATGCTCATTTTCTACATCATGATGCATATTTTCGTCATCATGATGTATATTTTCTTCATCATGATGCTCATTTCCTTTATCATGATGCTCATTTTCTTCTCCATGATTTCTTCATCATGATTCTCATTTTCTTCATCATGATGCATATTTTCTTCATCGTGATGCTCATTTCCTTCATCGTGATGCTTATTTCCTTCATCGTGTTGCTCATTTTCTTCATCGTGATGCATATTTTCTTCATCAACATAATCATTTTCTTTATTATGATGCTCAATTTTTTTCATCAATATGCTTATTTTCTTTATCATGATGCAAATTTTCTTCATCATGATGTATATTTTCTTCATCCAGATGCTCATTTTCTTAATCATGATGCTCATTTTTTTATCAAGATGCTTATTTTCTTCAGCAAGATGCATATTTTCTTCATCATGATTCTCATTTTCTTCATCAAGATGCTCATTTTCTTCATCAAGATACATATTTTCTTCATCATGCTCATTTTCTTTATCATGATGCTCATTTCCTTCATCACGATGCTCATTTTCTTCATCAAGATGCATATTTTCTTCATCATGATGCTCAATTTCTTCATCATTATGCATATTTTCTTTATCATAATTCTCATTTTATTCATTATGATTCAGATTTTCTTCATCATGATGCATATTTTCTTCATCACGATGCTCATTTTGTTCATCATAATGCTCATTTTCTTCATCATGATTTCTTTATCATGATGCTAAATTTCTTCATCATGATGCTCATTTTCTTCATCTTGATACATATTTTCTTTATCATGAATCTCATTTTCTTCATCATGATCCATATTTTATTCATCATGATGCTCATTTTCTTTATCATGACGCTCATTTTCTTTTTGATGATGCATATTTTCATCATCAGGATGCATATTTCAAGATGCTCATTTTCTTCATCATGATGCTTATTTTTTTATCATGATACTCATTTTCTTCATCATAATGCATATTTTCTTCATCATGATGCTCATTTTCTTCATCATGATACATATTTTCTTCATAGTGATGCATACTTTCTTTATCACAATGCACATTTTCTTCATCTTGATGCTCATTTTCTTCATCTTTACGATCATTTTCTTCATCATGATGCTCATTTCATTCACCATGATGTTCATTTTCTTCATAATGATGCTCATTTTCATCATCATGAAGCATATTTTCTTCATCATGATTCTCATTTTCTTCATCATGATGCATATTTTCTTCATTATGATACATATTTTCTTCACCATGATTCTCATTTCCTTCATCATGACGCTAATTTCCATCCTCATGATGCTCATTTTCTTCATCATGATGCATATTTTCTTCATCATGAAGCTCATTTTCTTCATCATGATGCTCATTTTCTTCATTACGATGCATATTTTCTTCATCATGATGCTCAATTTCTTCATCATGATGCTCATTTTCTTATTCAATATGCATATTTTCTTCATCATAATGCTCATTTTCTTCATCAAGATGCTTTTTTTCTTCATCATGATGCTTATTTTCTTCCTCATGATGCATATTTTCTTCATCATCACGATCATTTTCTTAATGATGATTCATATTTTCTTCATCATGATGCTCATTTTCTTCATCATGATGCATATTTTCTTCATCATGATGCATACTTTCATCATCTTGATGTTCATTTTCTTCATCATGATGCGTATTTTCTTCATTATGATGCTCATTATCTTCATCATGATGCATATTTTCTTCATAATGATGCATATTTTCTTCCCCATGATTCTCATTTACTTCATCATGATGCTAATTTCCATCATCACGATGCTCATTTTCTTCATCATAATGCATATTTTCTTCATCATGATGCTCATTTTCTTCATCATGATGTATATTTTCTTCATCATGATTCTCATTTTATTCTTCATGATGCTCATTTCCTTCATCACGATGCTCATTTTCTTCATTATGATGCATATTTTCTTCATCATGATGCTAAATTTCTTCATCATGATACTCATTTTCATAATCATTATGCATATTTTCTTCATCATAATGCTCATTTTCTTCATCAAGTTGCTTTTTTTCTTCATCATGATGCATAATTTCTTCATCATCATGATCATTTTCTTCATGATGAAGCAAATTTTCTTCATCATGATGCATATTTTTTTTCATCATGATGCATATTTTCTTTATCATGATTCTCATTGTATCATCAATATACTCATTTCCTTCATCACGATGCTCATTTTCTTCATTATGATGCATATTTTTTTCATCATGATGCTCAATTTCTTCATCATGATGCTCATTTTCTTAATCATCATGCAAATTTTCTTCATCATATTGCTAATTTTCTTCATCAAGAAGCTTTTTTTCTTCATGATGAAGCATATTTTCTTCATCATGATGATATTTTCTTCATCATGATATATATTTTCTTCATCATGAGCTTCATCATGATGCATATTTTCTTCAACATGATGGATATTTTCATCATCATTATGCTCATTTTCTTCATCATGTTGCATATTTTCTTCATTATGATGCTCATTATCTTCATCACGATTCATATTTTCTTCATCATGATGCTAAATTTCTTCATCATGATGTTCATTTTCTGCATCATTATACATATTTTCTTCATCATAATGCTCATTTTCTTCATCATGATGCATATTTTCTTCATCACTATGCTCATTTTGTTCATCATAATGCTCATTTTCTTCATCATGATTTCTTCATCATGATGCTAAATTTCTTCATCATGATGCTCAGTTTCTTCATCATGATGCATATTTTATTCATCATGATGCACATTTTCGTCATCATGATACTCATTTTCTTAATCATGATGCTTATTTCCTTCATCATGATGCATATTTTCTACATCATGATGCATATTTTCGTCATCATGATGTATATTTTCTTCATCATGATGCTCATTTCCTTTATCATGATGCTCATTTTCTTCTCCATGATTTCTTCATCATGATTCTCATTTTCTTCATCATGATGCATATTTTCTTCATCGTGATGCTCATTTCCTTCATCGTGATGCTTATTTCCTTCATCGTGTTGCTCATTTTCTTCATCGTGATGCTTTTTTTCATCATCAACATAATCATTTTCTTTATCATGATGCTCAATTTTTTCATCAATATGCTTATTTTCTTTATCATGATGCAAATTTTCTTCATCATGATGTATATTTTCTTCATCCAGATGCTCATTTTCTTAATCATGATGCTCATTTTTTTATCAAGATGCTTATTTTCTTCAGCAAGATGCATATTTTCTTCATCATGATTCATATTTTCATCATCATGATGCTCTTTTTTTCATCACGATGCTCATTTTCTTAATCATGATGCATATGTTCTTCAACATGATGCCCATTTTCGTATACATGATGCCCATTTTCGTCTTCATGATGCATATTTTTTTCATAATGATGCATATTTTCTTCAGCATGATTCTCATTTCCTTCATCATGATCCTAATTTCTATCATCATGATGCTCATTTCCTTCATAATAATGCATATTTTCTTCATCAAGATGCCCATTTTCTTATTCATGATGCATATATTCTTCATCATGATTCTTATTTTCTTCATCATGATGCTAATTTCCTACATCACGATGCTCATTTTGTTCATTATGATGCATATTTTCTTCATCATTATGCAAAATTTCTTCATCATGATGCTCATTATCTTAATCATTATGCAAATTTTCTTCATCATAATGCTAATTTTCTTCATAAAGAAGCTTTTTTTCTTCATCATAATGCTCATTTTCTTTATCATGATGCATATTTTCTTAATTATCATGATCATTTTCTTAATGATGAAGCATATTTTCTTCATCATGATGCATATTTTCTTCATCATGATGCTCATTTTCTTCATCATGATATATATTTTCTTCATCATGAGCTTCATCATGAAGCATATTTTCTTCATTATGATGCTCATTATCTTCATCATGATTCATATTTTCTTCATCATGATGCTAAATTTCTTCATCATGATGTTCATTTTCTGCATCATTATACATATTTTCTTCATCATAATGCTCATTTTCTTCATCATGCTGCCCATCTCCTTCATCGTGATGCATATTTTCTTTATCGTGGTGCTCATTTTCTCCGTCATGATGCATATTTTCTTCATCACGATGCACATTTTCTTCATCATTATGTGTTCATTTCCTTCATCATGATGTTTATTTTCTTCATCATGATGCAAATTTTCTTCATCTTGATGCTCATTTTCTTCATCAAGATGCATATTTTCTTTATCATGATGCTCATTTTCTTCATCATGATACATATTTTCTTCATCATGATGCTCATTTTTTTTACCATGATGCTCATTTCCTTCGTCATGATGCAAATTTTCTTCATCATGATGCTCAATTACTTCATATTTTAATGTTCATTTTCTTCGTCGTGATGCTTATTTTTTCATCATGTTGCTCATTTCCATCAACATGATGCTCATTTTCTAAATCATGATGCATATTTTATTCATCATCATGGATATTTTCTTCGTCGTGATGCATATTTTCTTCATCACGATGCATATTTTCTTCATCATGAAGCTCACTTTATTCCTCATGATGGTCATTTTCTTCATCATGATGCATAATTTTTTCATCACGTTGCATAATTACTTCATCATGATATTCATTTCCTTCATCAGGATGCTCATTTCCTTCATCACGATGCATATTTTCTTCATCAAGTAGCTCATTTTCTTCATATTGATGCACATTTTATTCATCAAGATGCATATTTTCTTCATCATGATTCTCAATTCCTCATCATCATGTTCATTATCTTCATCATGATGTTAATTTCATTAATCATGATGCTTATTTTCTTCATCATAATGCATATTTTCTTCATCATGATGCTTATTTTCTTCATCATGATGCTCATTTTCTTCATCATGATGCATATTTTCTTCATCATGATGCTCATTTTCATCATCATGATGCATTTGTTTTTCATCATGATGCTCATTTTCTTCATCATAACGCTCATTTCCTTCATCATGATGTATATTTTATTCATCATGATGCTCATTTTCTTCATCATGATGCTCATTTTCTACTTAATGATGCATATTTTCTTCATCATGAATCTCATTTTCTTCATCTTAATGCATATTTTCTTCATCATGATGCACATTTCCTTCATCATGATGCTATTTCCTTCATCATGATGCATATTTTCTTTATCATGAAGCTCATTTTTCTTCATCATGATGCTCATTTTCTTCATTATGATGCATATTTTCTTCATCATGATGCTCATTTTCGTCATCATGATGCATATTTTTTCCATCATGATGTACATTTTCTTCATCATGATGTGTTCATTTCCTTCATCATGATACTTATTTTCCTCATCATGATGCTCATTTTCTTCATCATGATGTTCATTTTCTTCTTTACGATGCATATTTTTTTAATCATGATGCTCATTTTTTTCATCATGATACTCATTTTCTTCATCATGATGTTCATTACCTTCATCATGATGCATATTTTCTTCATTATGATGCTCATTTTCTTCATATTTTGATGCAAATTTACTTCAACATGATGCTCATTTTCTTCATCATAACGAGTATTTTCTTTATAATGATACTCATTTTCTTCATCATGATGCATATTTTCTTCATTATGATGCTCATTTTTTTCATCACTATGCTCATTTCCTTCATCATGATGCTCATTTCCTTATCAAGGTTTCTTCATCAAGATGGTCATTTACTTCATATTTTGATGATCATTTTCTTCATCATCGTGCTCATTTCCTTCATCATGCTGCCCATTTCCTTCATCGTGATGCATATTTTCTTCATCGTGGTGCTCATTTTCTTCGTCATGATGCATATTTTCTTCTTCACGATGCACATTTTCTTCATCATGATGTGTTCATTTCCTTCATCATGATGTGTTCATTTCCTTCATCATGATGTTTATTTTCTTCATCATGATGCATATTTTCTTCATCTTGATTATTTTTTTCTTCATCATGATGCTCATTTTTTCGTCATGATGATAATTTTCTTCTTCATGATGCTCATTTTCTTCATCATGATACATATTTTCTTCATCATGATGCTCATTTTCTTTATCATGATGCTCATTTCATTCATCATGATGCAGATTTTCTTCATCATGATGCTCAATTACTTTATATTTTGATGTTCATTTTCTTCGTCATGATGCTTATTTTTTCATCATGATGCTCATTTCCATGAACATGATGCTCATTTTATAAATCATGATGCTCATTTTCTAAATCATGATGCATATTTTATTCATCATGATGCATATTTTCTTCATTATGATGCTCATTTTCTTCATCACGAAGCTCATTTCCTTCATCATGATGCTCATTTCCTTATCATGGTGCATATTTTATTCATCAAGATGCTCATTTACTTCATATTTTGATGCTCATTTTCTTCATCATGATGCTTATTTTTGTCTTCATCATACTCATTTCCTTCATCATGATGCTTATTTTCTAAATCATAATGTTAATTTTCATCATCATGATGCGTATTTTCTTCGTCGTGATGCATATTTTCTTCATAATAAAGCTAGTTTTCTTCATCATGATGCTCATTTTCTTCATCATGGTGATCATTTTCTTCATCATGATGCAAATTTTCTTCATCACGATATATATTTGCTTCATCACGATGCTCATTTCCTTCATCATGCTGCTCATTTCCTTCATCATGATGATCATTTCTTTCATCATGATGCTCATCTTCTTCATCATGATGTACATTTTTTTCATCAAGATGCACATTTTCTTCATCATGATGCATATTTTCTTCATCATGATGCTCATTTCCTTCATCAGGATGCTCATTTCCTTCATCATGATGCTCATTTTCTTCATCATGATGTACATTTTCTTCATCAAGATGCTCATTTTCTTCATCATGATGCATATTTCCTTCATCATGATGCATATTTTCTTCATCATGATGCACATTTTCTTCAACATGATGCATATTATCTTCATCATGATGCTCAATTCCTCATCATGATGCACATTTCATTCATCATGATGCTCATTTCCTTTATCATGATGTTCATTTCCTTCATCATGATGCTCATTTCCTTCATCATGATGCTAATTTTCTTCTTCTTGATGCTCATTTCCATCATCATAATGCCCATCTCCTTCATCGTGATGCATATTTTCTTTATCGTGGTGCTCAATTTCTCCGTCATGATGCGTATTTTCTTCATCACGATGCACATTTTCTTCATCATTATGTGTTCATTTCCTTCATCATGATGTTTATTTTCTTCATCATGATGCAAATTTTCTTCATCTTGATGCTCATTTTCTTCATCATGATGCATATTTTCTTTATCATGATGCTCATTTTCTTCATCATGATGCTCATTTTCTTCATTATGATGCATATTTTCTTCATCATGATGCTCAATTTCTTCATCATGATGCTCATTTTCTTATTCAATATGCATATTTTCTTCATCATAATGCTCATTTTCTTCATCAAGATGCTTTTTTTCTTCATCATGATGCTTATTTTCTTTCTCATGATGCATATTTTCTTCATCATCACGATCATTTTCTTAATGATGAAGCATATTTTCTTCATCATGATGCTCATTTTCTTCATCATGATATATATTTTCTTCATCATGAACTTCATCATGATGCATATTTTCTTCATCATGATGCATACTTTCATCATCATGATGCTCATTTTCTTCATCATGATGCGTATTTTCTTCATTATGATGCTCATTATCTACATCATGATGCATATTTTCTTAATAATGATGCATATTTTCTTCCCCATGATTCTCATTTACTTCATCATGATGCTAATTTCCATCATCACGATGCTCATTTTCTTCATCATAATGCAATTTTCTTCATCATGATGCTCATTTTCTTCATCATGATGTATATTTTCTTCATCATGATTCTCATTTTATTCTTCATGATGCTCATTTCCTTCATCACGATGCTCATTTTCTACATTATGATGCATATTTTCTTCATCATGATGCTAAATTTCTTCATCATGATGCTCATTTTCATAATCATTATGCATATTTTCTTCATCATAATGCTCATTTTCTTCATCAAGTTGCTTTTTTTCTTCATCATGATGCATATTTTCTTCATCATCATGATCATTTTCTTCATGATGAAGCAAATTTTCTTCATCATGATGCATATTTTTTTTCATCATGATGCATATTTTCTTTATCATGATTCTCATTGTATCATCAATATGCTCATTTCCTTCATCACGATGCTCATTTTCTTCATTATGATGCATATTTTTTTCATCATGATGCTCAATTTCTTCATCATGATGCTCATTTTCTTAATCATCATGCAAATTTTCTTCATCATATTGCTAATTTTCTTCATCAAGAAGCTTTTTTTCTTCATGATGAAGCATATTTTCTTCATCATGATGATATTTTCTTCATCATGATGCTCATTTTCTTCATCATGATATATATTTTCTTCATCATGAGCTTCATCATGATGCATATTTTCTTCAACATGATGGATATTTTCATCATCATTATGCTCATTTTCTTCATCATGTTGCATATTTTCTTCATTATGATGCTCATTATCTTCATCATGATTCATATTTTCTTCATCATGATGCTAAATTTCTTCATCATGATGTTCATTTTCTGCATCATTATACATATTTTCTTCATCATAATGCTCATTTTCTTCATCATGATGCATATTTTCTTCATCTCTATGCTCATTTTGTTCATCATAATGCTCATTTTCTTCTTCATGATTTCTTCATCATGATGCACATTTTCTTCATCATGATACTCATTTTCTTAATCATGATGCACATTTCCTTCATCATGATGCATATTTTCTTCATCATGATGCTCATTTTCTACATCATGTTGCATATTTTCGTCATCATGTTGTATATTTTCTTCATCATGATGCTCATTTCCTTTATCATGATGCTCATTTTCTTCTCCATGATTTCTTCATCATGATGCTCATTTTCTTCATCATGATGCATATTTTCTTCATCGTGATGCTCATTTCCTTCATCGTGATGCTTATTTCCTTCATCGTGTTGCTCATTTTCTTCATCGTGATGCTTATTTTCTTCATCAACATAATCATTTTCTTTATCATGATGCTCAATTTTTTTCATCAATATGCTTATTTTCTTTATCATGATGCAAATTTTTTTCATCATGATGTATATTTTCTTCATCCAGATGCTCATTTTCTTAATCATGATGCTCATTTTTTTATCAAGATGCTTATTTTCTTCAGCAAGATGCATATTTTATTCATCATGATTCATATTTTCATCATCATGATGCTCTTTTCTTCATCATGATGCTAATTTCCTTCATCACGATGCTCATTTTCTTCATTATGATGCATATTTTCTTCATCATTATGCAAAATTTCTTCATCATGATGCTCATTATCTTAATCATTATGCAAATTTTCATCATCATAATGCTAATTTTCTTCATCAAGAAGCTTTTTTTCTTCATCATGATGCTCATTTTCTTTATCATGATGCATATTTTCTTAATTATCATGATCATTTTCTTAATGATGAAGCATATTTTCTTCATCATGATGCATATTTTCTTCATCATGATGCTCATTTTCTTCATCATGATATATATTTTCTTCATCATGAGCTTCATCATGATGCATATTTTCTTCATTACGATGCTAATTATCTTCATCATGATTCATATTTTCTTCATCATGATGCTAAATTTCTTCATAATGATGTTCATTTTCTGCATCATTATACATATTTTCTTCATCATAATGCTCATTTTCTTCATCATGATGCATATTTTCTTCATCACTATGCTCATTTTGTTCATCATAATGCTCATTTTCTTCATCATGATTTCTTCATCATGATGCTAAATTTCTTCATCATGATGCTCAGTTTTTTCATCATGATGCATATTTTCTTCATCATGATGCATATTTTATTCATCATGATGCACATTTTCTTCATCATGATACTCATTTTCTTAATCATGATGCTCATTTCCTTCATCATGATGCATAATTTCTTCATCATGATGCTCATTTTCTACATCATGATGCATATTTTCGTCATCATGATGTATATTTTCTTCATCATGATGCTCATTTCCTTTATCATGATGCTCATTTTCTTCTCCATGATTTCTTCATCATGATGCTCATTTTCTTCATCATGATGCATATTTTCTTCATCGTGATGCTCATTTCCTTCATCGTGATGCTTATTTCCTTCATCGTGTTGCTCATTTTCTTCATCGTGATGCTTATTTTCTTCATCAACATAATCATTTTCTTTATCATGATGCTCAATTTTTTTCACCAATATGCTTATTTTCTTTATCATGACGCAAATTTTCTTCATCATGATGTATATTTTCTTCATCCAGATGCTCATTTTCTTAATCATGATGCTCATATTTTTTATCAAGATGCTTATTTTCTTCATCAAGATGCATATTTTCTTCATCATGATTCATATTTTCATCATCATGATGCTCTTTTTTTCATCACGATGCTCATTTTCTTAATCATGATGCATATGTTCTTCAACATGATGCCCATTTTCGTATTCATGATGCCCATTTTCGTCTTCATGATGCATATTTTTTTCATAATGATGCATATTTTATTCACCATGATTCTCATTTCCTTCATCATGATCCTAATTTCTATCATCATGATGCTCATTTTCTTCATAATAATGCATATTTTCTTCATCAAGATGCTCATTGTCTTATTCATGATGCATATATTCTTCATCATGATTCTTATTTTCTTCATCATGATGCTAATTTTCTTCATCACGATGCTCATTTTCTTCATTATGATGCATATTTTCTTCATCATTATGGAAAATTTCTTCATCATGATGCTCATTATCTTAATCATTATGCAAATTTTCTTCATCATAATGCTAATTTTCTTCATCAAGAAGTTTTTTTCTTCATCATGATGCTCATTTTCTTTATCATGATGCATATTTTCTTAATCATCATGATCATTTTCTTCATGATGAAGCATATTTTTTTCATCATGATGCATATTTTCTTCAACATGATGCTCATTTTCTTCATCATGAGCTTCATCATGATGCATATTTTCTTCAACATGATGGATATTTTCATCATCATTATGTTCATTTTCTTCATCATGTTGCATATTTTCTTCATTATGATGCTCATTATCTTCATCATGATTCATATTTTCTTCATCATGATGCTAAATTTCTTCATCATGATGTTCATTTTCTGCATCATTATACATATTTTCTTCATCATAATGCTCATTTTCTTCATCATGATGCATATTTTCTTCATCACTATGCTCATTTTGTTCATCATAATGCTCATTTTCTTCATCATGATTTCTTCCTCATGATGCTAAATTTCTTCATCATGATGCTCAGTTTCTTCATCATGATGCATATTTTCTTCATCATGATGCATATTTTATTCATCATGATGCACATTTTCTTCATCATGATACTCATTTTCTTAACCATGATGCTCATTTCCTTCATCATGATGCATATTTTCTTCATCATGATGCTCATTTTCTACATCATGATGCATATTTTCGTCATCATGATGTATATTTTCTTCATCATGATGTTCATTTCCTTTGTCATGATGCTCATTTTCTTCTCCATGATTTCTTCATCATGATGCTCATTTTCTTCATCATGATGCATATTTTCTTCATCGTGATGCTCATTTCCTTCATCGTGATGCTTATTTCCTTCATCGTGTTGCTCATTTTCTTCATCGTGATGCTTATTTTCTTCATCAACATAATCATTTTCTTTATTATGATGCTCAATTTTTTTTCATCAATATGCTTATTTTCTTTATCGTGATGCAAATTTTCTTCATCATGATGTATATTTTCTTCATCCAGATGCTCATTTTCTTAATCATGATGTTCATTTTTTTTATCAAGATGCTTATTTTCTTCATCAAGATGCATATTTTCTTCATCATGATTCATATTTTCATCATCATGATGCTTTTTTTCATCACGATGCTCGTTTTCTTAATCATGATGCATATGTTCTTCAACATGATGCCCATTTTCGTATTCATGATGCCCATTTTCGTCTTCATGATGCATATTTTTTTCATAATGATGCATATTTTCTTCACCATGATTCTCATTTCCTTCATCATGTTCCTAATTTCTATCATCATGATGCTCATTTTCTTCATAATAATGCATATTTTCTTCATCAAGATGCTCATTTTCTTATTCATGATGCATATATTCTTCATCATGATTCTTATTTTCTTCATCATGATGCTAATTTCCTTCATCACGATGCTCATTTTCTTCATTATGATGCATATTTTCTTCATCATTATGCAAAATTTCTTCATCATGATGCTCATTATCTTAATCATTATGCAAATTTTCTTCATCATAATGCTAATTTTCTTCATCAAGAAGCTTTTTTTCGTCATCATGATGTTCATTTTCTTTATCATGATGCATATTTTCTTAATCATCATGATCATTTTCTTCATGATGAAGCATATTTTCTTCATCATGATGCATATTTTCTTCATCATGATGCTCATTTTCTTCATCATGAGCTTCATCATGATGCATATTTTCTTCAACATGAGGGATATTTTCATCATCATTATGCTCATTTTTTTCATCATGTTGCATATTTTCTTCATTATGATGCTCATTATCTTCATCACGATTCATATTTTCTTCATCATGATGCTAAATTTCTTCATCATGATGTTCATTTTCTGCATCATTATACATATTTTCATCATCATAATGCTCATTTTCTTCATCATGATGCATATTTTCTTCATCACTATGCTCATTTTGTTCATCATAATGCTCATTTTCTTCATCATGATGCTAAATTTCTTCATCATGATGCTCAGTTTCTTCATCATGATGCATATTTTCTTCATCATGATGCATATTTTATTCATCATGATGCACATTTTCTTCATCATGATACTCATATTCTTAATCATGATGCTCATTTCCTTCATCATGATGCATATTTTCTTCATCATGATGCTCATTTTCTACATCATGATGCATATTTTCGTCATCATGATGTATATTTTCTTCATCATGATGCTCATTTCCTTTATCATGTTGCTCATTTTCTTCTCCATGATTTCTTCATCATGATGCTCATTTTCTTCATCATGATGCATATTTTCTTCATCGTGATGCTCATTTCCTTCATCGTGATGCTTATTTCCTTTATCGTGTTGCTCATTTTCTTCATCATGATGCTTATTTTTTTCATCAACATAATCATTTTCTTTATCATGATGCTCAATTTTTTTTTATCCATATGCTTATTTAATTTATCATGATGCAAAATTTCTTCATCATGATGTATATTTTCTTCATCCAGATGCTCATTTTCTTAATCATGATACTCATTTTTTTTATCAAGATGCATATTTTCTTCATCAAGATGCATATTTTCTTAATTATCATGATGCTCTTTTTTTCATCACGATGCTCATTTTCTTAATCACAATGCATATGTTCTTCAACATAATGCCCATTTTCGTATTCATGATGCCCATTTTCATCTTCATGATGCATATTTTTTTCATAATGATGCATATTTTCTTCAGCATGATTCTCATTTCCTTCATCATGATCCTAATTTCTATCATCATGATGCTCATTTTCTTCATCATAATGCATATTTTCTTCATCAAGATGCTCATTTTCTTATTCATGATGCATATATTCTTTATCATGATTCTTATTTTCTTCATCATGATGCTCATTTCCTTCATTACGATGCTCATTTTCTTCATTATGATGCATATTTTCTTCATCATTATGCAAAATTTCTTCATCATTATGCTCATTATCTTAATCATTATGCAAATTTTCTTCATCATAATGCTAATTTTCTTCATCAAGAAGCTTTTTTTCTTCATCATGATGCTCATTTTCTTTATCATGATGCATATTTTCTTAATCATCATGATCATTTTCTTCATGGTGAAACATATTTTCTTCATCATGATGCATATTTTCTTCATCATGATGCTCATTTTCTTCATCATGAAATATATTTTCTTCATCATGAGCTTCATCATGATGCATATTTTCTTCAACATGATGGATATTTTCATCATCGTTATGCTCATTTTCTTCATCATGTTGCATATTTTCTTCATTATGATGCTCATTATCTTCATCATGATGCATATTTTCTTCATCACTATGCTCATTTTGTTCATCATAATGCTCATTTTCTTAATCATGATGCTAAATTTCTTCATCATGATGTTCATTTTCTGCATCATTATACATATTTTCTTCATCATAATGCTCATTTTCTTCATCATGATGCATATTTTCTTCATCACTATGCTCATTTTGTTCATCATAATGCTCATTGTCTTCATCATGATTTCTTCATCATGATGCTAAATTTCTTCATCATGATGCTCAGTTTCTTCATCATGATGCATATTTTCTTCATCATGATGCATATTTTATTCATCATGATGCACATTTTCTTCATCATGATACTCATTTTCTTAATCACGATGCTCATTTCCTTCATCATGATCCATATTTTCTTCATCATGATGCTTATTTTCTACATCGTGATGTATATTTTCTTCATCATGATGCTCATTTCCTTTATCATGATGCTCATTTTCTTCTCCATGATTTCTTCATCATGATGCTCATTTTCTTCATCATGATGCATATTTTCTTCATCGTGATGCTCATTTCCTTCATCGTGATGCTTATTTCCTTCATCGTGTTGCTCATTTTCTTCATCGTGATGCTTATTTTCTTCATCAAGATAATCATTTTCTTTATCGTGATGCTCAGATTTTTTCATCAATATGCTTATTTTCTTTATCATGATGCAAATTTTCTTCATCATGATGTATATTTTCTTCATCCAGATGCTCATTTCTTGATCATGATGCTTATTTTTTTAATCAAGATGCTTATTTTCTTCATCAAGATGCATATTTTCTTCATCATGATTCATATTTTCATCATCATGATGCTCTTTTTGTCATCACGATGCTTATTTTCTTAATCATGATGCATATGTTCTTCAACATGATGCCCATTTTCGTATTCATGATGCCCATTTTCGTCTTCATGATGCATATTTTTTTCATAATGATGCATATTTTCTTCACCATGATTCTCATTTCCTTCATCATGATCCTAATTTCTATCATCATGATGCTCATTTTCTTCATCATAATGCATATTTTCTTCATCAAGATGCTCATTTTCTTATTCATGATGCATATATTATTCATCATGATTCTTATATTCTTCATCATGATGCTCATTTCCTTCATCACGATGCTCATTTTCTTCATTATGATGCATATTTTCTTCATCATTATGCAAAATTTCTTCAACATGATGCTCATTACCTTAATCATTATGCAAATTTTCTTCATCATAATGCTAATATTCTTCATCAAGAAGCTTTTTTTCTTCATCATGATGCTCATTTTCTTTATCATGATGCATATTTTCTTAATCATCATGATCATTTTCTTCATGATGAAGCATATTTTCTTCATCATGATGCATATTTTCTTCATCATGATGCTCATTTTCTTCATCATGATATATATTTTCTTCATCATGAGCTTCATCATGATGCATATTTTCTTCAACATGATGGATATTTTCATCATCATTATGCTCATTTTCTTCATCATGTTGCATATTTTCTTCATTATGATGCTCATTATCTTCATCATGATTCATATTTTCTTCATCATGATGCTAAATTTCTTCATCATGATGTTCATTTTCTGCATCATTATACACATTTTCTTCATCATAATGCTCATTTTCTTCATCATGATGCATAATTTCTTCATCACTATGCTCATTTTGTTCATCATAATGCTCATTTTCTTCATCATGATTTCTTCATCATGATGCTAAATTTCTTCATCATGATGCTCAGTTTCTTCATCATGACGCATATTTTCTTCATTATGATGCATATTTTATTCATCATGATGCACATTTTCTTCATCATGATACTCATTTTCTTAATCATGATGCTCATTTCCTTCATCATGATGCATATTTTCTTCATCATGATGTTCATTTTCTACATCATGATGAATATTTTCGTCATCATGATGTATATTTTCTTCATCATGATGCTCATTTCCTTTATCATAATGCTGATTTTCTTTTCCATGATTTCTTCATCATGATGCTCATTTTCTTCATCATGATGCATATTTTCTTCATCGTGATGCTCATTTCCTTCACTGTGATGCTTATTTCCTTCATCGTGTTGCTCATTTTCTTCATCGTGATGATTATTTTCTTCATCAAGATAATCTTTTTCTTTATCATGATGCTCAATTTTTTTCATCAATATGCTTATTTTCTTCATCATGATGCAAATTTTTTTCATCACGATGTATATTTTCTTCATCCAGATGCTCATTTTCTTAATCATGATGCTCATTTTTTTATCAAGATTCTTATTTTCTTCATCAAGATGCATATTTTCTTCATCATGATTCATATTTTCATCATCATGATGCTCTTTTTTTCATCACGATGCTCATTTTCTTAATCATGATGCATATGTTCTTCAACATGATGCCCATTTTCGTATTCATGATGCCCATTTTCGTCTTCTTGATGCATATTTTTTTCATAATGATGCATATTTTCTTCATCATGGTTCACATTTCCTCCATAATGATCCTAATTTCTATCATCATGATGCTCATTTCCTTCATAATAATGCATATTTTCTTCATCAAGATGCTCATTTTCTTATTCATGATGCATATATTCTTCATCATGATTCTTATTTTCTTCATCATGATGCTAATTTCCTTCATCACGATGCTCATTTTCTTCATTATGATGCATATTTTCTTCATCATTATGCAAAATTTCTTCATAATGATGCTCATTATCTTAATCATTATGCAAATTTTCTTCATCATAATGCTAATTTTCTTCATCAAGAAGCGTTTTTTCTTCATCATGATGCTCATTTTCTTTATCATGATGCATATTTTCTTAATTATCATGATCATTTTCTTAATGATGAAGCATATTTTCTTCATCATGATGCATATTTTCTTCATCATGATGCTCATTTTCTTCATCATGATATATATTTTCTTCATCATGAGCTTCATCATGATGCATATTTTCGTCATTATGATGCTCATTATCTTCATCATGATTCATATTTTCTTCATCATGATGCTAAATTTCTTCATCATGATGTTCATTTTCTGCATCATTATACATATTTTCTTCATCATAATGCTCATTTTCTTCATCATGATGCATATTTTCTTCATCACTATGCTCATTTTGTTCATCATAATGCTCATTTTCTTTATCATGATTTCTTCATCATGATGCTAAATTTCTTCATCATGATGCTCAGTTTTTTCATCATGATGCATATTTTCTTCATCATGATGCATATTTTATTCATCATGATGCACATTTTCTTCATCATGATACTCATTTTCTTAATCATGATGCTCATTTCCTTCATCATGATGCATATTTTCTTCATCATGATGCTCATTTTCTACATTATGATGCATATTTTCGTCATCATGATGTATATTTTCTTCATCATGATGCTCATTTCCTTTATCATGATGCTCATTTTCTTCTCCATGATTTCTTCATCATGATGCTCATTTTCTTCATCATGATGCATATTTTCTTCATCGTGATGCTCATTTCCTTCATCGTGATGCTTATTTCCTTCATCGTGTTGCTCATTTTCTTCATCGTGATGCTTATTTTCTTCATCAACATAATCATTTTCTTTATCATGATGCTCAATTTTTTTCACCAATATGCTTATTTTCTTTATCATGACGCAAATTTTCTTCATCATGATGTATATTTTCTTCATCCAGATGCTCATTTTCTTAATCATGATGCTCATTTTTTTTATCAAGATGCTTATTTTCTTCATCAAGATGCATATTTTCTTCATCATGATTCATATTTTCATCATCATGATGCTCTTTTTTTCATCACGATGCTCATTTTCTTAATCGTGATGCATATGTTCTTCAACATGATGCCCATTTTCGTATTCATGATGCCCATTTTCGTCTTCATGATGCATATTTTTTTCATAATGATGCATATTTTCTTCACCATGATTCTCATTTCCTTCATCATGATCCTAATTTCTATCATCATGATGCTCATTTTCTTCATAATATTGCATATTTTCTTCATCAAGATGCTCATTTTCTTATTCATAATGCATATATTCTTCATCATGATTCTTATTTTCTTCATCATGATGCTAATTTCCTTCATCACGATGCTCATTTTCTTCATTATGATGCATATTTTCTTCATCATTATGCAAAATTTCTTTATCATGATGCTCATTATCTTAATCATTATGCAAATTTTCTTCATCATAATGCTAATTTTCTTCATCAAGAAGCTTTTTTTCTTCATCATGATGCTCATTTTCTTTATCATGATGCATATTTTCTTAATCATCATGATCATTTTCTTCATGATGAAGCATATTTTCTTCATCATGATGCATATTTTCTTCATCATGATGCTCATTTTTTTCATCATGAGCTTCATCATGATGCATATTTTCTTCAACATGAGGGATATTTTCATCATCATTATGCTCATTTTTTTCATCATGTTGCATATTTTCTTCATTATGATGCTCATTATCTTCATCACGATTCATATTTTCTTCATCAAGATGCTAAATTTCTTCATCATGATGTTCATTTTCTGCATCATTATACATATTTTCTTCATCATAATGCTCATTTTCTTCATCATGATGCTTATTTTCTTCATCACTATGCTCATTTTGTTCATCATAATGCTCATTTTCTTCATCATGATTTCTTCATCATGATGCTAAATTTCTTCATCATGATGCTCAGTTTCTTCATCATGATGCATATTTTCTTCATCATGATGCATATTTTATTCATCATGATGCACATTTTCTTCATCATGATACTCATTTTCTTAATCATGATGCTCATTTCCTTCATCATGATGCATATTTTCTTCATCATGATGCTCATTTTCTACATCATGATGCATATTTTCGTCATCATGATGTATATTTTCTTCATCATGATGCTCATTTCCTTTATCATGATGCTCATTTTCTTCTCCATGATTTCTTCATCATGATGCTCATTTTCTTCATCATGATGCATATTTTCTTCATCGTGATGCTCATTTCCTTCATCGTGATGCTTATTTCCTTTATCGTGTTGCTCATTTTCTTCATCATGATGCTTATTTTCTTCATCAACATAATCATTTTCTTTATCATGATGCTCAATTTTTTTTCATCCATATGCTTATTTTCTTTATCATGATGCAAATTTTCTTCATCATGATGTATATTTTCTTCATCCAGATGCTCATTTTCTTAATCATGATACTCATTTTTTTTATCAAGATGCATATTTTCTTCATCAAGATGCATATTTTCTTCATCATCATGATGCTCTTTTTTTCATCACGATGCTCATTTTCTTAATCACGATGCATATGTTCTTCAACATGATGCTCATTTTCGTATTCATGATGCCCATTTTCATCTTCATGATGCATATTTTTTTCATAATGATGCATATTTTCTTCAGCATGATTCTCATTTCCTTCATCATGATCCTAATTTCTATCATCATGATGCTCATTTTCTTCATCATAATGCATATTTTCTTCATCAAGATGCTCATTTTCTTATTCATGATGTATATATTCTTTATCATGATTCTTATTTTCTTCATCATGATGCTCATTTCCTTCATCACGATGCTCATTTTCTTCATTATGATGCATATTTTCTTCATCATTATGCAAAATTTCTTCATCATTATGCTCATTATCTTAATCATTATGCAAATTTTCTTCATCATAATGCTAATTTTCTTCATCAAGAAGCTTTTTTTCTTCATCATGATGCTCATTTTCTTTATCATGATGCATATTTTCTTCATCATGATGATCATTTTCTTCTTGGTGAAACATATTTTCTTCATCATGATGCATATTTTCTTCATCATGATGCTCATTTTCTTCATCATGAAATATATTTTCTTCATCATGAGCATATTTTCTTCATTATGATTCTCATTTTCTTCATCATGATGCATATTTTCTTCATCACTATGCTCATTTTGTTCATCACAATGCTCATTGTCTTCATCATGATGCTAAATTTCTTCATCATGATGCTCAGTTTCTTAATCATGATGCATATTTTCTTCATCATGATGCATATTTTATTCATAATGATGCACATTTTCTTCATCATGATACTCATTTTCTTAATCACGATGCTCATTTCCTTCATCATGATCCATATTTTCCTTTATCATGATGCTCATTTTCTTCTCCATGATTTCTTCATCATGATGCTCATTTTCTTCATCATGATGCGTATTTTCTTCATCGTGATGCTCATTTCCTTCATCGTGATGCTTATTTCCTTCATCGTGTTGCTCATTTCTTCATCGTGATGCTTATTTTCTTCATCAAGATAATCATTTTCTTTATCGTGATGCTCAATTTTTTTCATCAATATGCTTATTTTCTTTATCATGATGCAAATTTTCTTCATCATGATGTATATTTTCTTCATCCAGGTGCTCATTTCTTGATCGTGATGCTTATTTTTTTTATCAAGATGCTTATTTTCTTCATCAAGATGCATATTTTCTTCATCATGATTCATATTTTCATCATCATGATGCTCTTTTTGTCATCACGATGCTCATTTTCTTAATAATGATGCATATGTTCTTCAACATGATGCCCATTTTCGTATTCATGATGCCCATTTTCGTCTTCTTGATGCATATTTTTTTCATAATGATGCATATTTTCTTCATCATGGTTCACATTTCCTCCATCATGATCCTAATTTCTATCATCATGATGCTCATTTCCTTCATAATAATGCATATTTTCTTCATCAAGATGCTCATTTTCTTATTCATGATGCATATATTATTCATCATGATTCTTATTTTCTTCATCATGATGCTCATTTCCTTCATCACGATGCTCATTTTCTTCATTATGATGCATATTTTCTTCATCATTATGCAAAATTTCTTCATCATGATGCTCATTATCTTAATCATTATGCAAATTTTCTTCATCATAATGCTAATTTTCTTCATCAAGAAGCTTTTTTTCTTCATCATGATGCTCATTTTCTT
Organism: Pogostemon cablin; assembly: GCA_023678885.1. Classification (NCBI taxonomy): domain Eukaryota; kingdom Viridiplantae; phylum Streptophyta; class Magnoliopsida; order Lamiales; family Lamiaceae; genus Pogostemon; species Pogostemon cablin. The sequence continues at coordinate 2,268,234 of CM042952.1, read as the reverse complement.
TATCATGATGCATATTTTCTTAATCATCATGATCATTTTCTTCATGATGAAGCATATTTTCTTCATCATGATGCATATTTTCTTCATCATGATGCTCATTTTCTTCATCATGATATATATTTTCTTCATCATGAGCTTCATCATGATGCATATTTTCTTCAACATGATGTATATTTTCATCATCATTATGCTCATTTTCTTCATCATGTTGCATATTTTCTTCATTATGATGCTCATTATCTTCATCATGATTCATATTTTCTTCATCATGATGCTAAATTTCTTCATCATGATGTTCATTTTCTGCATCATTATACACATTTTCTTCATCATAATGCTCATTTTCTTCATCATGATGCATAATTTCTTCATCACTATGCTCATTTTGTTCATCATAATGCTCATTTTCTTCATCATGATTTCTTCATCATGATGCTAAATTTCTTCATCATGATGCTCAGTTTCTTCATCATGACGCATATTTTCTTCATCATGATGCATATTTTATTCATCATGATGCACATTTTCTTCATCATGATACTCATTTTCTTAATCATGATGCTCATTTCCTTCACCATGATGCATATTTTCTTCATCATGATGTTCATTTTCTACATCATGATGCATATTTTCGTCATCATGATGTATATTTTCTTCATCATGATGCTCATTTCCTTTATCATGACGCTGATTTTCTTCTCCATGATTTCTTCATCATGATGCTTATTTTCTTCATCATGATGCATATTTTCTTCATCGTGATGCTCATTTCCTTCATCGTGATGCTTATTTCCTTCATCGTGTTGCTCATTTTCTTCATCGTGATGCTTATTTTCTTCATCAAGATAATCATTTTCTTTATCGTGATGCTCAATTTTTTTCATCAATATTCTTATTTTCTTTATCATGATGCAAATTTTCTTCATCATGATGTATATTTTCTTCATCCAGATGCTCATTTCTTGATCATGATGCTTATTTTTTTTATCAAGATGCTTATTTTCTTCATCAAGATGCATATTTTCTTCATCATGATTCATATTTTCATCATCATGATGCTCTTTTTGTCATCACGATGCTCATTTTCTTAATAATGATTCATATGTTCTTCAACATGATGCCCATTTTCGTATTCATGATGCCCATTTTCGTCTTCATGATGCATATTTTTTTCATAATGATGCATATTTTCTTCAGCATGATTCTCATTTCCTTCATCATGATCCTAATTTCTATCATCATGATGCTCATTTTCTTCATCATAATGCATATTTTCTTCATCAAGATGCTCATTTTCTTATTCATGATGCATATATTATTCATCATGATTCTTATTTTCTTCATCATGATGCTCATTTCCTTCATCACGATGCTCATTTTCTTCATTATGATGCATATTTTCTTCATCATTATGCAAAATTTCTTCATCATGATGCTCATTATCTTAATCATTATGCAAATTTTCTTCATCATAATGCTAATTTTCTTCATCAAGAAGCTTTTTTTCTTCATCATGATGCTCATTTTCTTTATCATGATGCATATTTTCTTAATCATCATGATCATTTTCTTCATGATGAAGCATATTTTCTTCATCATGATGCATATTTTCTTCATCATGATGCTCATTTTCTTCATCATGATATATATTTTCTTCATCATGAGCTTCATCATGATGCATATTTTCTTCAACATGATGTATATTTTCATCATCATTATGCTCATTTTCTTCATCATGTTGCATATTTTCTTCATTATGATGCTCATTATCTTCATCATGATTCATATTTTCTTCATCATGATGCTAAATTTCATCATGATGTTCATTTTCTGCATCATTATACACATTTTCTTCATCATAATGCTCATTTTCTTCATCATGATGCATAATTTCTTCATCACTATGCTCATTTTGTTCATCATAATGCTCATTTTCTTCATCATGATTTCTTCATCATGATGCTAAATTTCTTCATCATGATGCTCAGTTTCTTCATCATGACGCATATTTTCTTCATCATGATGCATATTTTATTCATCATGATGCACATTTTCTTCATCATGATACTCATTTTCTTAATCATGATGCTCATTTCCTTCACCATTATGCATATTTTCTTCATCATGATGTTCATTTTCTACATTATGATGCATATTTTCGTCATCATGATGTATATTTTCTTCATCATGATGCTCATTTCCTTTATCATAATGCTGATTTTCTTCTCCATGATATCTTCATCATGATGCTCATTTTCTTCATCATGATGCATAATTTCTTCATCGTGATGCTCATTTCCTTCATCGTGATGCTTATTTCCTTCATCGTGTTGCTCATTTTCTTCATCGTGATGATTATTTTCTTCATCAAGATAATCTTTTTCTTTATCATGATGCTCAATTTTTTTCATATGATTATTTTCTTTATCATGATGCAAATTTTTTTCATCACGATTTATATTTTCTTCATCTAGATGCTCATTTTCTTAATCATGATGCTCATTTTTTTATCAAGATTTTTATTTTCTTCATCAAGATGCATATTTTCTTCATCATGATTCATATTTTCATCATCATGATGCTCTTTTTTTCATCACGATGCTCATTTTCTTAATCATGATGCATATGTTCTTCAACATGATGCCCATTTTCGTATTCATGATGCCCATTTTCGTCTTCTTGATGCATATTTTTTTCATAATGATGCATATTTTCTTCACCATGATTCTCATTTCCTTCATCATGATCCGAATTTCTATCATCATGATGCTCATTTTCTTCATCATGATGCTTATTTTCCTCATCATGATTCTCATTTTCTTCATCATGATGCATATTTTCTTCATCATGATGCATATTTTCTTCATCATAATTCCCATTTCCTTCATCATAATGCTAATTTCCATCATCATGATGCTCATTTTCTTCATCATAATGCATATTTTCTTCATCATGATTCTCATTTTCTTCATCAAGATGCTCATTTTCTTAATCAAGATTCATATTTTCTTCATCATGCTCATTTTCTTTATCATGATGCTCATTTCCTTCATCACGATGCTCATTTTCTTCATCATGATGCTCAATTTCTTCATCATTATGCATATTTTCTTTATCATAATTCTCATTTTATTCATTATGATTCAGATTTTCTTCATCATGATGCATATTTTCTTCATCACGATGCTCATTTTGTTCATCATAATGCTCATTTTCTTCATCATGATTTCTTTATCATGATGCTAAATTTCTTCATTATGATGCTCATTATCTTCATCATGATTCATATTTTCTTCATAATGATGCTAAATTTCTTCATCATGATGTTCATTTTCTGCATCATTATACATATTTTCTTCATCATAATGCTCATTTTCTTCATCATGATGCATATTTTCTTCATCACTATGCTCATTTTGTTCATCATAATGCTCATTTTCTTCATCATGATTTCTTCATCATGATGCTAAATTTCTTCATCATGATGCTCAGTTTCTTCATCATGACGCATATTTTCTTCATCATGATGCATATTTTATTCATCATGATGCACATTTTCTTCATCATGATACTCATTTTCTTAATCATGATGCTCATTTCCTTCATCATGATGCATATTTTCTTCATCATGATGTTCATTTTCTAAATCATGATGCATATTTTCGTCATCATGATGTATATTTTCTTCATCATGATGCTCATTTCCTTTATCATGATGCTGATTTTCTTCTCCATGATTTCTTCATCATGATGCTCATTTTCTTCATCATGATGCATATTTTCTTCATCGTGATGCTCATTTCCTTCATCGTGATGCTTATTTCCTTCATCGTGTTGCTCATTTTCTTCATCGTGATGATTATTTTCTTCATCAAGATAATCTTTTTCTTTATCATGATGCTCAATTTTTTTCATCAATATGCTTATTTTCTTTATCATGATGCAAATTTTTTTCATCATGATGTATATTTTCTTCATCCAGATGCTCATTTTCTTAATCATGATGCTCATTTTTTTTATTCAAGATGCTTATTTTATTCATCAAGATGCATATTTTCTTCATCATGATTCATATTTCATCATCATGATGCTCTTTTTTTCATCACGATGCTCATTTTCTTAATCATGATGCATATGTTCTTCAACATGATGCCCATTTTCGTATTCATGATGCCCATTTTCGTCTTCATGATGCATATTTTTTTCATAATGATGCATATTTTCTTCACCATGATTCTCATTTCCTTCATCATGATCCTAATTTCTATCATCATGATGCTCATTTTCTTCATCATAATGCATATTTTCTTCATCAAGATGCTCATTTTCTTATTCATGATGCATATTTTCTTCATCATGATTCTTATTTTCTTCATCATGATGCTCATTTCCTTCATCACGATGCTCATTTTCTTCATCATGATTCATATTTTCATCATCATGTTGCTCATTCTTTCATCATGATGCTCATTTTTTCATCACGATGCTCATTTTCTTAATCATGATGCATATGTTCTTCAATATGATGCCCATTTTTGTCTTCATGATGCATATTTTCTTCATCATGATGCATATTTTCTTCATCACGATGCTCATTTTATTCATCATGATGCTCATTTTTTCATTATGATGCTCGTTTTCTTCATCATGATGCTCAATTTCTTCATCATGATGCTTATTTTCTTCATCTTGATGCATATTTTATTCATCATGATGCTCATTTTACTCATCATGATGCTTATTTTCTTTATCATGATCCATATTTTCTTCATCAGGAAGCTCATTTTATTCATCATGATGCATATTTTCTTCATCATGATGCTTATTTTCTTCATCATTATTCATATTTTCTTCATAGTGATGGATATTTTCTTTATCACGATGCACATTTTCTTCATCTTGATGCTCATTTTCTTCATCATGATGCTCATTTCCATCACCATGATGCTCATTTCCTTCATCATGATGCTCATTTTCTTCATCATGATGCTTATTTTCCTCATCATGATTCTCATTTTCTTCATCATGATGCATATTTTCTTCATCATGATGCATATTTTCTTCATCATAATTCCCATTTCCTTCATCATGATGCTAATTTCCATCATCATGATGCTCATTTTCTTCATCATAATGCATATTTTCTTCATCATGATTCTCATTTTCTTCATCAAGATGCTCATTTTCTTCATCAAGATACATATTTTCTTCATCATGCTCATTTTCTTTATCATGATGCTCATTTCCTTCATCACGATGCTCATTTACTTCATCAAGATGCATATTTTCTTCATCATGATGCTCAATTTCTTCATCATTATGCATATTTTCTTTATCATAATTCTCATTTTATTCATTATGATTCAAATTTTCTTAATCATGATGCATATTTTCTTCATCACGATGCTCATTTTGTTCATCATAATGCTCATTTTCTTCATCATGATTTCTTTATCATGATGCTAAATTTCTTCATCATGATGCTCATTTTCTTCATCTTGATACATATTTTCTTTATCATGAATCTCATTTTCTTCATCATGATCCATATTTTATTCATCATGATGCTCATTTTCTTTATCATGACGCTCATTTTCTTTTTCAAGATGCATATTTTCATCATCAGGATGCATATTTCGAGATGCTCATTTTCTTCATCATGATGCTCATTTTCTTCATCATGATGCTTATTTTTTTATCATGATACTCATTTTCTTCATCATAATGCATATTTTCTTCATCATGATGCTCATTTTCTTCATCATGATACATATTTTCTTCATAGTGATGCATACTTTCTTTATCACAATGCACATTTTCTTCATCTTGATGCTCATTTTCTTCATCTTGACGCGCATTTTCTTCATCATGATGCTCATTTCATTCACCATGATGTTCATTTTCTTCATAATGATGCTCATTTTCATCATCATGAAGCATATTTTCTTCATCATGATTCTCATTTTCTTCATCATGATGCATATTTTCTTCATTATGATGCATATTTTCTTCACCATGATTCTCATTTCCTTCACATGATGCTAATTTCTATCATCATGATGATCATTTTCTTCATCATGATGCATATTTTCTTCATCATGAAGCTCATTTTCTTCATCATGATGCTCATTTTCTTCATTACGATGCATATTTTCTTCATCATGATGCTCAATTTCTTCATCATGATGCTCATTTTCTTATTCAATATGCATATTTTCTTCATCATAATGCTCATTTTCTTCATCAAGATGCTTTTTTTCTTCATCATGATGCTTATTTTCTTCCTCATGATGCATATTTTCTTCATCATCACGATCATTTTCTTAATGATGAAGCATATTTTCTTCATCATGATGCTCATTTTCTTCATCATGATATATATTTTCTTCATCATGAACTTCATCATGATGCATATTTTCTTCATCATGATGCATACTTTCATCATCATGATGCTCATTTTCTTCATCAAGATGCGTATTTTCTTCATTATGATGCTCATTATCTTCATCATAATGCATATTTTCTTCATAATGATGCATATTTTCTTCCCCATGATTCACATTTACTTCATCATGATGCTAATTTCCATCATCTCGATGCTCATTTTCTTCATCATAATGCTCATTTTCTTCATCATGATGCTCGTTTTCTTCATCATGATGTATATTTTCTTCATCATGATTCTCATTTTATTCTTCATGATGCTCATTTCCTTCATCACGATGCTCATTTTCTTCATTATGATGCATATTTTCTTCATCATGATGCTAAATTTCTTCATCATGATGCCCATTTTCATAATCATTATGCATATTTTCTTCATCATAATGCTCATTTTCTTCATCAAGTTGCTTTTTTTCTTCATCATGATGCTCATTTTCTTCATCATGATGCATATTTTCTTCATCATCATGATCATTTTCTTCATGATGAAGCAAATTTTCTTCATCATGATGCATATTTTTTTTCATCATGATGCTTATTTTCTTTATCATGATTCTCATTGTAGCATCAATATGCTCATTTCCTTCATCACGATGCTCATTTTCTTCATTATGATGCATATTTTTTTCATCATGATGCTCAATTTCTTCATCATGATGCTCATTTTCTTAATCATCATGCAAATTTTCTTCATCATATTGCTAATTTTCTTCATCAAGAAGCTTTTTTTCTTCATGATGAAGCATATTTTCTTCATCATGATGATATTTTCTTCATCATGATGCTCATTTTCTTCATCATGATATATATTTTCTTCATCATGAGCTTCATCATGATGCAAATTTTCTTCAACATGATGGATATTTTCATCATCATTATGCTCATTTTCTTCATCATGTTGCATATTTTCTTCATTATGATGCTCATTATCTTCATCATGATTCATATTTTCTTCATCATGATGCTAAATTTCTTCATCATGATGTTCATTTTCTGCATCATTATACATATATTCTTCATCATAATGCTCATTTTCTTCATCATGATGCATATTTTCTTCATCACTATGCTCATTTTGTTCATCATAATGCTCATTTTCTTAATCATGATTTCTTCATCATGATGCAAATTTCTTCATCATGATGCTTAGTTTCTTCATCATGATGCACATCTTATTCATCATGATGCATATTTTCTTCATCATGATACTCATTTTCTTAATCATGATGCTCATTTCCTTCATCATGATGCATATTTTCTTCATCATGATGCTCATTTTCTACATCATGAAGCTCATTTTCTACATCATGATGCATATTTTCGTCACATGATGTATATTTTTTCTTCATCATGATGCTCATTTCCTTTATCATGATGCTCATTTTCTTCTCCATGATTTCTTCATCATGATGCTCATTTTCTTCATCATGATGCATATTTTCTTCATCGTGATGCTCATTGCCATCATCGTGATGCTTATTTCCTTCATCGTGTTGCTCATTTTCTTCATCGTGATGCTTATTTTCTTCATCAACATAATCATTTTCTTTATCATGATGCTCAATTTTTTTCATCAATATGCTTATTTTCTTTATCATGATGCAAATTTTCTTCATCATGATGTATATTTTCTTCATCCAGATGCTCATTTTCTTAATCATGATGCTCATTTTTTTTATCAAGATGCTTATTTTCTTCATCAAGATGCATATTTTCTTCATCATGATTCATATTTTCATCATCATGATGCTCTTTTTTTCATCACGATGCTCATTTTCTTAATCATGATGCATATGTTCTTCAACATGATGCCCATTTTCGTATTCATGATGCCCATTTTCGTCTTCATGATGCATATTTTTTTCATAATGATGCATATTTTCTTCAGCATGATTCTCATTTCCTTCATCATGATCCTAATTTCTATCATCATGATGCTCATTTTCTTTATCATAATGGATATTTTCTTCATCAAGATGCTCATTTTCTTATTCATGATGCATATATTATTCATCATGATTCTTATTTTCTTCATCATGATGCTCATTTCCTTCATCACGATGCTCATTTTCTTCATTATGATGCATATTTTCTTCATCATTATGCAAAATTTCTTCATCATGATGCTCATTATATTAATCATTATGCAAATTTTCTTCATCATAATGCTAATTTTCTTCATCAAGAAGCTTTTTTTCTTCATCATGATGCTCATTTTCTTTATCATGATTTATATTTTCTTAATCATCATGATCATTTTCTTCATGATGAAGCATATTTTCTTCATCATGATGCATATTTTCTTCATCATGATGCTCATTTTCTTCATCATGATATATATTTTCTTCATCATGAGCTTCATCATGATGCATATTTTCTTCAACATGATGGATATTTTCATCATCATTATGCTCATTTTCTTCATCATGTTGCATATTTTCTTCATTATGATGCTCATTATCTTCATCATGATTCATATTTTCTTCATCATGATGCTAAATTTCTTCATCATGATGTTCATTTTCTGCATCATTATACATATTTTCTTCATCATAATGCTCATTTTCTTCATCATGATGCATATTTTCTTCATCATTATGCATATTTTCTTCATCATGATACTCCTTTCTTCATAATGATGATCATTTTCTTCATCATAATGCTCATTTTCTTCATCACGATGCTCATTTTCTTCGTCATGATGCATATTTTTTTCATTATGATGCTCATTTTGTTCATCATAATGCTCATTTTCTTCATCATGATACTCATTTTCTTCATCTTGATGCATATCTTCTTCATCATGAAGCTCATTTTCTTCATCATGATGCTTATTTTATTCATAATGATGCACATTTTCTACATCATGATGCTCATTTTCATAATCATGATGCTCATTTCCTTCATCATGATGCATATTTTCTTTATCATGATGCTAATTTTAAACATCTTGATGCATATTTTCGTCATCATGATGCATATATTCTTCATCATGATGCTCATTCCCTTCATCATGGTGCTCATTTTCTTCATCATAATTTCTACATCATGATGCTCAATTTCTGCATCATGATGCTCATTTTTTTAATTAGGATGCATATTTTCTTCATCATGATGCTCATTTTCTTCATCATGATGCATATTTTCTTCGTAGTGATTTATATTTTCTTTATCACGATGCACATTTACTTCATCTTGATGCTCATTTTCTTCATCATAATGCTCATTTTCTTCATCATGATTTCTTCATCATGATGCTAAATTTCTTCATCATGATGCTCAGTTTCTTCATCATGATGCATATTTTCTTCATCATGATGCATATTTTATTAATCATGTTGCACATTTTCTTCATCATGATACTCATTTTCTTAATCATGATGCTCATTTCCTTCATCATGATGCATATTTTCTTCATCATGATGCTCATTTTATACATCATGAAGCATATTTTTGTCATCATGATGCATATTTTCTTCATCATGATGCTCATTTCCTTCATCATGATGCTCATTTTCTTCTCCATGATTTCTTCATCATGATCCTCATTTTCTTCATCATGATTCATATTTTCTTCATCGTAATGCTCATTTCCTTCATCGTGATGCTTATTTCCTTCATCGTGTTGCTCATTTTCTTTATCGTGATGCTTATTTTCTTCATCAAGATAATCATTTTCTTTATATTGATGCTTAATTTTTTTCATCAATATGCTTATTTTCTTTATCATGATGCAAATTTTCTTCATCATGATGTATATTTTCTTCATCCAGATGCTCATTTTCTTAATCATGATGCTCATTTTTTTTATCAAGATGCTTATTTTCTTCATCAAGATGCATATTTTCTTCATCATGATTCATATTTTCATCATCATGATGCTCTTTTTTTTCATCACGATGCTCATTTTCTTAATCATGATGCATATGTTCTTCAACATGATGCCCATTTTCGTATTCATGATGCCCATTTTCGTCTTCATGATGCATATTTTTTTCATAATGATGCATATTTTCTTCACCATGATTCTCATTTCCTTCATCATGATCCTAATTTCTATCATCATGATGCTCATTTTCTTCATCATAATGCATATTTTCTTCATCAAGATGCTCATTTTCTTATTCATGATGCATATTTTCTTCATCATGATTCTTATTTTCTTCATCATGATGCTCATTTCCATCATCACGATGCTCATTTTATTCATTATGATGCATATTTTCTTCATCATTATGCAAAATTTTTTCATCATGTTGCTCATTATCTTAATCATTATGCAAATTTTCTTCATCATAATGCTCACTTTCTTCATCAAGATGCTTTTTTTCTTCATCATGATGCTCATTTTCTTCATCATGATGCATATTTTTTTCATCATCATGATCATTTTCTTCATGATGAAGCATATTTTCTTCTTCATGATGCATATTTTCTTCATCATGATGCTCATTTTCTTCATCATGATATATATTTTCTTCATAATCATGATGCATATTTTCTTCATCAAGATACATTTTTATCATCATGATGCTCATTATATTCATCATGAAGTATATTTTCTTCATTATGATGCTCATTATCTTATCATTATGCATATTTTCTTCATCATGATACTCAATTCTTCATCATGATGCTCATTTTCTTCATCATTATGCGCATTTTTTTCATCATAATGCTCATTTTCTTCATCACGATGCTCATTTTCTTCATCATGATGCATATTTTTTTAATTACGATGCCCATTTTGTTCATCATAATGCTCATTTTCTTCATCATGATGCTCATTTTCTTCATCTTGATGCATATCTTCTTCATCATGATGCTCATTTTCTTCATCATGATGCTTATTTTATTCATAATGATGCACATTTTCTACATCATGATGCTCATTTTCATAATCATGATGCTCATTTCCTTCATCATGATGCGTGTTTTCTTTATCATGATGCTAATTTTAAACATCATGATGCATATTTTCGTCATCATGATGCATATATTCTTCACATGATTCTCATTTCCTTCATCATGGTGCTCATTTTCTTCATCATAATTTCTACATCATCATGCTCAATTTCTTCATCATGATGCTCATTTTTTTAATTAGGATGCATATTTTCTTCATCATGGTGCTCATTTTCTTCATCATGATGCATATTTTCTTCGTAGTGATTTATATTTTCTTTATCACGATGCACATTTACTTCATCTTGATGCTCATTTTCTTCATCATAATGCTCATTTTCTTCATCATGATGCATATTTTCTTAATCATGATGCATATTTTCTTCATCACTATGCTCATTTTGTTCATCATAATGCTCATTTTCTTCATCATGATTTCTTCATCATGATGCTAAATTTCTTCATCATGATGCTCAGTTTCTTCATCATGATGCATATTTTCTTCATCATGATGCATATTTTATTCATCATGATGCACATTTTCTTCATCATGATACTCATTTTCTTAATCATGATGCTCATTTCCTTCATCATGATGCATATTTTCTTCATCATGATGCTCATTTTCTACATCATGATGCATATTTTCGTCATTATGATGCATATTTTCTTCATCATGATGCTCATTTTCTTCATCATGATGCTCATTTTCTTCTCCATGATTTCTTCATCATGATGCTCATTTCCTTCCTCATGATGCATATTTTCTTCATCATGATGCTCATTTTCTACATCATGAAGCATATTTTTGTCATCATGATGCATATTTTCTTCATCATGATGCTCATTTCCTTCATCATGATGCTCATTTTCTTCTCCATGATTTCTTCATCATGATCCTCATTTTCTTCATCATGATTCATATTTTCTTCATCGTAATGCTCATTTCCTTCATCGTGATGCTTATTTCCTTCATCGTGTTGCTCATTTTCTTTATCGTGATGCTTATTTTCTTCATCAAGATAATCATTTTCTTTATATTGATGCTTAATTTTTTCATCAATATGCTTATTTTCTTTATCATGATGCAAATTTTCTTCATCATGATGTATATTTTCTTCATCCAGATGCTCATTTTCTTAATCATGATGCTCATTTTTTTTATCAAGATGCTTATTTTCTTCATCAAGATGCATATTTTCTTCATCATGATTCATATTTTCATCATCATGATGCTCTTTTTTTTCATCACGATGCTCATTTTCTTAATCATGATGCATATGTTCTTCAACATGATGCCCATTTTCGTATTCATGATGCCCATTTTCGTCTTCATGATGCATATTTTTTTCATAATGATGCATATTTTCTTCACCATGATTCTCATTTCCTCCATCATGATCCTAATTTCTATCATCATGATGCTCATTTTCTTCATCATAATGCATATTTTCTTCATCAAGATGCTCATTTTCTTATTCATGATGCATATTTTCTTCATCATGATTCTTATTTTCTTCATCATGATGCTCATTTCCTTCATCACGATGCTCATTTTATTCATTATGATGCATATTTTCTTCATCATTATGCAAAATTTTTTCATCATGATGCTCATTATCTTAATCATTATGCAAATTTTCTTCATCATAATGCTCACTTTCTTCATCAAGATGCTTTTTTTCTTCATCATGATGCTCATTTTCTTCATCATGATGCATATTTTTTTCATCATCATGATCATTTTCTTCATGATGAAGCATATTTTCTTCTTCATGATGCATATTTTCTTCATCATGATGCTCATTTTCTTCATCATGATATATATTTTCTTCATAATCATGATGCATATTTTCTTCATCAAGATACATTTTTATCATCATGATGCTCATTATATTCATCATGAAGTATATTTTCTTCATTATGATGCTCATTATCTTATCATTATGCATATTTTCTTCATCATGATACTCAATTCTTCATCATGATGCTCATTTTCTTCATCATTATGCGCATTTTTTTCATCATAATGCTCATTTTCTTCATCACGATGCTCATTTTCTTCATCATGATGCATATTTTTTTAATTACGATGCCCATTTTGTTCATCATAATGCTCATTTTCTTCATCATGATGCTCATTTTCTTCATCTTGATGCATATCTTCTTCATCATGATGCTCATTTTATTCATCATGATGCTTATTTTATTCATAATGATGCACATTTTCTACATCATGATGCTCATTTTCATAATCATGATGCTCATTTACTTCATCATGATGCATGTTTTTTTTATCATGATGCTAATTTTAAACATCATGATGCATATTTTCGTCATCATGATACATATATTCTTCATCATGATTCTCATTTCCTTCATCATGGTGCTCATTTTCTTCATCATAATTTCTACATCATCATGCTCAATTTCTTCATCATGATGCTCATTTTTTTAATTAGGATGCATATTTTCTTCATCATGATGCATATTTTCTTCGTAGTGATTTATATTTTCTTTATCACGATGCACATTTACTTCATCTTGATGCTCATTTTCTTCATCATAATGCTCATTTTCTTCATCATGATGCATATTTTCTTAATCATGATGCATATTTTCTTCATCACTATGCTCATTTTGTTCATCATAATGCTCATTTTCTTCATCATGATTTCTTCATCATGATGCTAAATTTCTTCATCATGATGCTCAGTTTCTTCATCATGATGCATATTTTCTTCATCATGATGCATATTTTATTCATCATGATGCACATTTTCTTCATCATGATACTCATTTTCTTAATCATGATGCTCATTTCCTTCATCATGATGCATATTTTCTTCATCATGATGCTCATTTTCTACATCATGATGCATATTTTCGTCATTATGATGCATATTTTCTTCATCATGATGCTCATTTTCTTCATCATGATGCTCATTTTCTTCTCCATGATTTCTTCATCATGATGCTCATTTTCTTCATCATGATGCATATTTTCTTCATCGTGATGCTCATTTCCTTCATCGTAATGCTTATTTCCTTCATCGTGTTGCTCATTTTCTTCATCGTGATACATATTTTCTTCATCAAGATAATCATTTTCTTTATCATGATGCTCAATTGTTTTCATCAATATGCTTATTTTCTTTATCATGATGCAAATTTTCTTCATCATGATGTATATTTTCTTCATCCAGATGCTCATTTTCTTAATCATGATGCTCATTTTTTTTATCAAGATGCTTATTTTCTTCATCAAGACGCATATTTTCTTCATCATGATTCATATTTTCATCATCATGATGCTCTTTTTTTCATCACGATGCTCATTTTCTTAATCATGATGCATATGTTCTTCAACATGATGCCCATTTTCGTATTCATGTTGCCCATTTTCATCTTCATGATGCATATTTTTTTCATAATGATGCATATTTTCTTCACCATGATTCTCATTTCCTTCATCATGATCCTAATTTCTATCATCATGATGCTCATTTTCTTCATCATAATGCATATTTTCTTCATCAAGATGCTCATTTTCTTATTTATGATGCATATTTTCTTCATCACGATTCTTATTTTCTTCATCATGATGCTCATTTCCTTCATCACGATGCTCATTTTATTCATTATGATGCATATTTTCTTCATCATTATGCAAAATTTCTTCATCATGATGCTCATTATCTTAATCATTATGCAAATTTTCTTCATCATAATGCTCACTTTCTTCATCAAGATGCTTTTTTTCTTCATCATGATGCTCATTTTCTTCATCATGATGCATATTTTCTTCATCATCATGATCATTTTCTTCATGATGAATCATATTTTCTTCATCATGATGCATATTTTCTTCATCATGATGCTCATTTTCTTCATCAAGATATATATTTTATTCATAATCATGATGCATATTTTCTTCATCAAGATGCATTTTTCATCATCATGATGCTCATTATCTTCATCATGAAGTATATTTTCTTCATTATGATGCTCATTATCTTATCATTATGCATATTTTCTTCATCATGATACTCAATTCTACATCATGATGCTCATTTTCTTCATAATTATGCGCATTTTTTCATCATAATGCTCATTTTCTTCATCACGATGCTCATTTTCTTCATCATGATGCATATTTTCTTCATCATGATGCTCATTTTCTTTATCATGATGCATATTTTCTTTATCATGATTCTCATTGTCTCTTCAATATGCTCATTTCCTTCATCACGATGCCCATTTTCTTCATTTTGATGCATATTTTCTTCATCATGATGCTCAATTTCTTCATCATGATGCTCATTTTCTTAATCATTATGCATATTTTCTTCATCATAACGCTAATTTTCTTCATCAAGATGCTTTTTTTCTTCATCATGATGCTCATTTTCTTTATCATGATGCATATTTTCTTAATCATCATGATCATTATCTTCATGATGAAGCATATTTTCTTCATCATGATGCATATTTTCTTCATCATGATATATATTTTCTTCATCATGAGCTTCATCATGATGCATATTTTCTTCAACATGATGCATATTTTTATCATCATGATGCTCATTTTCTTCATCATTATACATATTTTCTTCATTATGATGCACATTATCTTCATCATGATTCATATTTTCTTCATCATGATGCTAAATTTCTTCATCATGATGCTCATTTTCTTCATCATTATACATATTTTCTTCATCATGATGCATATTTTCTTATTCATGATGCATATTTTCTTCATCACTATGCTCGTTTTGTTCATCATAATGCTTATTTTCTTCATCATGATTTCTTCATCATGATGCTAAATTTCCTCATCATTATGCTCAGTTTCTTCATCTTGATGCATATTTTCTTCATCATGATACATATTTTATTCATCACGATGCACA
The DNA here is from genome assembly GCA_023678885.1 of Pogostemon cablin. Taxonomy (NCBI): domain Eukaryota; kingdom Viridiplantae; phylum Streptophyta; class Magnoliopsida; order Lamiales; family Lamiaceae; genus Pogostemon; species Pogostemon cablin. The sequence continues at coordinate 2,251,969 of CM042952.1, read as the reverse complement.
TTTTCTTCATCGTGATGCTCATTTTCTTAATCATGATGCTCATTTCCTTCATCATGATGAATATTATCTTAATCATGATGCTCATTTTCTACATCATGATGCATATTTTCGTCGTCATGATGTATATTTTTTTCATCATGATGCTCATTTCCTTCATCATAATGCTCATTTTCTTCTTCATGATTTCTTCATTATGATGCTCATTTTCTTCATCCGCATGATATTTTCTTCGTCATGATGCATATTTTCTTCATCATGATGCATATTTTCTTCATCATGATGCATATTTTCTTTATCATGATGCATATTTTCTTCATCATGATGCTCATTTTCTTCATCATGACGCTCATTTTCCTCATCATGATGCATATTTTCTTCATCGTGATGCTCATTTCCTTCATCGTGATGCTTATTTCCTTCATCGTGTTGCTCATTTCTTTCATCGTGATGCTCATTTTATTCATCAAGATGATCATTTTCTTTATCATGATGCTCATTTTTTTATCAAGATGCTTATTTTCTTTATCATGATGCTCATTTTTTTGATCAAGATGCATATTTTCTTCATCATGATCATTTTCTTCATGATGAAGCATTTTTTCTTCATCAAGATGCATATTTTCTTAATCGTGATTCATATTTTCATCATCATGATGCCCATTCTTTCATCATGATGCTTATTTTTTCATCACGGTGCTCATTTTCTTAATCATGATGCATATGTTCTTCAATATGATGCCCATTTTCATCTTCATGATGCATATTTTCTTCATCATGATGCATATTTTCTTCATCACGATGCTCATTTTCTTCATCATGATGCTCATTTTTTCATCATGATGCTCGTTTTCTCCATCATGATGCTTATTTTCTTCATCTTGATGCATATTTTATTCATCATGATGCTCATTTTACTCATCATGATGCTTATTTTCTTTATCATGATCCATATTTTCTTCATAATGATGCTCATTTTCTTTATCATTACACTCATTTTCTTTTTCATGATGCACATTTTCTTCATCAAGTTGCATATTTCAAGATGCTCATTTTCTTCATTATAGTGCTCATTTTTTTCATCATGATGCTTATTTTCTTTATCATTATGCATATTTTCTTCATCAGGAAACTCATTTTATTCATCATGATGCATATTTTCTTCATCATGATGCATATTTTCTTCATCATGATGCATATTTTCTTCATAGTGATGAATATTTTCTTTATCTCGATGCACATTTTCTTCATCTTGATGCTCATTTTCTTCATCATGATGCTCATTTCCATCACCATGATGCTCATTTCCATCACCATGATGCTCATTTCCTTCATCATGACGTTCATTTCCTTCATCATGATGCTCATTTTCTTCATCATGATGCATATTTGCCTCATCATGATTCTCATTTTCTTCATCATGATGCATATTTTCTTCATCATAATTCCCATTTCCTTCATCATGATGTTAATTTCCATCATCATGATTCTCATTTTCTTCATCATATGCATATTTTCTTCATCATGATTCTCATTTTCTTCATCAAGATGCTCATTTTCTTCATCATGATGCATATTTTCTTCATCATGCTCATTTCCTTCATCACGATGTTCATTTTCTTCATCATGATGCATATTTTCTTCATCATGATTCTCAATTTCTTCATCATTATGCATATTTTCTTTATCATAATTCTCATTTTATTCATTATGATGAAGATTTTCTTCATCATGATGCATATTTTCTTCATCACGATGCTCATTTTGTTCATCATAATGCTCATTTTCTTCATCACGATTTCTTCATCATGATGCTCATTTTCTTCGTCTTGATACATATTTTCTTTATCATGAATCTCATTTTCTTCATCATGATCCATATTTTATTCATCATGATGCTCATTTACTTTATCATGACGCTCATTTTCTTTTTCATTATGAATATTTTCATCATCAGGATGCACATTTCAAGATGCCCATTTTTTTCATCATGATACTCATTTTCTTCATCATGATGCTTATTTTTTTATCATGATACTCATTTTCTTCATCATGAAGATCATTTTATTCATCATAATGCATATTTTCTTCATCATGATGCTCATTTTCTTAATCATGATGCATATTTTCTTCATAGTGATGCATACTTTCTTTATCACAATGCACATTTTCTTCATCTTGATGCTCATTTCATTCACCATGACGCTCATTTCCTTCATCATGATGTTCATTTTCTTCATAATGATGCTCATTTTCATCATCATGAAGCATATTTTCTTCATCATGATTCTCATTTTCTTCATCATGATGCATATTTTCTTCATTATGATGCATATTTTCTTCACCATAATTCTCATTTCCTTCAACATGATGCTAATTTCCATCATCATGATGCTCATTTTCTTCATCATGATGCAAATTTTCTTCATCATGAAGCTCATTTTCATCATCATGATGCTCATTTTCTTCATTACGATGCATATTTTCTTCATCATGATGCTCAATTTCTTCATCATGATGCTCATTTTCTTAATCAATATGCATATTTTCTTCATCATAATGCTCATTTTCTTCATCAAGATGCTTTTTTTCTTCATCATGATGCTTATTTTCTTCCTCATGATGCATATTTTCTTTATCATCACGATCATTTTCTTCATGATGAAGCATATTTTCTTCATCATGATGCTCATTTTCTTCATCATGATATATATTTTCTTCATCATGAGCTTCATCATGATGCATATTTTCTTCATCATGATGCATACTTTCATCATTATGATGCTCATTTTCTTCATCATGATGCGTATTTTCTTCATCATGATGCTCATTATCATAATCATGATGCTCATTATCTTCATCATGATGCATATATTCTTCATCAAGATGCTCATTTCCTTCATTATGATGCCCATTTTCATCATCATGATTACTTCATCATGATGCTCAATTTCTTCATCATGATGTTCATTTTCTTAATTAGGATTCATATTTTCTTCATCATGATGCTCATTTTCTTCATCATGATGCTCATTTCCTTCATCGTGATGCATATTTTTTTCATAGTGATGCATATTTTCTTTATCACGATGCACATTTTCTTCATCTTGATGCTCATTTTCTTCATCATGATGATCGTTTCCATCACTATGATGCTCATTTCCTTCATCATGAGCTCAGTTTCTTCATCATGATGCTCATTTTCTTTATCATAATGCATATTTTCTTAATCATCATGATCATTTTCTTCATGATGAAGCATATTTTCTTCATCATGATGCATATTTTCTTCATCATGATATATATTTTCTTCATCATGAGCTTCATCATGATGCATATTTTCTTCAACATGATGCATATTTTCATCATCATGATGCTCATTTTCTTCATCATGATACATATTTTCTTCATTATTATGCTCGTTATCTTCATCATGATTCTTATTTTCTTCATCATGATGCTAAATTTCTTTATCATGATGCTCATTTTCTTCATCATTATACATATTTTCCTCATCATAATGCTCATTTTCTTCTTCATGATGCATATTTTCTTATTCATGATGCATATTTTCTTCATCACTATGCCCGTTTTGTTCATCATACTGCTCATTTTCTTCATCATGATTTCTTCATCATGATGCTAAATTTCCTCATCAATATGCTCAGTTTCTTCATCTTGATGCATATTTTCTTCATCATGATGCATATTTTATTCATCATGATGCACATTTTCTTCATCATGATGCTCATTTTCTTAATCATGATGCTCATTTCCTTCATCATGATGCATATTTTCTTCATCATGATGCTCATTTTCTACATCATGATGCAAATTTTCGTCGTCATGATGTATATTTTTTTCATCATGATGCTCCTTTCCTTCATCATGATGCTCATTTTCTTCTTCATGATTTCTTCATCATGATGCTCATTTTCTTCATCAGGATGCATATTTTCTTCTTCATGATGCTCATTTTCTTTATCATGATGCATATTTCTTCATCATGATGCTCATTTTCTTCATCATGACGCTCATTTTCTTCATCATGATGCATATTTTCTTCATCGTGATGCTCATTTCCTTCATCGTGATGCTTATTTCCTTCATCGTGTTGCTCATTTCTTTCATCGTGATGCTCTTTTTCTTCATCAAGATGATCATTTTTTTCATCAAGATGCTTATTTTCTTTATCATGATGCTAATTTTTTTCATCAAGATGCTTATTTTCTTCATCAAGATGCTTATTTTCTTCATCAAGATGCATATTTTCTTCATCATGATTCATATTTTCATCATCATGATGCTCATTCTTTCATTATGATGCTCATTTTTTCATCACGATGCTCATTTTCTTCATCATGACGCTCATTTTCTTCATCATGATGCATATTTTCTTCATCGTGATGCTCATTTCCTTCATCGTGATCCTTATTTACTTCATCGTGTTGCTCATTTATTTCATCGTGATGTTTATTTTCTTCATCAAGATGATCATTTTCTTTATCATGATGCTCATTTTTTCATCAAGATGCTTATTTTCTTTATCATGATGCTCATTTTTTTCATCTAGATGCTTATTTTCTTCATCAAGATGCATATTTTCTTCATCATGATTCATATTTTCATCATCACGATGCTCATTCTTTCATCACGATGCTCATTTTTTCATCACGATGCTCATTTTCTTAATCATGATGCATATGTTCTTCAATATGATGCCCATTTTCGTCTTCATAATGCATATTTTCTTCATCATGATGCATATTTTCTTCATCACGATGCTCATTTTCTTCATCATGATGCTAATTTTTTCATCATGATGCTCGTTTTCTTCATCATGATGCTCAATTTCTTCATCATGATGCTTATTTTCTTCATCTTGATGCATATTTTATTCATCATGATGCTCATTTTACTCATCATGAAGCTTATTTTCTTTATCATGATCCATATTTTCTTCATAATGATGCTCATTTTCGTTATCATTACGCTCATTTTCTTTTTCATGATGCACTTTTTCTTCATCAGGTTGCATATTTATAGATTCTCATTTTCTTCATTATAGTGCTCATTTTTTTCATCATGATGTTTGTTTTCTTTATCATGATGCATATTTTCTTCATCAGGAAGCTCATTTTATTCATCATGATGCATATTTTCTTCATCATGATGCTTATTTTCTTCATCATGATGCATATTTTCTTCATAGTGATGGATATTTTCTTTATCACGATGCACATTTTCTTCATCTTGATGTTCATTTTCTTCATCATGATGCTCATTTCCATCACCATGATGCTCATTTCCTTCATCATGATGTTCATTTCCTTCATCATGATGCTCATTTTCTTCATCATGATGCATATTTTCCTCATCATGATTCTCATTTTCTTCATCATGATGCATATTTTCTTCGTTATAATTCCCATATCCTTCATCATAATGCTAATTTCCTTCATCACGATGCTCATTTTCTTCATCATGATGCATATTTTCTTCATCATGATTCTCAATTTCTTCATCATTATGCATATTTTCTTTATCATAATTCTCATTTTATTCATTATGATGAAGATTTTCTTCGTCATGATGCATATTTTCTTCATCACGATGCTCATTTTGTTCATCGTAATGCATATTTTCTTCATCATGATTTCTTCATCATGATGCTAAATTTCTTCATCATGATGCTCATTTTCTTCGTCTTGATACATATTTTCTTTATCATGCATCTCATTTACTTTATCATGACGCTCATTTTATTTTTCTTGATGCGTATTTTCATCATCAGGATGCTTATTTCAAGATGCTCATTTTTTTCATCATGATGCTCATTTTCTTCATCATGATGCTTATTTTTTTTATCATGATACTCATTTTCTTCATCATGAAGCTCATTTTATTCATCATAAGGCATATTTTCTTCATCATGATGCTCATTTTCTTCAACATGATGCATATTTTCTTCATAGTTATGCATACTTTCTTTATCACAATGCACATTTTCTTCATCTTGATGCTCATTTTCTTCATCATGATGCTCATTTTCATAATCATGAAGCATATTTTCTTCATCATGATTCTCATTTTCTTCATCATGATTCTCATTTTCTTAATCATGATGCATATTTTCTTCACCATGATTCTCATTTCCTTCAACATGATGCTAATTTCCATCATCATGATGCTCATTTTCTTCATCATGATGCATATTTTCTTCATCACGAAACTCATTTTCTTCATCATGATGCTCATTTTCTTCATTACGATGCATATTTTCTTCATCATGATGCTCGATTTCTTCATCATGATGCTCATTTTCATAATCAATATGCATATTTTCTTCATCATAATGCTCATTTTCTTCATCGTGATGCTCATTTTCTTCACATTTTCTTCATCAGGATTCATATTTCAAGATGCTCATTTTTTTCATTATGGTGCTCATTTTTTCTTCATCAAGATGCTTATTTTCTTTATCATGATGCATATTTTCTTCATCAGGAATCTCATTTTACTCATCATGATGCATATTTTCTTCATCATGATGCTTATTTTCTTCATCATGATGCATATTTTTTTCATAGTGATGCATATTTTATTTATCAAGATGCACATTTTCTTCATCTTGATGCTCATTTTCTTGATCATGATGCGCATTTCCTTCATCATGATGTTCATTTCCTTCATCATGATGCTCATTTTCTTCATCATGATGCATATTTTCTTCATCATGATTCTCATTTTCTTCAACATGATGCATATTTTCTTCATCATGATGCATATTTTCTTCATCATAATTCTCATTTTCTTCAACATGATGCTAATTTCCATCATCATGATGCTCATTTTATTCATCATAATGCATAATTTCTTCATCATGATTCTCATTTTCTTCATCATGATGCTCATTTTCTTTATAATGATGCATATTTTCTTCATCATGATGTTCATTTTCTTCATCATACTGCTCATTTCCTTCATCATTATGCTCATTTTCTTCGTCATGATGCATATTTTCTTCATCATGATGATCAATTTCTTCATCATTTTGCACATTTTCTTCATCATAATGCTCATTTTCATCATCATGATGCATATTTTCTTCATCACGATGCCCATTTTGTTCATTATAATGCTCATTTTCTTCATCATGATTTCTTCATCATGATGCTAAATTTCTTCATCATGATGCTCATTTTCTTGATCTTGATGCATATTTTCTTCATCATGATGCATATTTTCTTCATCATGATGCATATTTTATTCATCATGATGCACATTTTCTTTATCATGATGCTCATTTTCTTAATCATGATGCTCATTTTCTACATCATGATGCATATTTTCGTCATCATGATGCATATTTTCTTCATCATGATGCATATTTTATTCATCATGATGCACATTTTCTTTATCATGATGCTCATTTTCTTAATCATGATGCTCATTACCCTCATCATGATGCTTATTTTCTTTAGCATGATGCTCATTTTCTACATCATGATGCATATTTTCGTCATCATGATGCATATTTTCTTCAACATGATGCTCATTTCCTTAATTATAATGCTCATTTTATTACTCATGATTTCTTCATCATGATGATCAATGTCTTCATCATGATGCACATTTTCTTCATCATGATACTCATTTTCTTAATCATGATGCTCATTTCCTTCATCATGATGCATATTTTCTTCATCATGATGCTCATTTTCTACATCATGATGCATATTTTCGTCATTATGATGCATATTTTCTTCATCATGATGCTCATTTTCTTCATCATGATGCTCATTTTCTTCTCCATGATTTCTTCATCATGATGCTCATTTTCTTCATCATGATGCATATTTTCTTCATCGTGATGCTCATTTCCTTCATCGTAATGCTTATTTCCTTCATCGTGTTGCTCATTTTCTTCATCGTGATACATATTTTCTTCATCAAGATAATCATTTTCTTTATCATGATGCTCAATTGTTTTCATCAATATGCTTATTTTCTTTATCATGATGCAAATTTTCTTCATCATGATGTATATTTTCTTCATCCAGATGCTCATTTTCTTAATCATGATGCTCATTTTTTTTATCAAGATGCTTATTTTCTTCATCAAGACGCATATTTTCTTCATCATGATTCATATTTTCATCATCATGATGCTCTTTTTTTCATCACGATGCTCATTTTCTTAATCATGATGCATATGTTCTTCAACATGATGCCCATTTTCGTATTCATGTTGCCCATTTTCATCTTCATGATGCATATTTTTTTCATAATGATGCATATTTTCTTCACCATGATTCTCATTTCCTTCATCATGATCCTAATTTCTATCATCATGATGCTCATTTTCTTCATCATAATGCATATTTTCTTCATCAAGATGCTCATTTTCTTATTTATGATGCATATTTTCTTCATCACGATTCTTATTTTCTTCATCATGATGCTCATTTCCTTCATCACGATGCTCATTTTATTCATTATGATGCATATTTTCTTCATCATTATGCAAAATTTCTTCATCATGATGCTCATTATCTTAATCATTATGCAAATTTTCTTCATCATAATGCTCACTTTCTTCATCAAGATGCTTTTTTTCTTCATCATGATGCTCATTTTCTTCATCATGATGCATATTTTCTTCATCATCATGATCATTTTCTTCATGATGAATCATATTTTCTTCATCATGATGCATATTTTCTTCATCATGATGCTCATTTTCTTCATCAAGATATATATTTTATTCATAATCATGATGCATATTTTCTTCATCAAGATGCATTTTTCATCATCATGATGCTCATTATCTTCATCATGAAGTATATTTTCTTCATTATGATGCTCATTATCTTATCATTATGCATATTTTCTTCATCATGATACTCAATTCTACATCATGATGCTCATTTTCTTCATAATTATGCGCATTTTTTCATCATAATGCTCATTTTCTTCATCACGATGCTCATTTTCTTCATCATGATGCATATTTTCTTCATCATGATGCTCATTTTCTTTATCATGATGCATATTTTCTTTATCATGATTCTCATTGTCTCTTCAATATGCTCATTTCCTTCATCACGATGCCCATTTTCTTCATTTTGATGCATATTTTCTTCATCATGATGCTCAATTTCTTCATCATGATGCTCATTTTCTTAATCATTATGCATATTTTCTTCATCATAACGCTAATTTTCTTCATCAAGATGCTTTTTTTCTTCATCATGATGCTCATTTTCTTTATCATGATGCATATTTTCTTAATCATCATGATCATTATCTTCATGATGAAGCATATTTTCTTCATCATGATGCATATTTTCTTCATCATGATATATATTTTCTTCATCATGAGCTTCATCATGATGCATATTTTCTTCAACATGATGCATATTTTCATCATCATGATGCTCATTTTCTTCGTCATGATACATATTTTCTTCATTATGATGCTCATTATCTTCATCATGATTCATATTTTCTTCATCATGATGCTAAATTTCTTCATCATGATGCTCATTTTCTTCATCATTATACATATTTTCTTCATCATGATGCATATTTTCTTATTCATGATGCATATTTTCTTCATCACAATGCTCGTTTTGTTCATCATAATGCTTATTTTCTTCATCATGATTTCTTCATCATGATGCTAAATTTCCTCATCATTATGCTCAGTTTCTTCATCTTGATGCATATTTTCTTCATCATGATACATATTTTATTCATCACGATGCACATTTTCTTCATCGTGATGCTCATTTTCTTAATCATGATGCTCATTTCCTTCATCATGATGAATATTATCTTAATCATGATGCTCATTTTCTACATCATGATGCATATTTTCGTCGTCATGATGTATATTTTTTTCATCATGATGCTCATTTCCTTCATCATAATGCTCATTTTCTTCTTCATGATTTCTTCATTATGATGCTCATTTTCTTCATCCGCATGATATTTTCTTCGTCATGATGCATATTTTCTTCATCATGATGCATATTTTCTTCATCATGATGCATATTTTCTTTATCATGATGCATATTTTCTTCATCATGATGCTCATTTTCTTCATCATGATGCTCATTTTCCTCATCATGATGCATATTTTCTTCATCGTGATGCTCATTTCCTTCATCGTGATGCTTATTTCCTTCATCGTGTTGCTCATTTCTTTCATCGTGATGCTCATTTTATTCATCAAGATGATCATTTTCTTTATCATGATGCTCATTTTTTTATCAAGATGCTTATTTTCTTTATCATGATGCTCATTTTTTTGATCAAGATGCATATTTTCTTCATCATGATCATTTTCTTCATGATGAAGCATTTTTTCTTCATCAAGATGCATATTTTCTTAATCGTGATTCATATTTTCATCATCATGATGCCCATTCTTTCATCATGATGCTTATTTTTTCATCACGGTGCTCATTTTCTTAATCATGATGCATATGTTCTTCAATATGATGCCCATTTTCATCTTCATGATGCATATTTTCTTCATCATGATGCATATTTTCTTCATCACGATGCTCATTTTCTTCATCATGATGCTCATTTTTTCATCATGATGCTCGTTTTCTCCATCATGATGCTTATTTTCTTCATCTTGATGCATATTTTATTCATCATGATGCTCATTTTACTCATCATGATGCTTATTTTCTTTATCATGATCCATATTTTCTTCATAATGATGCTCATTTTCTTTATCATTACACTCATTTTCTTTTTCATGATGCACATTTTCTTCATCAAGTTGCATATTTCAAGATGCTCATTTTCTTCATTATAGTGCTCATTTTTTTCATCATGATGCTTATTTTCTTTATCATTATGCATATTTTCTTCATCAGGAAACTCATTTTATTCATCATGATGCATATTTTCTTCATCATGATGCTTATTTTCTTCATCATGATGCATATTTTCTTCATAGTGATGAATATTTTCTTTATCTCGATGCACATTTTCTTCATCTTGATGCTCATTTTCTTCATCATGATGCTCATTTCCATCACCATGATGCTCATTTCCATCACCATGATGCTCATTTCCTTCATCATGACGTTCATTTCCTTCATCATGATGCTCATTTTCTTCATCATGATGCATATTTGCCTCATCATGATTCTCATTTTCTTCATCATGATGCATATTTTCTTCATCATAATTCCCATTTCCTTCATCATGATGTTAATTTCCATCATCATGATTCTCATTTTCTTCATCATATGCATATTTTCTTCATCATGATTCTCATTTTCTTCATCAAGATGCTCATTTTCTTCATCATGATGCATATTTTCTTCATCATGCTCATTTCCTTCATCACGATGTTCATTTTCTTCATCATGATGCATATTTTCTTCATCATGATTCTCAATTTCTTCATCATTATGCATATTTTCTTTATCATAATTCTCATTTTATTCATTATGATGAAGATTTTCTTCATCATGATGCATATTTTCTTCATCACGATGCTCATTTTGTTCATCATAATGCTCATTTTCTTCATCACGATTTCTTCATCATGATGCTCATTTTCTTCGTCTTGATACATATTTTCTTTATCATGAATCTCATTTTCTTCATCATGATCCATATTTTATTCATCATGATGCTCATTTACTTTATCATGACGCTCATTTTCTTTTTCATTATGAATATTTTCATCATCAAGATGCACATTTCAAGATGCCCATTTTTTTCATCATGATACTCATTTTCTTCATCATGATGCTTATGTTTTTTATCATGATACTCATTTTCTTCATCATGAAGATCATTTTATTCATCATAATGCATATTTTCTTCATCATGATGCTCATTTTCTTAATCATGATGCATATTTTCTTCATAGTGATGCATACTTTCTTTATCACAATGCACATTTTCTTCATCTTGATGCTCATTTCATTCACCATGACGCTCATTTCCTTCATCATGATGTTCATTTTCTTCATAATGATGCTCATTTTCATCATCATGAAGCATATTTTCTTCATCATGATTCTCATTTTCTTCATCATGATGCATATTTTCTTCATTATGATGCATATTTTCTTCACCATAATTCTCATTTCCTTCAACATGATGCTAATTTCCATCATCATGATGCTCATTTTCTTCATCATGATGCAAATTTTCTTCATCATGAAGCTCATTTTCATCATCATGATGCTCATTTTCTTCATTACGATGCATATTTTCTTCATCATGATGCTCAATTTCTTCATCATGATGCTCATTTTCTTAATCAATATGCATATTTTCTTCATCATAATGCTCATTTTCTTCATCAAGATGCTTTTTTTCTTCATCATGATGCTTATTTTCTTCCTCATGATGCATATTTTCTTTATCATCACGATCATTTTCTTCATGATGAAGCATATTTTCTTCATCATGATGCTCATTTTCTTCATCATGATATATATTTTCTTCATCATGAGCTTCATCATGATGCATATTTTCTTCATCATGATGCATACTTTCATCATTATGATGCTCATTTTCTTCATCATGATGCGTATTTTCTTCATCATGATGCTCATTATCATAATCATGATGCTCATTATCTTCATCATGATGCATATATTCTTCATCAAGATGCTCATTTCCTTCATTATGATGCCCATTTTCATCATCATGATTACTTCATCATGATGCTCAATTTCTTCATCATGATGTTCATTTTCTTAATTAGGATTCATATTTTCTTCATCATGATGCTCATTTTCTTCATCATGATGCTCATTTCCTTCATCGTGATGCATATTTTTTTCATAGTGATGCATATTTTCTTTATCACGATGCACATTTTCTTCATCTTGATGCTCATTTTCTTCATCATGATGATCGTTTCCATCACTATGATGCTCATTTCCTTCATCATGAGCTCAGTTTCTTCATCATGATGCTCATTTTCTTTATCATAATGCATATTTTCTTAATCATCATGATCATTTTCTTCATGATGAAGCATATTTTCTTCATCATGATGCATATTTTCTTCATCATGATATATATTTTCTTCATCATGAGCTTCATCATGATGCATATTTTCTTCAACATGATGCATATTTTCATCATCATGATGCTCGTTTTCTTCATCATGATACATATTTTCTTCATTATTATGCTCGTTATCTTCATCATGATTCTTATTTTCTTCATCATGATGCTAAATTTCTTCATCATGATGCTCATTTTCTTCATCATTATACATATTTTCCTCATCATAATGCTCATTTTCTTCTTCATGATGCATATTTTCTTATTCATGATGCATATTTTCTTCATCACTATGCTCGTTTTGTTCATCATACTGCTCATTTTCTTCATCATGATTTCTTCATCATGATGCTAAATTTCCTCATCATTATGCTCAGTTTCTTCATCTTGATGCATATTTTCTTCATCATGATGCATATTTTATTCATCATGATGCACATTTTCTTCATCATGATGCTCATTTTCTTAATCATGATGCTCATTTCCTTCATCATGATGCACATTTTCTTCATCATGATACTCATTTTCTACATCATGATGCAAATTTTCGTCGTCATGATGTATATTTTTTTCATCATGATGCTCCTTTCCTTCATCATGATGCTCATTTTCTTCTTCATGATTTCTTCATCATGATGCTCATTTTCTTCATCAGGATGCATATTTTCTTCTTCATGATGCTCATTTTCTTTATCATGATGCATATTTCTTCATCATGATGCTCATTTTCTTCATCATGACGCTCATTTTCTTCATCATGATGCATATTTTCTTCATCGTGATGCTCATTTCCTTCATCGTGATGCTTATTTCCTTCATCGTGTTGCTCATTTCTTTCATCGTGATGCTCTTTTTCTTCATCAAGATGATCATTTTTTTCATCAAGATGCTTATTTTCTTTATCATGATGCTAATTTTTTTCATCAAGATGCTTATTTTCTTCATCAAGATGCTTATTTTCTTCATCAAGATGCATATTTTCTTCATCATGATTCATATTTTCATCATCATGATGCTCATTCTTTCATTATGATGCTCATTTTTTCATCACGATGCTCATTTTCTTCATCATGACGCTCATTTTCTTCATCATGATGCATATTTTCTTCATCGTGATGCTCATTTCCTTCATCGTGATCCTTATTTACTTCATCGTGTTGCTCATTTATTTCATCGTGATGCTTATTTTCTTCATCAAGATGATCATTTTCTTTATCATGATGCTCATTTTTTCATCAAGATGCTTATTTTCTTTATCATGATGCTCATTTTTTTCATCTAGATGCTTATTTTCTTCATCAAGATGCATATTTTCTTCATCATGATTCATATTTTCATCATCACGATGCTCATTCTTTCATCACGATGCTCATTTTTTCATCACGATGCTCATTTTCTTAATCATGATGCATATGTTCTTCAATATGATGCCCATTTTCGTCTTCATAATGCATATTTTCTTCATCATGATGCATATTTTCTTCATCACGATGCTCATTTTCTTCATCATGATGCTAATTTTTTCATCATGATGCTCGTTTTCTTCATCATGATGCTCAATTTCTTCATCATGATGCTTATTTTCTTCATCTTGATGCATATTTTATTCATCATGATGCTCATTTTACTCATCATGAAGCTTATTTTCTTTATCATGATCCATATTTTCTTCATAATGATGCTCATTTTCGTTATCATTACGCTCATTTTCTTTTTCATGATGCACTTTTTCTTCATCAGGTTGCATATTTATAGATTCTCATTTTCTTCATTATAGTGCTCATTTTTTTCATCATGATGTTTGTTTTCTTTATCATGATGCATATTTTCTTCATCAGGAAGCTCATTTTATTCATCATGATGCATATTTTCTTCATCATGATGCTTATTTTCTTCATCATGATGCATATTTTCTTCATAGTGATGGATATTTTCTTTATCACGATGCACATTTTCATCATCTTGATGTTCATTTTCTTCATCATGATGCTCATTTCCATCACCATGATGCTCATTTCCTTCATCATGATGTTCATTTCCTTCATCATGATGCTCATTTTCTTCATCACGATGCATATTTTCCTCATCATGATTCTCATTTTCTTCATCATGATGCATATTTTCTTCGTTATAATTCCCATATCCTTCATCATAATGCTAATTTCCTTCATCACGATGCTCATTTTCTTCATCATGATGCATATTTTCTTCATCATGATTCTCAATTTCTTCATCATTATGCAATATTTTCTTTATCATAATTCTCATTTTATTCATTATGATGAAGATTTTCTTCGTCATGATGCATATTTTCTTCATCACGATGCTCATTTTGTTCATCGTAATGCATATTTTCTTCATCATGATTTCTTCATCATGATGCTAAATTTCTTCATCATGATGCTCATTTTCTTCGTCTTGATACATATTTTCTTTATCATGCATCTCATTTACTTTATCATGACGCTCATTTTATTTTTCTTGATGCATATTTTCATCATCAGGATGCTTATTTCAAGATGCTCATTTTTTTCATCATGATGCTCATTTTCTTCATCATGATGCTTATTTTTTTTATCATGATACTCATTTTCTTCATCATGAAGCTCATTTTATTCATCATAAGGCATATTTTCTTCATCATGATGCTCATTTTCTTCAACATGATGCATATTTTCTTCATAGTTATGCATACTTTCTTTATCACAATGCACATTTTCTTCATCTTGATGCTCATTTTCTTCATCATGATGCTCATTTTCATAATCATGAAGCATATTTTCTTCATCATGATTCTCATTTTCTTCATCATGATTCTCATTTTCTTAATCATGATGCATATTTTCTTCACCATGATTCTCATTTCCTTCAACATGATGCTAATTTCCATCATCATGATGCTCATTTTCTTCATCATGATGCATATTTTCTTCATCACGAAACTCATTTTCTTCATCATGATGCTCATTTTCTTCATTACGATGCATATTTTCTTCATCATGATGCTCGATTTCTTCATCATGATGCTCATTTTCATAATCAATATGCATATTTTCTTCATCATAATGCTCATTTTCTTCATCGTGATGCTCATTTTCTTCACATTTTCTTCATCAGGATTCATATTTCAAGATGCTCATTTTTTTCATTATGGTGCTCATTTTTTCTTCATCAAGATGCTTATTTTCTTTATCATGATGCATATTTTCTTCATCAGGAATCTCATTTTACTCATCATGATGCATATTTTCTTCATCATGATGCTTATTTTCTTCATCATGATGCATATTTTTTTCATAGTGATGCATATTTTATTTATCAAGATGCACATTTTCTTCATCTTGATGCTCATTTTCTTCATCATGATGCGCATTTCCTTCATCATGATGTTCATTTCCTTCATCATGATGCTCATTTTCTTCATCATGATGCATATTTTCTTCATCATGATTCTCATTTTCTTCAACATGATGCATATTTTCTTCATCATGATGCATATTTTCTTCATCATAATTCTCATTTTCTTCAACATGATGCTAATTTCCATCATCATGATGCTCATTTTATTCATCATAATGCATAATTTCTTCATCATGATTCTCATTTTCTTCATCATGATGCTCATTTTCTTTATAATGATGCATATTTTCTTCATCATGATGTTCATTTTCTTCATCATACTGCTCATTTCCTTCATCATTATGCTCATTTTCTTCGTCATGATGCATATTTTCTTCATCATGATGATCAATTTCTTCATCATTTTGCACATTTTCTTCATCATAATGCTCATTTTCATCTTCATGATGCATATTTTCTTCATCACGATGCCCATTTTGTTCATTATAATGCTCATTTTCTTCATCATGATTTCTTCATCATGATGCTAAATTTCTTCATCATGATGCTCATTTTCTTGATCTTGATGCATATTTTCTTCATCATGATGCATATTTTCTTCATCATGATGCATATTTTATTCATCATGATGCACATTTTCTTTATCATGATGCTCATTTTCTTAATCATGATGCTCATTTTCTACATCATGATGCATATTTTCGTCATCATGATGCATATTTTCTTCATCATGATGCATATTTTATTCATCATGATGCACATTTTCTTTATCATGATGCTCATTTTCTTAATCATGATGCTCATTACCCTCATCATGATGCTTATTTTCTTTAGCATGATGCTCATTTTCTACATCATGATGCATATTTTCGTCATCATGATGCATATTTTCTTCAACATGATGCTCATTTCCTTAATTATAATGCTCATTTTATTACTCATGATTTCTTCATCATGATGATCAATGTCTTCATCAGGATGCATATTTTCTTCATCATGACGCTCATTTTCTTTAACATGATGCACATTTTCTTCATTGTGATGCTCATTTCCTTCATCGTGATGCTTATTTCCTTCATCGTGATGCTCATTTCCTTCATCGTGATGCTTATTTTCTTGATCAAGATGATCATTTTCTTTATCATGATGCAAATTTTCTTCATCATGATGTATATTTTCTTCATCCAGATGCTTATTTTCTTCATCATGATGCTCATTTTTTTCATCAAGATGCTTATTTTCTTCATCAAGAAGCATATTTTCTTCATCATGATTCATATTTTTTTCATCATGATGCTCATTCCTTCATCATAATGCCTATTTTCTTCATCACGATGCTCATTTTCTTAATCATGAAGCATATGTTCGTCAACATGATGCTCATTTTCTTCTTCATGATGCATATTTTCTTCATCATGATGCATATTTTCTTCATCATGATGCACATTTTCTTTATCATGATGCTCATTTTCTTAATCATGATGCTCATTACCTTCATCATGATGCTTATTTTCTTTAGCATGATGCTCATTTTCTACATCATGATGCATATTTTCGTCATCATGATGCATATTTTCTTCAACATGATGCTCATTTCCTTAATTATAATGCTCATTTTATTCCTCATGATTTCTTCATCATGATGATCAATGTCTTCATCAGGATGCATATTTTCTTCATCATGACGCTCATTTTCTTTAACATGATGCACATTTTCTTCATTGTGATGCTCATTTCCTTCATCGTGATGCTTATTTCCTTCATCGTGATGCTCATTTCCTTCATCGTGATGCTTATTTTCTTGATCAAGATGATCATTTTCTTTATCATGATGCAAATTTTCTTCATCATGATGTATATTTTCTTCATCCAGATGCTTATTTTCTTCATCATGATGCTCATTTTTTTCATCAAGATGCTTATTTTCTTCATCAAGAAGCATATTTTCTTCATCATGATTCATATTTTTTTCATCATGATGCTCATTCCTTCATCATAATGCCTATTTTCTTCATCACGATGCTCATTTTCTTAATCATAAAGCATATGTTCGTCAACATGATGCTCATTTTCTTCTTCATGATGCATATTTTCTTCATCATGATGCATATTTTCTTCATCATGATGCACATTTTCTTTATCATGATGCTCATTTTCTTAATCATGATGCTCATTACCTTCATCATGATGCTTATTTTCTTTAGCATGATGCTCATTTTCTACATCATGATGCATATTTTCGTCATCATGATGCATATTTTCTTCAACATGATGCTCATTTCCTTAATTATAATGCTCATTTTATTCCTCATGATTTCTTCATCATGATGATCAATGTCTTCATCAGGATGCATATTTTCTTCATCATGACGCTCATTTTCTTTAACATGATGCACATTTTCTTCATTGTGATGCTCATTTCCTTCATCGTGATGCTTATTTTCTTCATCGTGATGCTCATTTCCTTCATCGTGATGCTTATTTTCTTCATCAAGATGATCATTTTCTTTATCATGATGCAAATTTTCTTCGTCATGATGTATATTTTCTTCATCCAGATGCTTATTTTCTTCATCATGATGCTCATTTTTTTCATCAGGATGCTTATTTTCTTCATCAAGAAGCATATTTTCTTCATCATGATTCATATTTTCTTCATCATGATGCTCATTCCTTCATCATAATGCTTATTTTCTTCATCACGATGCTCATTTTCTTAATCATGAAGCATATGTTCATCAACATGATGCTCATTTTCTTCTTCATGATGCATATTTTCTTCATCATGATGCATATTTTCTTCATCACGATGCTCATTTTCTTCATAATAATGCTCATTTTTTAATGATGATCCTCATTTTCTTGATCATGATTTCTTCATCATGATGCTCAATTTATTCATCATGATGCATATTTTCGTCATCATGATGCATATTTTCTTCAACATGGTGCTCATTTCCTTAATTATAATGCTCATTTTATTCCTCATGATTTCTTCATCATGATGATCAATGTCTTCATCAGGATGCATATTTTCTTCATCATGACGCTCATTTTCTTTAACATGATGCACATTTTCTTCATTGTGATGCTCATTTCCTTCATCGTGATGCTTATTTCCTTCATCGTGATGCTCATTTCCTTCATCGTGATGCTTATTTTCTTCATCAAGATGATCATTTTCTTTATCATGATGCAAATTTTCTTCATCATGATGTATATTTTCTTCATCCAGATGCTTATTTTCTTCATCATGATGCTCATTTTTTTCATCAAGATGCTTATTTTCTTCATCAAGAAGCATATTTTCTTCATCATGATTCATATTTTCTTCATCATGATGCTCATTCCTTCATCATAATGCTTATTTTCTTCATCACGATGCTCATTTTCTTAATCATGAAGCATATGTTCATCAACATGATGCTCATTTTCTTCATCATGATGCATATTTTCTTCATCATGATGCATATTTTCTTCATCACGATGCTCATTTTCTTCATAATAATGCTCATTTTTTAATGATGATCCTCATTTTCTTGATCATGATTTCTTCATCATGATGCTCAATTTATTCATCATGATGCATATTTTCGTCATCATGATGCATATTTTCTTCAACATGGTGCTCATTTCCTTAATTATAATGCTCATTTTATTCCTCATGATTTCTTCATCATGATGATCAATGTCTTCATCAGGATGCATATTTTATTCATCATGACGCTCATTTTCTTTAACATGATGCACATTTTCTTCATTGTGATGCTCATTTCCTTCATCGTGATGCTTATTTCCTTCATCGTGATGCTCATTTCCTTCATCGTGATTCTTATTTTCTTCATCAAGATGATCATTTTCTTTATCACGATGCAAATTTTCTTCATCATGATGTATATTTTCTTCATCCAGATGCTTATTTTCTTCATCATGATGCTCATTTTTTTAATCAAGATGCTTATTTTCTTCATCAAGAAGCATATTTTCTTCATCATGATTCATATTTTCTTCGTCATGATGCTCATTCCTTCATCATAATGCTTATTTTCTTCATCACGATGCTCATTTTCTTAATCATGATGCATATGTTCATCAACATGATGCTCATTTTCTTCTTCTTGATGCATATTTTCTTCATCATGATTCATATTTTCTTCATCACGATGCTCATTTTCTTCATCATGATGCTCATTTTTTAATGATGATGCTCATTTTCTTGATCATGATTACTTCATCATGATGCTCAATTTCTTCATCATGATGCTCATTTTCTTCATCTTGATGCATATTTTATTCATCATGATGCTCATTTTCTTCATCATGATGCTTATTTTTTTTATCATGATCCATATTTTCTTCATCATGATGCTCATTTTCTTTATCATGACGCTCATTTTCTTTTTCATGATGCACATTTTCTTCATCAGGATTCATATTTCAAGATGCTCATTTTTTTCATTATGGTGCTCATTTTTTCTTCATCAAGATGCTTATTTTCTTTATCATGATTCATATTTTCTTCATCAGGTATTTTCTTCATCAGGAATCTCATTTTACTCACATGATGCATATTTTCTTCATCATTTTACATATTTTCTTCATCATAATACTCATTTTCTTCATCATGATGCATATTTTCTTAATCACGATGCTCATTTTGTTCAACATAATGCTCATTTTCTTCATCATGATTTCTTCAGCATGATGCCAAATTTCTTCATCATGATACTCATTTTCTTCATCTTGATGGTTATTTTCTTCATATTGAAGCTTATTTTCTTCATCATTATGCATATTTTATTCATCATGATTCTCATTTTCTTAATCACGATGCATATTTTCTTCTTTATGATGCATATTTTCTTCAACATGACACTCATTTTATTCGTCATGATGCATATTTTCATCATCATGATGCATATTTTCTTAATCAACATGCTCATTTTCTTCATCATGGAGCTCATTATCTTCATCATGATGCTCAATTTCTACATAATGATGCTCATTTTATTAATCTTGATGCATATTTTCCTCATCAAGATTCTCATTTTATTCATCATGATGCACATTTTCTTCATCATGATGCTCATTTTCTTAATCATGATGCTCATTTCCTTTATCATGATGCATATTTTCTTTATCATGATGCTCATTTTCTACATTTTGATGCATATTTTCGTCATCATGATGCATATTTTCTTTATCATGATGCTCATTTCCTTCATCATGATGCTCATTTTCTTCATCGTGATTTCTTCATCATGATGCTCAATTTCTTCATCATGATGCTCATTTTCTTCAGCAGGATGCAATTTTCTTCATCATGATGCTCATTTTCTTCATCATGACGCTCATTTTCTTCATCATGATGCATATTTTCTTCATCGTGATGCTCATTTCCTTAATCGTGATGCTTATTTTCTTCATCGCGATGCTCAATTTCTTCATCGTGATGCTTATTTTCTTCATCATGATGCTCATTTTTAATCATGATGCTCATTTTTTCATCATGATTTCTTCATCATTATGCTCAATTTCTTCATCATGATGCTCATTTTCTTCATCTTGATGCATATTTTATTCATCATGATGCTCATTTTCTTCATCATGATGCTCATTTTCTTTATCATGACGCTCATTTTCTTTATCAGGATTCATATTCAAGATGCTCATTTCTTCATTATGGTGCTCATTTTTCTTCATCAAGATACTTATTTTCTTTATCATGATGCATATTTTCTTCATCAGGAAGCTCATTTTATTCATCATGATGCATATTTTCTTCATCATGACGCTCATTTTCTTCATCATGATGCATATTTTCTTCATAGTGATGCATATTTTATTTAATACGATGCACATTTTCTTCATATTGATGCTCATTTTCTTCATCATGATGCTCATTTCCTTCACCATGATGCTCATTTCCTTCATCATGATGTTCATTTCCTTCATCATGATGCTCATTTTCTTCATCATGATGCAAATTTTCTTCATCATGATTCTCATTTTCTCCAACATGATGCATATTTTCTTCATCATAATTCTCATTTTCTTCATCATGATGCTAATTTCCATCATCATGATGCTCATTTTCTTTATCATAATTCATAATTTCTTCATCATGATTCTCATTTTCTTCATCATGATGCTCATTTTCTTCATCATGATGCATATTTTCTTCATCATGATGTTAATTTTCTTCATCATAATGCTCATTTCCTTCATCATTATGCTCATTTTCTTTGTCATGATGCATATTTTCTTCATCATGATGATCAATTTTTTCATCATTTTGCATATTTTCTTCATCATAATACTCATTTTCTTCATCATGATGCATATTTTCTTCATCACGATGCTCATTTTGTTCATCATAATGTTCATTTTCTTCATCATGATTTCTTAATCATGATGCTAAATTTCTTCATCATGATGCTCATTTTCTTCATCTTGATGGTTATTTTCTTCATCATGAAGCTCATTTTCTTCATCATTATGCATATTTTATTCATCACGATGCTCATTTTCTTCATCATGATGCATATTTTTTTCTTCATGATGCATATTTTCTTCATCATGATCCTCATTTTCTTCAACATGACGCTCATTTTATTCGTCATGATGCATATTTTCTACATTATTATGCATATTTTATTCATCATGATTCTCATTTTCTTCATCACGATGCATATTTTCTTCTTCATGATGCATATATTCTTCATCACGATGCATATTTTCTTCATCATGATCCTCATTTTCTTTATCATGACGCTCATTTTCTTTTTCAGGATTCATATTTCAAGATGCTCATTTTCTTCATTATGGTGTTCATTTTTTCTTCATCAAGTTGCTTATTTTCTTTATCATGATGCATATTTTCTACATCAGGAAGCTCATTTTATTCATCATGATGTATATTTTCTTCATCATGATGCATATTTTCTTTATAGTGATGCATATTTTATTTGTCACGATGCACATTTTCTTCTCCCTTATGCTCATTTTCTTCATCATGATGCTCATTTCCTTCAACATGATGCTCATTTCCTTCATCATGATGTTCATTTCCTTCATCATGATGCTCATTTTCTTTATCATGATACATTCTTTCTTCATCATGATTCTCATTTTCTTCATCATGATTCTCATTTTCTTCATCATGATACATAATTTTTTCATCATGATTCTCATTTTCTTCATCACGATTTCTTCATCATGATACTAAATTTCTTCATCATGATGCTCATTTTCTTCATCTTGATGCTTATTTCTTCATCATGAACCTCATTTTCTTCATCATGATGCTCATTTTCTTAATCAGATGCTTATTATATTCATCATAATGCTCATTTTCTTCATCATGATTTCTTCATCATGATGCTAATTTCTTCATCGTGATGCTCATTTTCTTCATCTTGATGCATATTTTCTTCGTCATGAAGCTCATTTTCTTCATCATGATGCATATTTTATTCATCATGATTCACATTTTCTTCATCATGATGCTCATTTTCTTAATCGTGATGCTCATTTCATTCATCATGATGCATATTTTCTTAATCATGATGCATATGTTCATTAACATGATGCTCATTTTCTTTTTCATGATGCATATTTTCTTCATCATGATGCATATTTTCTTCATCTCGATGCTCATTTTCTTCATCGTGATGCTTATTTTTTAATCATGATGCTCATTTTTTCATCATGATTTCTTCATCATGATGCTCAACTTCTTCCTCATGATGCTCATTTTCTTCATCTTGACGCATATTTTATTCATCATGATGCTCATTTTCTTCATTTTGTTGCTTATTTTCTTTATCATGATCCATATTTTCTTCATCATGATGCTCATTTTCTTTATCATGAGCTCATTTTCTTTATTTGGATTCATATTTCAAGATGCTCATTTTCTTCATTATGGTGCTCATTTTTTCTTCATCAAGATGTTTATTTTCTTTATCATGATGCATATTTTCTTCATCAGGAAGCTCACTTTATTCATCATGATGCATATTTTCTTCATCAGATGCTCATTTTGTTCATCATAATGCTTATTTTCTTCATCATGATTTCTTCATCATGATGCTCATTTTCTTCATATTGATGCATATTTTCTTCGTCATGAAGCTCATTTTCTTCATCATGATGCATATTTTATTCATCACGATGCACATTTTCTTCATCATGATGCTCATTTTCTTAATCGTGATGCTCATTTCATTCATCATGATGCATATTTTCTTTAACATGATGCTCATTTTCTACATCATGATGCATATTATCGTCATCATGATGCATATTTTCTTCATCATGATGCTCATTTCCTTCATCATGATGCTCATTTTCTTCATAACGATTTCTTCATCATGATGCTCAATTTCTTCATCATGATGCTCATTTTTTACATTAGAATGCATATTTTTTTTTTATCATGATGCTCATTTTCTTCATCATGACGCTCATTTTCTTCATCATGATGCATATTTTCTTCATTGCGTGCTCATTTCCTTCATCGTGATGCTTTTTTCCTTCATCGTGATGCTCATTTCCTTCATCGTGATGCTTATTATCTTCATCAAGATTATCATTTTCTTTATCTTGATGCTCATTTTTTTCATAAAGTTGCTTATTTTCTTTATCATGATGCAAATTTTCTTCATCGTGATGTGTATTTTTTTCATCCAGATGATTATTTTCTTCATCATGATGCTCATTTTTTCATTAAGATGCTTATTTTCTTCATCAAGATGCATAATTTCTTCATCATGATTCATATTTTCATTATCATGATGCTCATTTCTTCATCATGATGCTCATTTTCTTCATCACGGTGCTCATTTTCTTAATCATGATGCATATGTTCATCAACATGATGCTCATTTTCTTCTTCATGATGCATATTTTCTTCATCATGATGCATATTTTCTTCAACACGACGCTCATTTTCTTCATAATAATGCTCATTTTATAATGATGATCCTCATTTTCTTGATCATGATTTCTTCATCATGATGCTCAATTTATTCATCATGATGCTCATTTCCTTTATCATGATGCTCATTTACTTCATCGTAATGCTCATTTTCTTCATCATTATGCATATTTTCTTTATCAAGATGCTCATTTTTTAATCATGATGCTCAATTTCTTCATCATGATGCTCATTTTCTTAATCATTATGCATATTTTATTCATCATAATACTCATTTTCATCATCAAGATGCTTTTTTTCTTCATCATGATGCTCATTTTCTTCATCATGAAGCATATTTTCTTAATCATCATGATCATTTTCTTCATGATGAAGCATATTTTCTTCATCATGATGCATATTTTCTTCATCATGATGTTCATTTTCTTCGTCATAATATATATTTTCTTCAACAAAAGCTTCATCATGATGCATATTTTCTTCAACATGATGCATATTTTCATCATCATGACGCTCATTTTCTTCATCATGATGCATATTTTCTTCATCATGATGCTAAATTTCTTCATCATGATGCTTATTTTCTTCATCTTTATGCATATTTTCTTCATCATAATGCTCATTTTCATCATCATGATGCATATTTTCTTCATCACGATGCCCATTTTGTTCATCATAATGCTCATTATCTTCATCATGATTTCTTCATCATGATGCTAAATTTCTTCATCATGATGCTCATTTTCTTGATCTTGATGCATATTTTCTTCATCATGATGCATATTTTATTCATCATGATGCACATTTTCTTTATCATGATGCTGATTTTCTTAATCATGATGCTCATTACCTTCATCATGATGCTTATTTTCTTTAGCATGATGCTCATTTTTTACATCATGATGCATATTTTTGTCATCATGATGCATATTTTCTTCAACATGATGCTCATTTTATTCCTCATGATTTCTTCATCATGATGATCAATGTCTTCATCAGGATGCATATTTTCTTTATCGTGACGCTCATTTTCTTTAACATGATGCACATTTTCTTCATTGTGATGCTCATTTCCTTCATCGTGATGCTTATTTCCTTCATCGTGATGCTCATTTCCTTCATCGTGATGCTTATTTTCTTCATCAAGATGATCATTTTCTTTATCATGATGCAAATTTTCTTCATCATGATGTATATTTTCTTCATCCAGATGCTTATTTTCTTCATCATGATGCTCATTTTTTTCATCAAGATGCTTATTTTCTTCATCAAGAAGCATATTTTCTTCATCATGATTCATATTTTCTTCATCATGATGCTCATTCCTTCATCATAATGCTTATTTTCTTCATCACGATGCTCATTTACTTAATCATGATGCATATGTTCATCAACATGATGCTCATTTTCTTCTTCTTGATGCATATTTTTTTCATCATGATTCATATTTTCTTCATCACGATGCTCATTTTCTTCATCATGATGCTCATTTTTTAATGATGATGCTCATTTTCTTGATCATGATTAATTCATCATGATGCTCAATTTCTTCATCATGATGCTCATTTTCTTCATCTTGATGCATATTTTATTCATCATGATGCTCATTTTCTTCATCATGATGCTTATTTTTTTATCATGATCCATATTTTCTTCATCATGATGCTCATTTTCTTTATCATGACGCTCATTTTCTTTTTCATGATGCACATTTTCTTCATCAGGATTCATATTTCAAGATGCTCATTTTTTTCATTATGGTGCTCATTTTTTCTTCATCAAGATGCTTATTTTCTTTATCATGATGCATATTTTCTTCATCAGGAATCTCATTTTACTCATCATGATGCATATTTTCTTCATCATGTTGCTTATTTTCTTCATCATGATGCATTTTTTTTCATAGTGATGCATATTTTATTTATCAAGATGCACATTTTCTTCATCTTGATGCTCATTTTCTTCATCATGATACCTATTTCCTTCATCATGATGTTCATTTCCTTCATCATGATGCTCATTTTCTTCATCATGATGCATATTTTCTTCATCATGATTCTCATTTTCTTCAACATAATGCATATTTTCTTCATCATGATGCATATTTTCTTCATCATAATTCTCATTTTCTTCAACATGATGCTAATTTCAATCATCATGATGCTCATTTTATTCATCATAATGCATAATTTCTTCATCATGATTATCATTTTCTTCATCATGATGCTCATTTTCTTCATAATGATGCATATTTTCTTCATCATGATGTTCATTTTCTTCATCATAATGCTCATTTCCTTCATCATTATGCTCATTTTCTTTGTCATGATGCATATTTTCTTCATCATGATGATCAATTTCTTCGTCATTTTGCATATTTTCTTCATCATAATACTCATTTTCTTCATCATGATGCATATTTTCTTCATCACGATGCTCATTTTGTTCAACATAATGCTCATTTTCTTCATCATGATTTCTTCAGCATGATGCTAAATTTCTTCATCATGATACTCATTTTCTTCATCTTGATGGTTATTTTCTTCATATTGAAGCTCATTTTCTTCATCATTATGCATATTTTATTCATCATGATTCTCATTTTCTCAATCACGATGCATATTTTCTTCTTTATGATGCATATTTTCATCATCATGATGCATATTTTCTTAATCAACATGCTCATTTTCTTCATCATGGAGCTCATTATCTTCATCATGATGCTCAATTTCTACATAATGATGCTCATTTTATTAATCATGATGCATATTTTCCTCATCAAGATTCTCATTTTATTCATCATGATGCACATTTTCTTCATCATGATGCTCATTTTCTTAATCATGATGCTCATTTCCTTTATCATGATGCATATTTTCTTTATCATGATGCTCATTTTCTACATTTTGATGCATATTTTCGTCATCATGATGCATATTTTCTTTATCATGATGCTCATTTCCTTCATCATGATGCTCATTTTCTTCATCGTGATTTCTTCATCATGATGCTCAATTTCTTCATCATGATGCTCATTTTCTTCAGCAGGATGCAATTTTCTTCATCATGACGCTCATTTTCTTCATCATGACGCTCATTTTCTTCATCATGATGTATATTTTCTTCATCGTGATGCTCATTTCCTTCATCGTGATGCTTATTTTCTTCATCGTGATGCTCAATTTCTTCATCGTGATGCTTATTTTCTTCATCATGATGCTCATTTTCTTTATCTTGATGCATATTTTATTCATCATGATGCTCATTTTCTTCATCATGATGCTTATTTTTTTATCATGATCCATATTTTCTTCATCATGATGCTCATTTTCTTTATCATGACGCTCATTTTCTTTTTCATGATGCACATTTTCTACATCAGGATTCATATTTCAAGATGCTCATTTTTTTCATTATGGTGCTCATTTTTTCTTCATCAAGATGCTTATTTTCTTTATCATGATGCATATTTTCTTCATCAGGAATCTCATTTTACTCATCATGATGCATATTTTCTTCATCATGTTGCTTATTTTCTTCATCATGATGCATATTTTTTCATAGTGATGCATATTTTATTTATCAAGATGCACATTTTCTTCATCTTGATGCTCATTTTCTTTATCATGATACCCATTTCCTTCATCATGATGTTCATTTCCTTCATCATGATGCTCATTTTCTTCATCATGATGCATATTTTCTTCATCATGATTCTCATTTTCTTCAACATAATGCATATTTTCTTCATCATGATGCATATTTTCTTCATCATAATTCTCATTTTCTTCAACATGATGCTAATTTCCATCATCATGATGCTCATTTTATTCATCATAATGCATAATTTCTTCATCATGATTCTCATTTTCTTCATCATGATGCTCATTTTCTTCATAATGATGCATATTTTCTTTATCATGATGTTCATTTTCTTCATCATAATGCTCATTTCCTTCATCATTATGCTCATTTTCTTTGTCATGATGCATATTTTCTTCATCATGATGATCAATTTCTTCGTCATTTTGCATATTTTCTTCATCATAATACTCATTTTCTTCATCATGATGCATATTTTCTTCATCACGATGCTCATTTTGTTCAACATAATGCTCATTTTCTTCATCATGATTTCTTCAGCATGATGCTAAATTTCTTCATCATGATACTCATTTTCTTCATCTTGATGGTTATTTTCTTCATATTGAAGCTCATTTTCTTCATCATTATGCATATTTTATTCATCATGATTCTCATTTTCTCAATCACGATGCATGTTTTCTTCTTTATGATGCATATTTTCATCATCATGATGCATATTTTCTTAATCAACATGCTCATTTTCTTCATCATGGAGCTCATTATCTTCATCATGATGCTCAATTTCTACATAATGATGCTCATTTTATTAATCATGATGCATATTTTCCTCATCAAGATTCTCATTTTATTCATCATGATGCACATTTTCTTCATCATGATGCTCATTTTCTTAATCATGATGCTCATTTCCTTTATCATGATGCATATTTTCTTTATCATGATGCTCATTTTCTACATTTTGATGCATATTTTCGTCATCATGATGCATATTTTCTTTATCATGATGCTCATTTCCTTCATCATGATGCTCATTTTCTTCATCGTGATTTCTTCATCATGATGCTCAATTTCTTCATCATGATGCTCATTTTCTTCAGCAGGATGCAATTTTCTTCATCATGATGCTCATTTTCTTCATCATGACGCTCATTTTCTTCATCATGATGCATATTTTCTTCATCGTGATGCTCATTTCCTTCATCGTGATGCTTATTTTCTTCATCGTGATGCTCAATTTCTTCATCGTGATGCTTATTTTCTTCATCATGATGCTCATTTTTTAATCACGATGCTCATTTTTTCATCATGATTTCTTCATCATTATGCTCAATTTCTTCATCATGATGCTCATTTTCTTTATCTTGATGCATATTTTATTCATCATGATGCTCATTTTCTTCATCATGATGCTCATTTTCTTTATCATGACGCTCATTTTCTTTATCAGGATTCATATTCAAGATGCTCATTTTCTTCATTATGGTGCTCATTTTTCTTCATCAAGATACTTATTTTCTTTATCATGATGCATATTTTCTTCATCAGGAAGCTCATTTTATTCATCATGATGCATATTTTCTTCATCATGATGCTCATTTTCTTCATCATGATGCATATTTTCTTCATAGTGATGCATATTTTATTTATTACGATACATATTTTCTTCACCTTGACGCTCATTTTCTTCATCATGATGCTCATTTCCTTCACCATGATGCTCATTTCCTTCATCATGATGTTCATTTTCTTCATCATGATGCTCATTTTCTTCATCATGATGCAAATTTTCTACATCATGATTCTCATTTTCTCCAACATGATGCATATTTTCTTCATCATAATTCTCATTTTCTTCATCATGATGCTAATTTCCATCATCATGATGCTCATTTTCTTTATCATAATGCACAATTTCTTCATCATGATTCTCATTTTCTTCATCATGATGCTCATTTTCTTCATCATGATGCATATTTTCTTCATCATGATGTTCATTTTCTTCATCATAATGCTCATTCCCTTCATCATTATGCTCATTTTCTTTGTCTTGATGCATATTTTCTTCATCATGATGATCAATTTTTTCATCATTTTGCAAATTTTTTTCATCATAATACTCATTTTCTTCATCATGATGCATATTTTCTTCATCACGATGCTCATTTTGTTCATCATAATGTTCATTTTCTTCATCATGATTTCTTAATCATGATGCTAAATTTCTTCATCATGATGCTCATTTTCTTCATCTTGATGGTTATTTTCTTCATCATGAAGCTCATTTTCTTCATCATTATGCATATTTTATTCATCACGATGCTCATTTTCTTCATCACGATGCATATTTATTTCTTCGTGATGCATATTTTCTTCATCATGATCCTCATTTTCTTCAACATGACGCTCATTTTATTCGTCATGATGCATATTTTCTACATTATTTTGCATATTTTATTCATCATGATTCTCATTTTCTTCATCACGATGCATATTTTCTTCTTCATGATGCATATATTCTTCATCACGATGCATATTTTCTTCATCATGATCCTCATTTTCTTTATCATGACGCTCATTTTCTTTCTCAGGATTCATATTTCAAGATGCTCATTTTCTTCATTATGGTGTTCATTTTTTCTTCATCAAGATGCTTATTTTCTTTATCATGATGCATATTTTCTTCATCAGGAAGCTCATTTTATTCATCATGATGTATCTTTTCTTCATCATGATGCATATTTTCTTCATAGTGATGCATATTTTATTTATCACGATGCACATTTTCTTCTCCCTTATGCTCATTTTCTTCATCATGATGCTCATTTCCTTCACCATGATGCTCATTTCCTTCATCATGATGTTCATTTCCTTCTTCATGATGCTCATTTTCCTTATCATGATACATATTTTCTTCATCATGATTCTCATTTTCTTCATCATGATTCTCATTTTCTTCATCATGATACATAATTTTTTCATCATGATTCTCATTTTCTTCATCACGATTTCTTCATCATGATACTAAATTTCTTCATCATGATGCTCATTTTCTTCATCTTGATGCTTATTTCTTCATCATGAACCTCATTTTCTGCATCATGATGCTCATTTTCTTAATCAGATGCTCATTATGTTCATCATAATGCTCATTTTCTTCATCATGATTTCTTCATCATGATGCTAAATTTCTTCATCATGACGCTCATTTTCTTCATCTTGATGCATATTTTATTCATCATGATTCACATTTTCTTCATCATGATGCTCATTTTCTTAATCGTGATGCTCATTTCATTCATCATGATGCATATTTTCTTATCAGGATGCTCATTTTCTACATCATGATGCATATTATCGTCATCATGATGCATATTTTTTTCATCATGATGCTCATTTCCCTCATCATGATGCTCATTTTCTTCATCACGATTTCTTCATCATGATGCTCAATTTCTTCATCATGATGCTCATTTTCTTCATCAGAATGCATATTTTCTTTATCATGATGCTCATTTTCTTCATCATGATGCTCATTTTCTTCATCATGACGCTCATTTTCTTCATCATGATGCATATTTTCTTCATGGTGATGCTCATTTCCTTCATCGTGATGCTTATTTCCTTCATCGTGATGCTCATTTCCTTCATCGTGATGCTTATTTTCTTCATCAAGATTATTATTTTCTTTATCATGATACTCATTTTTTTCATCAAGATGCTTATTTTCTTTATCATGATGCAAATTTTCTTCATCATGATGTATATTATTTTCATCCAGATGCTTATTTTCTTCATCATGATGCTCATTTTTTCATTAATATGCTTATTTTCTTCATCAAGATGCATATTTTCTTCATCATGATTCATATTTTCATTATCATGATGCTCATTTCTTCATCATGATGCTCATTTTCTTCATCATGATACTAATTTTCTTAATCATGATGCATATGTTCATTAACATGATGCTCGTTTTCTTTTTCATGATGCATATTTTCTTCATCATGATGCATATTTTCTTCATCTCGATGCTCATTTTCTTCATCATGATGCTTATTTTTTAATCATGATGCTCATTTTTTCATCATGATTTCTTCATCATGATGCTCAATTTCTTCCTCATGATGCTCAATTTCTTCATCTTGACGCATATTTTATTCATCATGATGCTCATTTTCTTCATTTTGTTGCTTATTTTCTTTATCATGATCCATATTTTCTTCATCATGATGCTCATTTTCTTTATCATGAGCTCAATTTCTTTATCTGGATTCATATTTCAAGATGCTCATTTTCTTCATTATGGTGCTCATTTTTTCTTCATCAAGATGTTTATTTTCTTTATCATGATGCAAATTTTCTTCATCAGGAAGCTCATTTTATTCATCATGATGCATATTTTCTTCATCAGATGCTCATTTTGTTCATCATAATGCTTATTTTCTTCATCATGATTTCTTCATCATGATGCTCATTTTCTTCATATTGATGCATATTTTCTTCGTCATGAAGCTCATTTTCTTCATCATGATGCATATTTTATTCATCACGATGCACATTTTCTTTATCATGATGCTCATTTTCTTAATCGTGATGCTCATTTCATTCATCATGATGCATATTTTCTTTAACATGATGCTCATTTTCTACATCATGATGCATATTATCGTCATCATGATGCATATTTTCTTCATCATGATGATCATTTCCTTCATCATGATGCTCATTTTCTTCATCATGATGCTCAATTTCTTCATCATGATGCTCATTTTTTACATTAGAATGCATATTTTTTTTTATCATGATGCTCATTTTCTTCATCATGACGCTCATTTTCTTCATCATGATGCATATTTTCTTCATTGCGATGCACATTTCCTTCATCGTGATGCTTTTTTCCTTCATCGTGATGCTCATTTCCTTCATCGTGATGCTTATTATCTTCATCAAGATTATCATTTTCTTTATCATGATGCTCATTTTTTCATAAAGTTGCTTATTTCCTTTATCATGATGCAAATTTTCTTCATCGTGATGTATATTTTTTTCATCCAGATGATTATTTTCTTCATCATGATGCTCATTTTTTTCATTAAGATGCTTATTTTCTTCATCAAGATGCATAATTTCTTCATCATGATTCATATTTTCATTATCATGATGCTCATTTCTTCATCATGATGCTCATTTTCTTCATCACGATGCTCATTTTCTTAATCATGATGCATATGTTCATCAACATGATGCTCATTTTCTTCTTCATGATGCATATTTTCTTCATCATGATGCATATTTTCTTCATCACGATGCTCATTTTCTTCATAATAATGCTCATTTTTTAATGATGATCCTCATTTTCTTGATCATGATTTCTTCATCATGATGCTCAATTTATTCATCATGATGCTCATTTCCTTCATCGTGATGCTCATTTACTTCATCGTGATGCTCATTTTCTTCATCATTATGCATATTTTCTTTATCAAGATGCTCATTTTTTAATCATGATGCTCAATTTCTTCATCATGATGCTCATTTTCTTAATCATTATGCATATTTTATTCATCATAATACTCATTTTCATCATCAAGATGCTTTTTTTCTTTATCAGGATGCTCATTTTCTTCATCATGATGCAAATTTTCTTAATCATCATGATCATTTTCTTCATGATGAAGCATATTTTCTTCATCATGATGCATATTTTCTTCATCATGATGTTCATTTTCTTCGTCATAATATATATTTTCTTCATCAAAAGCTTCATCATGATGCATATTTTCTTCAACATGATGCATATTTTCATCATCATGACGCTCATTTTCTTCATCATGATGCATATTTTCTTCATCATGAAGCTAAATTTCTTCATCATGATGCTCATTTTCTTCATCTTTATGCATATTTTCTTCATCATAATGCTCATATTCATCATCATGATGCATATTTTCTTCATCACGATGCCCATTTTGTTCATCATAATGCTCATTTTCTTCATCATGATTTCTTCATCATGATGCTAAATTTCTTCATCATGATGCTCATTTTCTTGATCTTGATGCATATTTTCTTCATCATGATGCATATTTTCTTCATCATGATGCATATTTTATTCATCATGATGCACATTTTCTTTATCCTGATGCTGATTTTCTTAATCATGATGCTCATTACCTTCATCATGATGCTTATTTTCTTTTGCATGATGCTCATTTTCTACATCATGATGCATATTTTTGTCATCATGATGCATATTTTCTTCAACATGATGCTCATTTCCTTAATTATGATGCTCATTTTATTCCTAATGATTTCTTCATCATGATGATCAATGTCTTCATCAGGATGCATATTTTCTTCATCGTGACGCTCATTTTCTTTAACATGATGCACATTTTCTTCATTGTGATGCTCATTTCCTTCATCGTGATGCTTATTTCCTTCATCGTGATGCTCATTTCCTTCATCATGATGCATATTTTCTTCATCATAATTCTCATTTTCTTCAACATGATGCTAATTTCCATCATCATGATGCTCATTTTATTCATCATAATGCATAATTTCTTCATCATGATTCTCATTTTCTTCATCATGATGCTCATTTTCTTCATAATGATGCATATTTTCTTCATCATGATGCTCATTTTCTTCATCATAATGCTCGTTTCCTTCATCATTATGCTCATTTTCTTTGTCATGATGCATATTTTCTTCATCATGATGATCAATTTCTTCGTCATTTTGCATATTTTCTTCATCATAATACTCATTTTCTTCATCATGATGCATATTTTCTTCATCACGATGCTCATTTTGTTCAACATAATGCTCATTTTCTTCATCATGATTTCTTCAGCATGATTCTAAATTTCTTCATCATGATACTCATTTTCTTCATCTTGATGGTTATTTTCTTCATATTGAAGCTCATTTTCTTCATCATTATGCATATTTTATTCATCATGATTCTCATTTTCTCAATCACGATGCATATTTTCTTCTTTATGATGCATATTTTCATCATCATGATGCATATTTTCTTAATCAACATGCTCATTTTCTTCATCATGGAGCTCATTATCTTCATCATGATGCTCAATTTCTACATAATGATGCTCATTTTATTAATCATGATGCATATTTTCCTCATCAAGATTCTCATTTTATTCATCATGATGCACATTTTCTTCATCATGATGCTCATTTTCTTAATCATGATGCTCATTTCCTTTATCATGATGCATATTTTCTTTATCATGATACTCATTTTCTACATTTTGATGCATATTTTCGTCATCATGATGCATATTTTCTTTATCATGATGCTCATTTCCTTCATCATGATGCTCATTTTCTTCATCTTGATTTCTTCATCATGATGCTCAATTTCTTCATCATGATGCTCATTTTCTTCAGCAGGATGCAATTTTCTTCATCATGATGCTCATTTTCTTCATCATGACGCTCATTTTCTTCATCATGATGCATATTTTCTTCATCGTGATGCTCATTTCCTTCATCGTTATGCTTATTTTCTTCATCGTGATGCTCAATTTCTTCATCGTGATGCTTATTTTCTTCATCATGATGCTCATTTTTTAATCATGATGCTCATTTTTTCATCATGATTTCTTCATCATTATGCTCAATTTCTTCATCATGATGCTCATTTTCTTTATCTTGATGCATATTTTATTCATCATGATGCTCATTTTCTTCATCATGATGCTCATTTTCTTTATCATGACGCTCATTTTCTTTATCAGGATTCATATTCAAGATGCTCATTTTCTTCATTATGGTGCTCATTTTTCTTCATCAAGATACTTATTTTCTTTATCATGATGCATATTTTCTTCATCAGGAAGCTCATTTTATTCATCATGATGCATATTTTCTTCATCATGATGCTCATTTTCTTCATCATGATGCATATTTTCTTCATAGTGATGCATATTTTATTTATTACGATGCACATTTTCTTCACCTTGATGCTCATTTTCTTCATCATGATGCTCATTTCCTTCACCATGATGCTCATTTCCTTCATCATGATGTTCATTTTCTTCATCATGATGCTCATTTTCTTCATCATGATGCAAATTTTTTTCATCATGATTTCATTTTCTCCAACATGATGCATATTTTCTTCATCATAATTTCATTTTCTTCATCATGATGCTAATTTCCATCATCATGATGCTATTTTCTTTATCACAATGCATATTTTCTTCATCATGATTCTCATTTTCTTCATCATGATGCTCATTTTCGTTCATCATGATGCATATTTTCTTCATTCATGATGTTCATTTTCTTCATCATAATGCTCATTTCCCTTCATCATTATGCTCATTTTCTTTGTCATGATGCATATTT